>JARVLU010000646.1:8086144-8096727 GCA_031762415.1 Simpsonichthys santanae | reverse complement strand
CGTTTCTACAATTTTTTTTGCTTTGTTTTGTTTTGTTTTTTGAATGTCCAGAGGACCAGACTTAGCTTTTTTAGATGAGCTCATTTTACACCCTTCATATCTTTAGATCTGTTTACAACCTTTTACTGCTCCTTTCACATTTAGTTCTTTCAGCGTCTTAGTGCACATTTAAACTTTTTCAGCTAATTTCAACTGTTATTTTTTTCAGCTGTGTTTTTGCTCATTTCTACGTTTTCCAGATAATTTCCATTTTTGTGTGTTCATTTCTGCTTCTTTCAGCCTAACTGGGCAAACGTTTTTTTTCTGCTTTCTTCTGCTAATTTAAGCTTGTTCTAAATTTTCAGCTACTGTTATCTTTCCCAAATAACTAATTTAAGCTGTTTTCAGATAAGTTCAAGTTTTTCATGGTAATTTCAGCTATGGTACTTTCAGTCTAATTAAGTTTGTTCTGTTATTTTCAACTTATCATGCTCCTTTTAGCTTATTTCTGCTAATTTCAGATTTTTCTGCTATTTCAGCTAGCAGTTCTATGCTAAATTTAGCTTTTTCAGCTAATTCAACATTCTTGGAGCTCATTTCAGCTCCTTCTGCATACTTCTAGTAGCTTAAACTTCGTTCTGCCTTTTCAACTACTTTCAGTAATTTTTTGTCAATTTCAACTTTTTAACTAATTTCCTACTTTTTGTGCTCATTTCTGCTTATTTAAACTTAATTCAGCAAATGTGTGTTTTTTCTGCTGTTAGGCTTGTTTATCAATTTCAGCTATATTTTAGTATTTTTAAGCTGATTTCAGCTATTTTCAGATAAATTCAAGTTTTTTGTGGAAATTTCTGCTATTTTCAACTAGTTATGCTCCTTTTAGCTTATTTCTACTTTTCTTTTACTATTTCAGCTACTATTTAGTGGTTTTATGCTAAATTTAGCTTTTTCAGCTAAATCAACATTCTTGGAGCTTACTCCAGCTCCTTCTGCATCCTTCTAGTATACCTTGTCATCTACTTTCAGCAAATTGTTTTTGCTAATTTCAGCTTTTTAGCTACTTTCCTATTTTTTGTGCTAATATCTGCTTATTCAGTAAATATGTTCTTTCTTATTTCTTCTGCTAAGTTTGGCTTGTTCATCAATTTCAGCTATATGTCGTCATTTTAAAGCTAATTTCTGCTGTTTTCAGACAAATTCAAGTTTTTCATGAAATGTCTGCTACATTCAACCTAACTTCTTCCTGCTAATTTCAGCTTGTTCTGCTCCTTTTAGCTTATTTCTGCTAATTACTGCTTATTCTACTATTTCAGCTCCTATTAGGCTGTTCTATGCTAAATTTAGCTTTTTCAGCTAATTCTTTATTATTGTAGCTCATTTCAGCTACTTTCAGCAATTTTTGCTAATTTTAGTTTTTAAGCCAATTTCTTATTTTTTTGTGCTCATTTCTGCTTATTTAAAACTAATTCAGCAAAAGTGTGTTCTTTCTGCATTCTTCTGCTAAGTTAGCCTTGTATATTTCATCATGCTTGTAGCTAATTTCCACTGTTTTCCAGCAAGTTCTTCTGCAACAAGCATTCACACAGTTTTCGCAGGAAATGCGATTTATATTGTTTATATTGACTTTTTTGCAGATTTGAATGTGCTTGTATGATAAATTCTTATTTCTTCTATGTTTCAGTAGAAAGTGGCAGACTAACAAATTTAAGATGTAATAACAAATATGTTGTTGGTGTGCATGCAAAGACGATGAAGAATCTAAGTTTGAAAGATAACGCCTAAAAAAAAAAGTGTTCATGTTGCAAACAGTTCTGAACAAATCAACATATCCAGCTTTTTGAAATGCATCCCGGTGGATATGCATGTACGCTGCAGCAACACTAAAGAATCCTTTCATAAACTTTGTTGTTTCTAACGCTCAAGATCAAGGGATGTGGCAACGTGTGGGGGAAACAAAACAAAGCTGAGGGGAAAAGAAAACCCTGCATTTTCCCAAAAGTTGCATTAATCCAAACATGCATTTTAATGAGAAACATTTCCATTTTAGTTGTGCATATCAAACTCACAAAAATACTGTGGTGACAGACTGTGTTCAGTTTTTTTTAATAGTGTGAATGTTTATGAAGCATTCACACGATTGTGATCCATTTTTTCCTGTACATTTTTTGGCGCAATTCTCGTCCTGCAGTTTTCAAACTATTTCAACAAATCAGCTATGACTTTTGGTTTTAGTTCAACTTTAGCTTTTGGAAATATCTTGTCTTTTCTGCCACTTTTATTCTCATAGAAAATAAATGGAGCTCATTTTATGTCCTTCAAATCTTTAGATGTGTTTACGACCTTTTACTGCTCCTTTCATATTTTGTTCTGGTTCAGCTTCTTTCAGCTTCCTTGTGCACATTTACATATTTTTTTTCCAGCTACTTTCAGCTGTTTTGTGCCAATTTCAGATTCTTTGCAAACTACAACATTTTTGTGCTTCTTATAACTTATTTTGGCTAATTTCAACTTGTTATGCTCCTTTCAGCTCATTTCTGCAAGTTTAATCTTTTTCTACTTTTTCAGCTGTTATATAGCTGCTTTATGCTAATTTAAGCTTTTTCAGCTCATTCCACAGCTTGTGCCCTCATTTAAACATTTTCAGCTTAATTCAGCAAAAATGTGCTCTCCACTTCTTTCTTGTAATTTTAGCCTCTTTCTGCTTTTGTAGCTGCTTTTCAGCTGTATTTTTTTGTTGTTGCTAATTTCAGCTTTTTCCAGAAAATTTTCTCTTTTATGTGCAAATTTCTGCTTCTTTCAGAAAATGTGTTCTTTCTGCTTTCTTCTGCTAATTTAAGCTTGTTCTACTCTTTCAGCTACCTTTTATTTATTTTATTTCTAATGTCAGCTGTTTTCAGATTAATTAAAGTTTTTCTTGGTAATTTCTGCTACTTTCAGCCTGATTAACGTTTCTACTAATTTCAGTCTATGTTCCTTTCAGCTTTATCTGCTATTTCAGCTAGCGTTTAGCTATTTTTATGCAAATTTTAGCTTTTACAGTTACTGGTAATTCCACTTTTTTTTTTTTTAGCTCATTTCAGTGCTTTCCATTTTCTTCTGATGATTTAAGTTTCTTTCTGCCCTTTCAGCCATTTCAGCTGTTTTATTTGGTTTTGCTAATTTCAGCTTTTTTAAGCTGATTTCCTAGATTTTAGACACATTTCTGCTTATCTGAGCCTAATTCAGCAAATGTGTGTTCTTTCTGCTTTATTCTGCTAATTCTGCTTGTTCTTTAATTTCAGCTATATTTCAGATTTTAGTTTATTTTCAACTAATTTCAGCTGTTTTTCAGCAAGTTCTTCTGTAATCAGCATTCACATTGCATTTTCATAGGAAATGCAATTTATCTGGTTTATTTTATTTTATTTCATTGTCAGATGAAAAACCAGGAGTTGGCAGGTTTTCACAAACCTAAAAATCATCCTAAAAGAAATAGAGTATTAGTTTATAATTTTGTTTTGCATGCCTTTATGCAGGAAAGTTCATCCTCATTGATGCTTCTGCTTTCGCCTTGATAAAAGGATTGAACCTGCACCTGCAGTCAAATTCCACGTTTTTCCATTTATTTTATAAATTCCATCGTTCATCTTGTCTTGGATTTGCTCATTGATTTGTTTTCATTCTGCCTTATCTCATTTTCCTCCCCGCGATAGGACGTTTGCTCTGAGCCGACAGTCATTTGAATTAAAAACAAAAATCTCTGATAATTTTCCCTTCCTCGTTTTGCATGATTGGAATTCAGCTGGGTTTCACTGAATGGGAGTATGTGTCATTTAACATATTGTTGGCGCAGAGACGGCTGCTGCTCGGAGCTAATTAAAACCTTCAATTAGAACATGTTAAAGGAGGAGGAATGGGAACGGCAGAAAGGGAATCATATTTCAAACCTGACTTCCTTTTCGGCCATGCATATCTCATTCAGAGAGGATTTTTGACTGGAAATCCTGCCTAATCCAGTTACTCTCAGCTTTAGTGTGAAAAGACGTTCATAAATATAGGATTTTGAAAAATTTGTCAATAGCTTCTTGCTTCAGTTACACCAGTCACAAAACGGACGGTTTTGTCTCTCCAACACGGTTTGTTGAACATATTCAGATCTTACATGTGTTCAACAAGTAATTTCAGTTGAAAGATGCAGATTTTATGTGGTTAAAAGGTGTAAAATGAGTTTTAATGTACCTGGCTGACATAAATGCCAGTGTCCTCCTCATCATCTGTTCGATAGCACAGCGTCAGCCCAAGTTTTTCCTGGATGTCCTGTCTACAGAGTTCCACCTCCTGTTACACACATATAGTGCATATATAAAAAACACATTTTAGTTCAACCCTGTTCAAGAAAAAAACAAAAACTGCAAACCTTAAAGTATTAATTACATAATGAGGTATACTGAAAATGGTTGATCCAGTACCGTTAGAAGATAGTGCACCATGTGCTCAGCACGTCAATAGATTTTAAAACGTGTAAGAATCAAACTCAGCCCAGCACTGAGAAACATTCAGACTGGGAGTTTCTTGCTAATGGGGTCCCCCCCCCCCCACCCCCCCATGAGCATTTCCCTAAACGAAATCCTACCCACCCCTTGTTCCTTTTGAACTCTGCAGTGTATAAAGTTAATCTCATAAAGATAACTTTGGGGCTAATCTTTATTAACCTCACGCGGCCAAATTCATTTGAATTCTCTGATGATATGACGGGAGTGGTGTGGGATAGAGCAAAAGGGGCGACTGATTTGTAAGGTGGGGGAGGCAAGAATTAAACCCTACCCCCACTTTCTGGTTTTCTGTCATGGAAAGCCACGATAGCTGAGATTGACAGGGAAAGAAATTAATTTCTGTGGCATTTAACCCCCTGTGCAAACAACCCTGACCTTCAAAGGTTGGGCTGTGTAAGGAGGTTGGTTTTGAAACACCATAAGCTCCTCTGTACTACACACACTCCTCACTAGTGTATTGAAATGGGTGATTTGTAGCTTGACACTGAAAAGCAAATTAAAGAGCGTTATGTCAAATTGGGTGGTTTACTAGTTTTCAGTAAATTTCCTAACTTTGTTGCTTGATTAGTAATGATTGTGTGATATTCTGCACAACATATGGCACAACATTTACCTAAAAACTCATTTAACGTAACCGTAAATGGAGTTTATCTTTCCAGCATCCCCATTATAATAAAAACGCATGAAGTGAAGTAAAGATTAATTGACAAAAGGTGTCATTATGGCTTTTAGGGACACGTTAAACATCTGGAAGGAACATTTCAGTCTGGCGTCTGTTTAACTGCCACCTCACGCTTCATTTCAATGTAATTACTGCCAAGTTTAATGTGCTCTAACTTATTGTTTCCTTATTACAGATGATGGCATCCTTTCGACTAACTTTAAAACATATTGGTATTTAGCTCTCTACATCTGTTTTAGTGTTTCCTTCATAGTTACCTCTAAATAAAAACATTACAGAAGCAGAAGACATTTCTTTAGCACAGAATCAATACCTCTGACATGCTAAGGTCTTTCCACTGTCAAAATTATGAGCTTAAGAAACCACTAAATCTTTTGTAGCAAATATAATTATCCTTACCACACACAGACAAAGGTGTGTGATTTCAGTCATTTGCAGCACAGGCTTTTATTTCCTTTGCCACTCTGCACACACAGCTGTAATCTTCTGGCAGAAACGCACGCTGTAATCAGTATTTTTATTATCTACAGCCAAATCATTGTTTCTTGGCTATAGGCTTCAGGCTCAGTGAGATGAATCCAACTTTTATAAACCAGCTCAAAAATCACAGATATATTGGGTATGTTATTAATTTATACAAAAGTTGAACAATATTTGCTGTGAAAAGATCCCCAGATCAATATGCTTCCCATCCCCCACCCATATAAAATGAAACTTACATCTATGGGATCTTGGCAGCTGACATCCCACAAAGCTCTTTTTTATTATTGGCATGAAGGTGAGATATTACCCACAGTATTGTCATTTGTTTTTATTTAAAAAGAGTTCAAAATTTCAAGATACTAAATATAAAGCCAAGCTTTTTTTTGGAGAACGTCTCCTTAGTTGAGACCCCAGTCCGTCGATACATCTCTGTGACACCCAAAAACTTGAATTCCTTCACCAGAGGCAAATTCTGCCCTGTCTCTAGTTATAATACATCTCAATGGGTGGGTAGTTGGTTGGCTCCGTTGACTTGTGGCATGTTTGACGTATGCCTGGGGTCTGTCTGTGTTGTGTTTGCATGTTCTCCTGTAGTAGGCTCTCAAGGGTATACCCTGCCCTTTGACCACTGACTGCTTGAGACAGGAATAAACCAACCTCCCCCCATGAAAAAAATTCTAAACAGGAATACCAAGTATAGAAAACGGATGTGGTGGTTTTGTTCTATGTATTTGAAATCCCAAACCAAACTGTTACAGGAACATTTGCGTTTAATGCACAAGAACTAGTCAATTATTTTTAATTTTTTTGCTTTGTTTCATCTCTTGGCACCGCTCAAAGCTCAATGAAATTCTTAGTTCTTGAACACGTTTGCCTGCCAATATTTGTTTTTGTTTGTTTTTGACAAGATTAGACAAAGTCAGCATTTGAAGTCTGGCACCTGGAGACGGTCCAAATTATGACTTAAAAATTAAGAAAGACAAATTTAGCAAGTTTATAAGTGACTCCTGTCTGGTGCTCTGCTGCCTCTTCATTATCTGCACAGAGCAACCTTGCGATCGTACAGAGCTTTCAGTAGTTTGTCTCATACTTGTATATAAATGCAGTGGGAATTCTTCTTTGCTGCAATGGATTTTCTATATCCTAACTGTTTACCTATCAGATTTTTTTTATTGTAAGGGGAAATGACTTAATATTTCACCTGGTGACCCTTTTTTTAAACTATAGAAATCAAATCATTCACGCTTTTTTCAAAGTCATAACTGAAACGCCACTGTTACCTGGTGTGCATTACACCATGATGGATTTGGCAGAACCACCAGGAGTATTATGACAGCGGGCATACCCATGTGGACAATCAGTCTGAAGTGAAGCTCAACCTGTCAGTCAGAAGTAATGTTCCTGGGAATGGCAGCCCAATTCTGTTTCTTTCAGGAGGAAAACATTCTGGTTCCAGTTAGATACACATGGACGGACATAGGGGGAAAATGAGGCCAGCTGATTTGGTGTGTGTCTGGCAGGTGTGTGTTGTTCAGCCAACGTTGTTCTGATACTGCTATTACCACACACAAGCCTTCTGCCACCACCCGACCCAAACACGAGGCCCTTTCTCATCGACAATGCTTTAAAGTAAAAGGCCACAGCTGGCAGCAAAGGAATCCTAATAACCCACAATGCAGTTCACTGAACCAGGAAACACCTATTAGACCTTAGCTGACCACAGATAAAAGCAAATATAACCCCATTGCTGTCTCCTGGAAGGACCTTGGGGTACATGGTTTGACTGGCATGATGCATCAGCCAAACTTCAGATGCCATTAGAGAAGGTATTTATTGTTTAACACATTAACAGATCCTCTGTAGATTGTTAAAGCTAATACAAGACAGATGAATCCACACATGAAAGAGTGTAAAACTTGTTCAAAGGTACATTTTAGGGTGCAGAACCTTACCTCAAACACATACTCTTCAGTCCTCTCCAGTTCTGCTGGGGTATTGGAGAGATATTCTGGACATTCGTAAAACTCGTGTTCCATCGTGTGGATGGATTGACAGCTACGGGGACAAGAGAAGAAACAGGAATTTTACCAATAATTGATGAACTATGCTTCCATGTGTGCATGCCTTTCCTCTTTGGCACCATTCTTCGCCATCATGCCCTTCCCATTTACAGTATAAGCCACTGTTAATAACCACTTTTGCACGGTGCAAGTCTCTAAAATCGTGTTCTTGTTCTCAACTAAACTTCAAACAAAAAGTGATGCCAGTCATTCCCCTCATTACAGCTTTGACCTCTGGAAATTGTTGCTCTGACTGCTACTCTATAATTACTGACCAAGACTGGGATATTTGTGAGGTTTTAAGACAAATTGATTTCATTTGTTGTCGAGCGACGCCCTATAAATAGCCACGGAATGGATGTGGTATCAGGATGCCTTCTCTATCAGCCCATTGGATTTTAATCGCCCAGCAAAAGCCTCCATTAAAGGAAATGGATGAAGCGCACTGAAGCAATTATTGTATCCCAGTTTGGCTGTGCATAATATTATGGAATAGCTTTGCTTGGGGTTTCTACACTGTGCAAAAGCTGTCTAATAGCCGCATTGAAACGAGAAAGACCAAACAGTGCAACCTTCAAGAAGCCTAGTTGCATAAATAAAATGAAAAAAAAAAAGTTTCTTGGCACTAGTTCACAGAACTGAGAACAACAAATGTAATTTTCTTTCTCTTACATTACCTTCATACAATCAGCATTTGTCCTCACCTGTCAGAGAGCAGGAATGGACAGATGTCTGGCACTGGTGGGGTGGTGGGCCGAAGCTTGGCCAGTGCCATGATGTGCTCAAAGGTGATGTCTGTTTGAGTACAAACATCAGTCACGCACACGTCCTGTGGTGAACTGCTGTTCGTTTGCACAACGGCAGCCGTGGCGCTGGAGGGCGTTCGCCTGAGAACCTGGACGACGATGGGGTCCCGCCTGATGGCCTCCACCACTGCCTCGTCATGTTCAGCCTTGGAGAAGTCTCGTCCGTTCACCTTGAGCATAAGAAAACAAAGGAATGAGCCGAGTCCTGTTGTAGTGCTTGACTGAGAACTTGAGCACTTCTTGTAACCTCAATGGGAAACAAAGACCATTTTTAACACTTGTGCATCATTTGTTTCTCCATTTCTTTGTGCATTTACGGTACCTACAATGTATACATCTGCAGTAGGTGAAGAGAATGTAACATTTACATTCATGACTTTGTAATATACTGTTCCAATATCTTCTCAGTTATAAAAAATAAAAAAAAGGCTAAAAGCATCCCTTAATGGGCTCGTTTTATCTTGGACCCTATCTTCTATTCCATACGAGTCTAACTCAGATGCATTATTTACTGGTACAATGAATTTCTACCATTAAGCCCATTAAACCCCAAACAGTGAAGTAGATTAGGACAAATGAGCTACAAAACAGGGACAGACAGCATTTAGTAGACTTTGCACCACTGGGAAAACAAGTTTTAGTAAGCACCACTTACTGCATTCCCATAATCAGACGAGATTGTGCCACACAGGAATGCAGAACACTTGTGTGTGTGTAAGACATTATAATGACCCCTTCCTTTGTTAAAACATGTACAATGATCTGCATCCCTTTGCTTTGCCTATTGATTTGCTTGTGTGCATGAAGCTTCACTTATGCTTCTTTTCTGTCTTCAAATGATGTTAAGTGATTATTTGCAATAATATCGAGCACCTGCAGAAATCAAATCTTTGAGCTTTCATGTCTTTGTCAGTTGTGAGTATCATTATTTTTCAGTTTCAAAACATAAAGATGTTTTAAAGTGCTCAGAACTTAGTAGGCAGTTGTGAAACGTCTTTAGAAGGCATCTCGGCATTGAATATTGGTTTGTAATCTATATTAACTTCAAAACGTACATCTATGATGTATGTATGCAACATTACAAACAGTGAGAAAATTTTGCAGAAGCCATGGTCCCCAAACTTTATTAGCATCTACACTTGGTGTCAGTGAGTTACCAGTTAACCCCCAGAGTTAAAAATCTGTAGTTAAAGATGCTTTGGTTTCCATCCATGGGGCTTCCTCAGTACAAAAAAAAAGAAAAAAAAAAGGAAAGTGTGGGGTTCCAAAACATCAAAGTTCATGCTCACAAATCCAGGCAAAAAAAAAATCTGTTTTATTTTTTTGTTGAGACGTTTTGTCCTTCGTCCAAAGGACTTCATCAGGCCGAGGAGCAACAAACAAACTCAATCCCACAAGCAGCACATGCCCATAGTGGACCAACTAATATGGTTTCTGGGGGCCTGCTCTCTTCCCCGTCAACTCCTGAGGCAGCCATAGCCAAAGTGGTTCAAAACATCAAAGTTCATGCTCAATAATCCAGGTGAAAAAAAAAAATGCAACAAAGTTCAGTCAGTCATCTGGATGGTTTCTTTTCTTGTTGAGACGTTTCATCCTTCATCCAAAGGATTCCATCAATCCGAGGAGCCACAAACAAACTCAGTCCCCCAAGCAGCACACCCACATAGTGTGCCAACCAGTTTGCTGCAATAAGAAAACAGAAACCATCTCATCACCAGCAAACTGGTTGGGCCACTATGGGAGTGTGCTGCTTGTGGGACTGAGTTTGTTTGTGGCTCTTTGGATTGTTGAAGACCTTTGCATGAAGGACGAAACATCTGAAAAACAAACAAACAAACAAAACAAAAATAAAAACAAGAAACCCTCCAGATGACTGAACTTTGTTGGATTCTTTTTTACTTGATTATTGAGCATGAACTTTGAAGTGGAGTTCCAAGGTTTTTTTTAATTGCGTGAGAAGCTCCATCATATAACTACGGTGGCCCTGAGGTGTAAACGAACATTTGAAAAAAAAAAAAAAAAAAAAAAAAAAAAAAAAAAA
>JARVLU010000646.1:8058776-8071906 GCA_031762415.1 Simpsonichthys santanae | reverse complement strand
CTGAGACACACCTTTGCTATAATTTTGAGCAAACAAATAATTGTTTTTAAGTGTTAATCTTGTTAAATTCTTGTTAAGGTCCTCCCGTGCACGCTCCCGCGGCCGCCATTTGTCAGCCAATTGATTTTTGGCACAACACCGGCCCATGTTTCCGGGTGGTCAGAGGTGGCTCATAACAAACGCAACGTGTCAGCAAAGTCAAGTCAAATGTATTTGTATAGCACATTTAAAACTGAAATTGTTACCAAAGTGCGGCAACACATAATAGATGGGACTTATATGGCGAAGCGACGTGTACGGCAGCAAGTACGGTAACCGCTGTAAAACTAGCAAAACTTATTAAGGTACAAGGTGATGTTTCTTATTGTGACACCATTGGTCTAATTTTTTTTAAAAATTATATTAAGTCTGAACATGGGTTGAAAACATTAAACTCAAAGTGACCTATTAAATTGCAAAGTTAGTGGAACTAAGTGAAGACAGTAATTTGCTTTGATCCAGTCCCCGAGCAGAAAGCTTCAGTAAAGACTTGGTGATCTCAGAAGTCAGAACTTCCAAGTCAACTTTAAGACCTCCCACACAGGAAGTGGTTTGCACTCCGTGCGCTATGGGGCCACAGTCTAAAGCAGGAAGCGCGTACACGTCAGCTACAAAAATAATTTGAGATATGTGTTCGGGAATTGGGAATCAGCGGTGTATGATGATAATATCCAAAGTGTTCAGAGAGTCTTTTTTTCAGAAGGAGTTCAGCATTTTCTCCACAGCTTCAAGTCACATGATGGCTTTGATCACACGTATCTGAGGATCATCACCATTAAACAAGAGGCTTCAGGAGACGCCACTCCTGCGCTGTTGCATCACACACTTTGCTTCTGGCCGACTTACCTGCTCCTATTGAGTGAACCAATATTGAATTCTCACAGGTTGCAGTTTTCACTCCTAGTCTCCTGCCTCCTGGTTACCTTGGACCTCCTTGTGACTCCTTCAGCTATCTCCTCGCTATCCAACCACTGCCCAACAACTTCCTGGATTATCCTGTGACCAGTGTCTCGTGTTCTTGGAACCGTTGGACATTGACCCACGCTCTCATTTTCAATACTTACATAACAGCTGAAGATTGTACTTGCCTTTTTGGATTATCAAAACCATGCTCACCTCTCTCATTGTTCTCCAGGGTTCTGGATTCCTCCAGTGACTGAACCTTGTTGAACATGATGAACGCTGTTCCTTTTTCTACTACAAGTCTTGCGTTGTCCCTCTCAGTTCATTCTCTCTGGGTATTAGTTCAAAACCTAGAAGGTTTTGATCAACAACTTCCTCCATGTTTATTTCAGATTGTGTAGAGAACAATGGGACAACGTAAGAGCCGCAAAGAGAATCATAAAAATATCAAAGCCTGCAGAGTGATTGATTGGCTCAAAATTGTTGTGGACACACTCAAACACACAAACTCCAGTGTGTCTGTATGTCGTTCCCTTTTTCTGTCGTGCAAAAAAAGTCACATCCCAGAAGTCCAATTTATGACTTAACTCACTTCCATCCAAAAACTCCAATATGGCTTCTGCATGAAAAGTGATGTTAGCTGCAGCAATAAACAAATCATTTACATTTTGCATCTTGTTAAATGTGGCGGCACGGTGGCCGGGGACCATTCTGGGTGGAGTTTGCATGTTCTTTCATGTTCTTTCCGTGCATGCGTTGTTTTGTTTTTTTCTCCTGGTACTCCGGTTTCCTCCCACAGACCAAAAACACATGCATGTTTGACTGACTGGTAACTCTAAATTGTTCCTGGGTGTGAGTGAGAGTGAATGGTTGTTTGTCTCTGTGATGGACTGGAGACCTGTCCAGGGTGTCCCTAGCCTTTTGCCCAGTGCCCCCCCAATGACCAGAGATGATGGATGGGTGGATCTTGGTAAATCAGACAGACATACAAATGTTGGTAGTGAGCATGTTGCTACAGAGTTTGAGTCCATAAAATATATTAAAATACATAATTATAAGCTAATATTGCTAATATTGAACCAGAATTATTAAATACTATAGTTTTTTTTTTCTTCTCCATCTTGAATGCAGTTAAGTTGAGCTTATTGACACTTCCTGGTGTGATTTCCAAGTTCTGGTGCAAATGTAACGCAGCATGGATGTCTTGCTTAGTTATCACTTTGATGTTTGGTGCAAGAAATTAAAGCCTCAAATCTCCAAAACCTCTTAGGGAGGACCATAACAGCAGAAATATTCAATCAAAGTGGAAGTAAAATGCATGCAGAACAATAAAAATGACAGGTTATTTTATTGTTATATCTTCTATTTACCTGAACAAGGAGACCCGTTGGACTCAGCTGCTAGCTTATGTTTAATGTTTTAGCAGCATTATAAGGTTTTAATAACAAAGTTTACAGCCACTTTTAAGATTTGGTTAAAGGCAAAAACAAAGTTCTAGATACATTATTAGAAAAATGTTGAAAGTAGGTAGAAATACTATGATAGCGTGAATAATTTATGCGCTGGTGTTTGCGTAATCGTTTTTCTAGACGTGCAACATTTTCTCTCTTTCAAACAAACTTTAGCCTTTTTTAAAGTGCTGCATGTTTATGTTCACTGGAAGCACCTCGTTCATTAGCATTATTCATAACGTTAAACTTCCTCAGTCTGCCTTTCGGCGAAGAAGAAGGAAAGAAAATGGCTTTGCACCTCATTTACACTTCACAACAGTGGAAAAGCTCCGTGAAAAACACTTTTGGTTCAAAATCATGGCTTTTTGGTTAGTAAAGTGAGAGACAAACTGTTGTGTGGTTTCCTTCACGTTCAACCAGTCAAAATAAAAAAAGTTTGAGTGCGTCAATGTGTGAGATTCAAAGTAACAAGTTTGAGACGTGTCTCTGGCTCTTTAAAGTCTAATTTTGAACTCATTATAAAGTTGTGGAGGCTTCATCCTGAAGCTAAAGTGAAGTGAGACATCATAAAGATAAAAGCCAACAGCTGTCATTCTAGCACATCAGTGCGTAAGCGTTAGGTAAATGTGAACGAAACTTTCAAGTTTAGCAATTTACAAAAATAGTGCAAGAAAATTAGTCACCAATTGAATCTAAATGGTGATAACATTTTGCATGTATAAAAGTACACCTTGTTCTGTAGTAAACTGGGTGATTGTTTAATTAATTTTGTGTGTTGTTTTATAAAATGCTTGATTATCCTGTTTGTCTTCCATATAGAAGTAACCGTATTAAAATGTAAATAATAATAAATTTCAACTGTTTAGGCATAAATGTTGGGGACAAATGAGTGTTTGAACTGTATGTAATGTCTGCGATGATTGGATGTTTTGGCTTGCGGTCAGTTTGCAGATGTCTGAAACACATCTGCTTGTAGATTACCGTACTTTCTGCCGCAAACGTCACACCGCCCTATAAGTCGCATCAGTCCAAATATGTCTAATAAAGTGGAAAAATCCATAAATATGTTGCTTCGCCATATAAGTCGCATCTACGGTATTATGCATCACCGCTGACGCATCGCGTTTGTTACACGTCAGCGCAGATGACCCGGAAATGTGGGCCGGTGTTGTGCCAAAAATCGATTGGTTGCCAAATGGCGGGTGGGAGCGTGCACGGGAGGACTTTAACAAGAATTTAACCAGATTAACGCTTAAAAATAATTATTTGTTTGCTCAGAATTATAGCAAAGGTGTGTCTCAGTCTAACTTTTCCTCAATAAATGCACTTTGACTGTCAAGTTAGCTGCATTTTGTCAGGGCAGTGCAGCAAAATGCAGCTGATTTGACGGTTGCTCCAAGCAGCGAGCAGAACAAAGGTGGCAAGCTACGGCAAGCCAATTGTGTCATTAATAGTTGGTGAAGGTTCTCAGTCATCCAGGACATGGTAAATTCAAAAAAGTTCAAGACAAAAACAATAACATATAAAGTAAAGTATACGTTGTATCAGATTTGTCATTAAATACCATTTGCAAGACAGAGAACAGCAAATTCACTGTATATCTGGCTCAATTTGCACATAAGTGTTTCAAATTTCAGATTTTTTTTTTACTTCCTTTGTCTGCAAATTTGTGACTAACTAATCAAGTAATGGCAGAAACTTTAAATTTTTGAGATTTTACTATGCTGAGTGCCAAGTGTATCCTATAACTTGTTTTCGAGCACATTCCCTGCCTCACATTTTTAATTTTAGTTTTTACAAACAAGAAACTAAACAACAGCACTTCATTTTTGGGACACTTCCCATCAGCATAAGGCTTACGGTCACACCTACCCCTAAATGCAATCACCCCCCACTATGCAGATGGTTCAGTGTCATTCTATCTGCAGCTGAACTCGATGCCAGGCTCTGAGTGGGCCTAATGACTTCTAAACCCAAGTTGGTTAAATCAACACTGGCTCTCTGATGTAACCAGATCTCCCCTCAGACCACCTGGTCCCAGGATACACCCTGTAGGCTGAAACCCTACTCAACAGCAGAACGGCAGCTGATTTTGTTTTTGCATTCTTCTAACTGCATCACAAAGACAAACACCGCACACAGAATTATTTAGCAATGAAAATCAGCTGTAGAGCGGCCGTCAAAGTCAAATACAACTAGAGAAATTACATTTCCTGCGAAAATGCAGTGTGAATGCTTATTGTAGAAGAACTTGCTGAAAAACAGCTGAAATGAGTGCAAAAAATACTGAAAAGCAGCTGAAATTAAGAAAAAGCGTAAATTAGCTGAATAATGCAGAAAGAACACACATTTGCTGAATTCAGTTTAAATCAGCAGAAATGAGCACATAAATTAGGAAATCAGCTAAAAAAAAGCTGAAATTAGCAAAAATAGCTGAAAAGTCAGAACGAAGCTTAAACTACCATAATGAAGTGTAAAGCATTTAAATTAGTTTGATAAAGGTGGAATTAGCTGAAAAGGCTCAAATTTGCATAAAAACAACTAAATAGGGGCTGAAATTGCATGAACTAGCAGAAAAAGCTGAAATTAGCATAAAGAAGTTAATTAGGCTGAACGTAGCATAAAATGACCACAAAAAAACTTGAAATGATCTGAAAACAGCTGCAATTAGCTACAAATGCTAAAATAAATAAATAAAATGAAGGGAAAAAAGGTGGGGGGTGCTGAAAAGTATGTCTAACCTAAATTAGCAGAAGAAAGTGGCAAGAGCATGTTTGCCCAGTTAGGATGAAAAAAGTAGAAATAAGCACAAAAATGTGGAACTTAACTGAAAAAAGCTGAAAATAGCACACACAAAAAACAGCTGAAAAGCAGCTAAAAAGCAGAAAGAAGCTGAAGTTATCATAAGGAAGTGTAGCTAGCACTTTTTTTTTTTGCTGAATTAGACTGAAAAAAGTGGAAATGAGTGCAAAAAATACGGAATAAATGAAAATGCTAAAATTAGCATAGAAACAGCTTCAACTAGCTGAAATGGCAGAAATAACTGACATTTGCAGAAATGAGCTGAAAGGAGTATAACAAGGTGAAATTTGCAGAAAGAAGTTAGAAGAAGCACAAAAATGTTGTAGTTAGCAGAAATAATCTGAAAGGAGCACAAAGTACAAAACAGCTGAAATGAGCTGAAAAAAATTACATTTGCACAAAGCAGCTGAAGCAGAACAAAATGTGAAAGGAGCAGTAAAAGGTTGTGAACACATCTAAATATTCTCAATTCATTTTCTCTGAGAAAAAAATGGCAGAAAAGGCCAAAAATATATCAAACTCTAAAGTTGCATCATTATCAAAACTCAAAGCAGGAAAGTCCTGAAAGAGCCGAACGTTTTGATTCATGATTTATTATCAAGAATCGCGCTGAAAAATGCACAGAAGAAAAACGGATCACGACATCTGTGAATGTTTATGAAGCGTTCACACAATCAGTCTGCTGAAATTAAAAACCCAGAGCCACCATTCATGATTTCCTCCACAAACTGTGCATGCTATAAAAAAAAAAAATAAAAAAAAAACTCTTGTCAGAAAGAACAAAGGGCACAAAAAAGTCAAGTTTTACCTGCTGTTGTCGTTTGACATTTTCTTTTTGAAGCAATTTTCACTTTTGCTGCCAAAGATCTGAATGGGAGAAATGCCGCTTTTCTTTTAACAAGTTCTGTTTTAGCATTTGTACACTTCTCTGACTGCTAAATGTTCAGGGATTTGTTTGGGGCCTAAATATTTCATGTGAGCATTTTTATTTTTTATTTTTTTGAAGCAGCAAATGCCTGCACCACATCCAATAACTGCTCTAGATGGTTCCTCTTCACATTTGTCTAACCTGACAGAACATACCCTGCAGCATGTGGCCATAAGGTGCATTATCAGGTTATTGTGGCATGAGGTTGGAAGCGTATAATAGTCACTGGCTGACATCAAACAGCTAAACTAGACAAAATGACAGGCTTTCTCTTCTACATGAGACTGACAGGCCACTTCTCTGCCTTCAAATGGTATCTTACTTCTTTCAGGGTCTCTCTAACAACAAATCTGTGGCACCTCTAAAGGAGGGGTGATGCCGAAGTGCATTATTAGTCCAAAAGACGAGGAGAAAGACCGACAGGCGCAGTGAAATGGAACAGTGTCTGGTGACTGATAAGTGATGGGAGGAGGAGGGTTAAGAGGAAAACGTGGGGTTTTCATGGCACACGGATCATTTTTCCAAGCTTTTATAGTTAACTTTTACCATTTTACTTCATTTATTTACACCTCGCTCATCTTTCCCACTTTCTCTTCCTCCCTTGTATCGTTTTGTCCATGCTGCTAGATTGACTGGTAAGCGTGGAGATCAGGGAGACGTTGAGAACAGCTGATAAGTCTCATGTGCTAAGAGCTCAAATGATGTTTTTGTAAAAGTGGAGGGGGAAAAAAAGCAATAAAACTGATGAATGGATGGACTCTTTGTTACTCTTCCTCTGTGCGCGGCAAGTAAATAGTGAGTGCAAACATCTGGGTTTGAATTGTGCGGGTACAAACGATCGTCTTTTGCCTTGTCTGGATGGAGCAAAGAGAAGATCCTGATTGAAAAGGGGCTTTCATCTTGGGCTTATCGGAGCCAACGCAGAGGGAGATTGTTGGCCAGTGGAGCAAAACAGCGATTGTTGCTGCCACAGCCACCCCCTCATCCACACTGGACCTTTGCTCCCCCCACCCCACCCCTTTAACAAATGGAACAAATCATCTAATAGGAACATAATATATGAAATGTTGAGGAACTTTTAGCCTTTGAGGTTTTTTTAACGTTCTCTTGTGGCTCAGTAACACATTTTCTGTTGTTTCTCACACAATCCAATGTGTTAAGCTGCCAATGAGCTTTCACCCATTTCCTGCTATCATTTTTTTTTTTTTTTGGACAGAAACCAAAATATGTGCAACCCACAGTGCTAGGGATGAGGATGTGTGCACCTCTAACCCCCCACATGTAGTTATAACATCAGTTGGAATGACTATAACCACGACAGATGACACCAAATGATCAGCAGCACAGGTCATGGGGCTTGAGTAATATTACTGGGAGCGAAGTTTTGCACATGTACCATATTTTTTGCTGTATAAGTCACTTTTTTTGCATGAATTAGCATGCTCTGCACCTTATTTGGGTTCCCCCCCCCCATATTTATAAAAAATTTTGGTTGTGATCTGACAATTTCATTCCTTCTGAAAATATTGAACACTACCATTTTCAACCACTAGTGGGTGCATAAGTAATATGGCAAACCAAGTGTCTAATTAATAGGTTAAAGTGGCTATTAATGAAACACTTGGCTTGCCATACCAAGCCACCTTCATCTGCTGCATTTTGTCAAGCCGCCCAGGGAAAATGCAGCTGATTTGACCAATAAAGTGTATTTATTAAGTAAAAGTTCAACTGAGACACACCTTTGCTATAACCTTGAGTAAACAAACAATTGTTTTTAGGTAGTTATTTTGTTAAATTTTGAAGAAATGCACAGTGAGTCGTCCCTCTGCACGCTCCCGCAGCCACAAATAAATTTTTTATATGCAGCTGATTTGGTCGTCAAAGTGCATTGATTAAGGAAAAGTTAAACTGAGACACTTTTTCTATAATTTTGAGCAAATAAATAATTGTTTTTAAGTGTTAATCTTGTTAAAGCCCTCCTGTGCACAGTCCCGCGACCACCATTTGGCAGCCAATCCATTTTTGGCACAACACCGGCCCACATTTCCAGATGTTCAGTGGTGATGCATAATAGATGCGACTTATAAAGCAAAGTGACATATTTATGGTTTTTCCACTTTATTAGACATACTGTATTTGGACTGATGCGACTTATACGGCAGCACAACATGTACAGCAGCATGTACGGTATGTGAGGCTTGCCAAGTGGAATTACACTCACAGGTGAAAAGGTCAAACTCATTGACTCAGTTGACAGGTGAACCACATGTTAAGACTTAAATGCAAGAAAACTGCAAAGGTCAATGTCTACAGTCAATCAAAAAGATGTAATAATTTCTGCAAAGCTCAAAATCACATCAAAGTGACTGGAAAAAAAAACAACAGAAATCGAGTGATTGTTGGGTTTTTCTGCTTTCAAAAAAGGTCTCTTGTTTCTGAATTAATATATTTTTCTTTAGAGGGTCACAACAGCGGATCATCCTCCTTCATCTCTACCCAAGAACAGAAAACCTTCCATTAAAGCTCACAGTATATTTAGTTCACAGTGAGACCCAACTGCTCTGTCTAATTTGAGAGAAGGAGGCGGTGTATTTCACATCGTTCTACAAACTGAGCCTTGGTCCAGGTTTGATTTGGCCATATGGAGGTAACGGCTGTCTGGGTCTGACCGCAGCCTCCCCTGCTCTGTGTGGCACTCACTGGACACCGTAGGAGGTGGCCGGGTGAAGGGCTGTCCGTCTAGCCCTCTTCGTGCTGTCTAACAGGCTGGACATGAGGCACAGCATCTGTCTCTGGAGGAAGTGCTCACACCAGAGATTGGCCTAGTTTACAGCCAGACCAGCACATACAGGAAAAGGTGTATATCCCCATAAAATGACTACTAGACTACTACAAGGGAACATTTTCTATTAAAACTAAACGCTTACTTCCTTTCAACATTCTCCCCTATTTAATGTGAAAATCTACAAAAATGAAAACACTTTCAAGAATATACCAAGCCAAAGTACATTATGACTCCTTTCAGAGACAGTACTGACTAAAGATAAAAAAAAATGTATTGAAACTACAAGTAAATGGTAAATGGACTGTATTTATATAGCACCTTTCTATATTATCAACACTGTGCCCTCATTTACCCATTCATACAGCACTCTACTATACTAATTCATACATCGATGGGACAAACATTGAAGGCAATGAGGGGTTCAGTGTCCTGCCCAGGGACACTTCGGCATGTGACTGCTGGTGGAATCGCACCCCCCAACTCTTGCATTGGAGAAAGACTGTGCAAACCACTCAGCCACAGCAGCCCATAAAGTAAACAAGTGACCTGGTCAGAAGTGGACTTGCCTCTATAGGAAAATCTGTGCAATCTCCTTGATTCTAACATTAGTGGCCAAGTACGCTGACAGTACAGATTAATTTTTTATTCATGCTGAAGTATATGCGTTAAAAATAAAAGGTCATGTTCAAAATGCTTACCGTATTTTGCGAACTATAAGGCGTACATAAAATCCTACAATTTTCTCAAAAATCAACAGTAATGAGGTGCACCTTATGCATTAATTCTGGTTGTGCTTACTCACCTCAAACTGATTTTATGTGGTTATTGTGAATGAGTTGAATAAAGTTTGACCTATCTGTTTTGTTTCGTTTAATGTGCCTTATGTATGAAAACAGACCTGTTCATCGCTATTGCGTCTTATAGTCTGAAAAATTTGGTACTATAAAAAGTGGTTTGCCAGAACTGTCAAAGTTAAAAGCATTTTTTTTTTCAGCCACGGACAACACAACCCATAAATACAAAGGGTCTCTTGACAATGCTAATGCTAATTAGGATAACCTATATTTACCATCTAAAGAAGTTAAGTCTGGTCCTCTGGACATTCAAAAAACAAAACAAAAATACTGTACTTTGTAATTGTAGAAACGTTTCGTCTTTCCTTCGAAAGACTTCTTCAGACTTTCGGAGGAAAGACAAAACGCTTCCACAATTATTATTCTTTTATTTTATTTTTTGAATGTCCAGAGGACGAGACTTAACTTTTTTAGATTTTTCTACCTGGATTATTGAGCATGCATCAGGCTATATTTACCATGTTTTAGCATTGCTAGAAATATGGAAAGCCAATTTACAGATAGTTTTTGGAACAAAGACTAAAGGAGCTTGTTCTCCAACTGGGGCTTCAAAATTCTCCTCAAGATATTAACTTATGTTGTGTGCATATGTTTGTTGTTGTGCATTTTTTGTCTAATACCAAAGTGCTGATTAGGGCTAAAACTAAAAGCAGAAAACAAATGGGTCCAGTGAGATTCTAAAGGCCAGAGGCTGTGGGACAATTTAACACAGCCACAAGCAAAAATACATGGAACGGGCTTCGCTACGGTCTGAATGGAGCCCCGCAGTGTGAGTTTGCAGAAACACACATACACACGCACACGGAGAGAAAATCACAAATGAAATGTTGAACGAAAATGGTCCGGCGAGAGTCATAAATCTCTCAGTGGCCGCTGGGCAGCTGGGGTCGAGCAGCAAGCAGTCCTGTCAGAACACTGCAGCTGAACAGATACAGGCAGTAAAGTAGGGAACAGCCGGGCAGGCCTGCAGGCTGAAAACACAAATTCATCTCTGAAACCCCCTGCTCAGGTTGATTTTGCCTTTGTTTTAGCCAGAAAAGACATTCTACCTTTTAAGAAGAAGCAACAAAGATCCTTCAGTGCATTGCCACACCAAACACGAGCAAAGTCTTCTGTATTGTAATACAGGTATACTGTATTTGGCTGTAGGTGTTCAGCTTCATAGTGACCCCTACAGGTATTGAACTGTAACTAAGCTAACTGCTGACATGCTAATTAGTCTGTAAAATGTTACTTCAGCACTTCTTCCCTCTTTAGTAAAAGTGTTTAATTATTAAAATGAAGTGCAAGATAAATTCTTAAGGGCGGCAGCCGACAGGACATGAAAAGCACCTCAGGACGAGGTGTTATTTAAAACAGGGTTGTCCAACTGTTTTCCTATGTCAGTCAAAATGATCAAGATGAAAGGACTCATAGGCCACAAAAATGTGAATTTAACTGTCAACGTGACAATGTTTTGGAGAAAGGACAAAGATACTAATTTTGGCAGAGAAATATTTTTAAATTCTTGTAGATCCAGAACATTAAAAGTCTCATTTCATTAAAGAGTGTTTGGTTTGTTGGGTCTATGTTTGTTGTTTTCTTGTGGTTAGAAAGTTTGTTTTAGTCTGTTCTCAGCAACAAAAGTATAGTATGAGTAAGTGTCCTTTAAAAATTGTCGATCAGACTTTTGGACCAAAAAGAAGTTCTGAAAAATCGTTGCTACAACAAATTCCTAGAAGGTTTGAGAAAGTTGATCAACTCGTATGCAGATGACAACATGTTATATTCACTTAAAAATGTCCAATTTCCCTCTTGATTATTTTATCAACTGCAATATTTAGACAAGTTTTTATGAAGCATTATCTAAAAGTCTCCTTTCTGGTAGAAACCAGTAAAGGTTTACCATGAAGCCAAAGGTTTGCATTTTGCTTAATATTGTTCATTTTGAGAAGATTGTTTTTCATTCGTTTTACTATTAAACATTATGTAAAAAAGGATTACCAACTAATTTGCATAAACTCTCCATCTATGTCTTAAGCCTGCTGACCAAAATTATCCCATCTTAAACTGCAGCTGTGGTCCGCACAACATCACTCTTAAGGGTCGCATATGGCCCACGCCCCCACACTTTGCCCCCCCCCCCTCGACTTAAAATGACGAAAAACAACTTTCACCACAAATTCCCCATTAGCTTTTAAATATATCTCTGAGGATGAAGTAGCTCTTTTTTTTAACTTGGTGAACATTTCTCTGATAAGATTGCGGCACAATGAACATCAACAGCTCCACTCTCCACTGTCAGAAGCCTTTTTCCAACAAGAACTCATGGCCAGTGACCGTGACACACAGAGGTAATAGACACAGCACCTGAGCATCCAGACAAGTGTTAATATATCACCAGACTTGTGCTTTGCACCGGTTCCAGCTAGACTTGAGCTACTTTACCAGAATCCTTTGGATTTTCACAGCTACAATGAGCATAATGAGCATGGAGTTCCCTGCTGAATGTTGCTGATGGAAGTACAATAAGCCAAACATTTCAGGTTGTCTCCGTGCCAACGTCAAAAATGAGAGGAGGCAGAAACAGATTGCTGAGAGCAAGATGGGCAGAAGGCGAGCAGAACTAATGAAGGTTACAGAAAGAGAAACAGGAAAGGAGAAGAAAGGAGCGATTGTTGAGGGAGTCTCCGTGGATTTGCAGAATCCCCTCCGCCTCCAGTTTCAGGACAAAGTCACACTGACACACTTGCTGCCTGATGAGCCCCTTTTCTTTTCCTTCAACACTGGAAATGAGAACTGGAGGTGTCCGTTAACTGTCACAAAACCACTGCAGAACATTTAACAGCAAGATATTTTTGGACGTTTGCCAAGTTGCCAAGCTACCTGCAGAGGAATGTGATAAGAACAGGCAACCATGATGGTCATTTTTGTTTTTTTTCTAGCTAATCTTTACACATACACAACGTTTGATGTATCTGCTGCTGTTTTGTGTGATAAAATTACTGCCAGAGTTTTTTCACTGCTCTTTCTGGTTTGCATTCAAAGAGGAAAACAAGGTACCTTATTGTGCTTTGAGAGAACAATATGGCATTTAAAGAAATATTTTTAGTACCACTTTACAATAGTTCCCTTTATAGATGGCTAATGAATAGGTTAAATATACGTTAATTCTTCTATAAACACTTTATGTATCATTAATAATTGTTTATAAATGTTTATAATGCATTAATTAAGGGCGAGAAATAGACAAAACTGACCAGTTTATTGCTAAATAGTGAAACAAATCTGTTCACCTACCGTATTTTTCACCCTATAAGTCATGTATTTATTTATTTTTTTTTTTTTGGGGGGGGGGGGGGGGGATAATTTGCATGCCTTGCAACTTT
>JARVLU010000646.1:8013260-8037379 GCA_031762415.1 Simpsonichthys santanae | reverse complement strand
GTATAAGTGGCAGGGCATGTAAATTAGGCAAAAATGTGTGACTTATAGGCCGGAACATATGGTAATCCTAAATCTCTTGTCTACAAGACAAATTTTCTCTTAAAATAGAGAAGTTGCAGGTGTGTGGATCTCATTTAAACTCTTTAATGTATTTTCCACAACTTGCTTTTGCAATACCAACTCCCAGCAAATTTAGTTCACAAGTTAATGAAAATGTGCAGTTAATTATAATTTTATAGTAACGTGTGTATTTTCTTTCTTAACAATTTCAGCCAAGTGAGATACAGCCTTTTAGAATGTTCACAACTACAGAGCACCAGTTTGGAAAGTTTGTCATATATTTTAGTTGTTTCTGGGGAGGGATTTCGTAAAATTGCCATTTTGATTTTCCTCTGCTCTACTTTATAAAACTGGAACAAACTCATATTTTGATTAACATATCTAAAAATGTTAATTTAAATTGTAAGGAAAGCTCGTTGTTTTTCACCCCATGCAGATTACCAGAGTTCATACTTCAAAAACGCTGATAACAAACTGACCAAATGATAATGACCACCAAATGGAACCATTAATTTATGCCGACTTTACTGGATGTAATCTCAGTCAGCTCTTCAAAAGGGAATTTTCGCCAAAACCTAAGGATCTCATCTTGTGTCTGTTCATTAAACTGCATGTTTTTGAGTAAATCATAGCACAGAAACACTTTTTTGGTTTGAATATAAAACTGATAAATGCCATAACTGTATAAATACAGTCACATTGTGTGTGTTTTAATAATAAACAGCCCATTTTAATAAAGATAATTACATTCTCAAATTCTTAAAATGACTTATTTTTGGCTGGTGGTGCAAAAAGCATCTCAAAACGCTTCTGTGTGGTGAAAGTAGGACATTTAACGTCTCTTGTTTTATGCTATGAAAAGAACTGAGGTTAAAGGTGCAGAGTAAAAATGAAGCGAGTGAGGACCATTAAGAAAAATGAAAGAATATGCAGTCAGCATGAGCGTGGGGGAAACAAAAAGCACTGATCAAGAAATTGAGCAGTGCTTGTCTCGCTCTGTGCATGACAAATAGAGCCACAGCTTCAGTATCTAGTACAGTATATATTAATATATGTTGTCTTCTGCCTGAGCTTGCTGTGCTTCCTTGCTTTCAGTGCATGACAATCATCCAGAGTGCTTAAACAAAAACACACGAAACAACTCCCTGCCAAGACAAAACCTCAGATGTCAACAAGAACAGATTAGGATGGTTTATGATAATTTTATGTTGGGTTTACTTTTTTTTTTTTTTTTTTTTTTTTTTTTGGAAATTGTCAAGTTTCAAGTTTAGTTTGACACAGACGTACAAAAACAATAATAATAAAGTATTTTAGCTCTATAGAATCTGGAGAAAGATCAATTATGCCCTTTTTAAAGAGACTAACTGGGATTTATGTCTCTGGTCAGAAGCCTTTGTGTCTTTTAGCTGTCATGGTTCATAAACCTTGAGTTGTACAGTCAAATAAACACAAGGTCACCTACAAAACCTTTGTTTTTAATGGATGCAAAGCTAAACAACGTGCATTTAAAAAAAAATCTCTTTTGGTTTTTTGTACAAATGAACTTTGTTGACTACGATCATCACATGAACGACCAAAAACAGTGCAATTAAGGAATGCAATCTTAATGTGCACAGAAAAACCACAATAAACATTATTTAATAAGCTTTTTTATTTTTATTTATTATTTTAACTATTATTTTAGCTACCAAAGTAGAATAGAATAATAAACTATTACTTAACAAATGTTTGCCTTTATTTTTATATTGTTGGCTCAACAAATGTGGTCGGCTAGAGACATTTTTATTTTACAGTTTGAACAACAAAAAAACTTATACTGTACTGTAGTTGAGTTTAGCCTATTTGTCTATCGATAGGGTTCGGCCATAAACTTAGTTAGTTTAGGGTTTGGTTGTTGCTATCAGCACATTTTTGATGAACAGCAGTCCTAAATTGGTTAAATACTGTATTACAACAATTGATAACTGGTTATATCGTATTACAGTTGACAATTGGTTAAATATCATATTACAACAATTGATAATTGGTTATATCGTATTACAATTGATAATTGGTTAAATACCATATTACAATAATTCATAATTGGTTATATCGTATTACAATTAATTGGTTGAATATTGTATTACATCAATTGATAATTGGTTTAATATTGCATTGTATTGATTAGGCTATTTGTATGATTTAACAGTACTAATCAGATCTGCAGGACTTTGTCATTATTATGTTTTGGGTCAGAAACTGAAATGTTTAGGAACAATTTAAGCTTATTTATTTTAACATTTTGCAGTTAAAAACAATGCTAAGTGTTGTGGCTGTACTCTGTCAATGATACTATTGAAAAAAACAGGTGACTAGAGTTTAAAGAGATAAATGTTAGCTCATTTTTTTTTGTATTCCTCACATGATTTTTAAATTATATTAAATAATTGAAGTTGAATCTGTTCTACTATTTGGTTAATGGTTATCTGGAAACATTTAGGCTTTCTTTAGCCATTATGAAGCATTAAAAAGAAATGCAAACATTTAGCAATGTAATCTTTAAGCCAAACTGAGCTAGCAGGCTGCACATGGTGGGCTCAGCAGTTGCAGCTCTTTGTTGTTTTATGGTATACAGGGTTGCCAGATAAGAAAGGACGAATGAGTGTGATGTGGCATTAAAACTATGTTTAGTCCAAAACTGTCATAAGGGTGGAGTGAAAGTGCACAATTTTCTGTGGTGGTGTGTGTCAGTGTAATGTGTATTATTTGCCCTCATCCTGCAGGAATGCTCTGCAATGTCCTTCTCCTGTTCTGTTTTTGTGATGTGTGATATTAACGGTCTCGTGTAATCACTCTTACTGTGACCAGTCAGTGAGGAACAGAAAGAACTGGTTGTTTTAATCCTCAATGGCTGATTGATATGATATAGATATGATAGAGATGCTATGACATGGTGACATGTCTTCAAGCAGAGCCCTGGACTCAGATCCACTCCTTCCTGTCTGCAGCGGACCTTTGGATGACGACCTGGACATGTAGGGGAGGGGCTGAGGACTGGGCTGGAGATTATTTCTATAAGACTGTTTCAGGAAGTTAGAGCAGGTCAGGGTTTCACACGGATGAGAGCACTGAAGTGTGCAACCTTGTATGTTCTGTGAATGTTGCACTGCTCTCCAAAACTTTGTAAAGAAATCTGAACTACACCTTGGTCTGTTCTGGTAATCTCATATTTCCATGACAGTGAGGGTGGTGTAATTATTGACAAACGTGCAGTCAGGAGAAGAGGGGGATGATCTCTTAGCGTGCACATGGACTTTTTTGACGAAATGTGGGCATTTGCTTATATAAAAATGAGTTTTTCTTTCCTGTACATTTAATCACAATTGCATTTAACTAATTGTTTTAAGCATTTGTGCTGCAGCTTTCACTTTCTCAATCTTTAAAACTCTCTGATCCAGTACGGTGTGGTTTAAGATTGAATAAAATGAATTTTCACATGGTGTTATGAAAGAAATGACAAAACTGCAATAACTGAGCTGTGTTCATTTTGCAGCCTTAGATTTTATATGCTGGTGAAAACAGTGTCCTCACCTCAGGTCAAATAAAATAACTCATTTTCTTGAGCTGAAAACAGCAATGTGTGATACCGAGGTGCAAATAAATCCTTTAAGAATATAACACTGTTCAATAAGCTTTAACACGTCGCAGTTTTAAAATGCTTCCATCAACCTTGGCTGGGTTTTACACAGCCTCTGGGCTTTGCACAAGCTAATATAAATTAATGTTGTGAGAAAAACGTGTCTTTATAAAAACTTTTGTCCCATACATAAGACAATTGTATGCAGCCAAACAACTTATAGTGTCAAAGGGACCAGCCTTTAAAATGAATAAAAACAATTTAAACTACTAGTAAAGAACGTTAATAAGAAAAAAATAATAATTAGATGAATAGCATTTCCTGTGAAAATGCAGTTTGAATGCTTATTGCAGAAGACATTGCTGAAAAACAGCTGAAATTAGCTAAAAAAAATCATTCTGAAATGTAGCAGAAATGGAAGAACAAGTCAGTATTTGCAGAATAAAGCAGGAAGAAAGAAGTTAGAAGAAGAACAAATTGCTGAATTAGGTTTAAATAAGCAGAAATGAGAACAATAATTAGGAAAGCTAAAAAAAAAGATTAAATTAGAAAAAAAATTGTCTGAAAAGTAGCTGAAAAGTCAGAAGCTTAAACCAACAGAAGGTAACAGAAAGAGCTGAAATTAGCAACATTAAAGTGGAATTAGCTGGAAAAGCTAAAATGAGCATAAAACAGCTAAATAATAACTGACACCAGCAGGAATAAATTGAAATGAGCACAAGCTAATTAGGATAAAAGTAACAAAGATTATCATGAAGAGCTTGAATTTATCTGAAAGCAGCTAAAAAGGTAGCTGAAAAGTTAACAAGTTTAAATTAGCATGAGAAAGCAAAAAGAATACATTTGCTCAATTAGCCTGACAGAAGTACAAATGAGCACAAAAAGTGGAAATTATCTGAAAAAAAGCTGAAATGAGCAAAAACAGCTGAAAGTAGCTAAAAAGGCAGAAATAAGCTGAAATTACAATAATGTGGAGAGAGCACATTTTTGCTGAATTATGCTGAAAAAAGTTGAAATGAGTGCAAAAAAATGTGGAATTAGCTGAAAAAGCTGAAATTAGCATGAAATGGCTATATTGTAGCTGCAATAGCAGAAAATGATCAAACTTGCAGAAATTAGCTGAAAGGAGCATAACAAGCTGAAATTACTTTGTTGCAGAAAGAAGTTAGAAGAAGAACACAAATGTAGTAGTTAGCAGAAATAATCTGAAAGGAGCACAAAACAGCTGGAAAAAACAGCTGAAAGTAGCTGAAAAATAAGTTTAAATTTGCACACGCAAGCTGAAAGAAGCTGAACCAGAACAAAACGTGAAAGGAGCAGTAAAAGGTTGTAAACAGATTTAAAGATATGAAGGATGTAAAATGAGCTCAATTCGTTTTTTTTTTTTTATGAGGGGAAAAAAAGGCAGAAAAGGAAAAGGCTAAATATTTCAACAAGCTAAGCTGCACCAATACCAAAAGTCAAAGCAAGATTGTCCTGAAAGAGCTGAATATTTTTTTATTTTTTTATTTATCATTTGTTGAAATAGCTTGAAAACTGCGGGAAGAGAATCGTTTAGAAGAAAAATGAATCAGAATAGTGTGAATGCTTCATAAACATTCACACAATAATACCTGAAAGTCTTTGTTAAAGAAGTAGATTTTAATCAAACTTACTTATTGTTCTTTATTGAGGGATTATTTTGTAGAAATAGAAAAGCACACTTTAATCAAAAACACAAGCCAACTGAGCAGGATATACATTCCCTGTCTGTAAATTATGCACACAGTATACACTCATACTTCAAAAGACAGAGCCATGAATAATGAGTCAAGCCAAAAACACAGATTTCACCACAGCTCTGATGTACTCCCTTGAAGGCTTTTTCTTCAAGGTAATTTTAAATATGATTCTCTTTGTGATAAAATCTGGAAATTTGCACAGTAATTTAGTGCATTTATTATTCCATTATTAATAGGAAAATGCACTACACATTACGACAGCACTCTGTCATGCTCGTTTTGAAAGAACAATTTCTTTTCCATTAGAAAAGTAATTTTACTGTTTTTTTTTTTTTCTTCCTTCGCATATTTTTAATTTGTGCTCACTGTTAAGGGTTTAGAGCAACCTTGTTTGAGGATTCAGCTCTGAAGCTGCTTTGTCTGATGGAGATTTGCGCTGTTTGTTTTCTAACATCCTTGTAGAGGGGACCTGTTGACCCATCTGTTCTGCCACTGATTATCTTTTCAATGGCAGAGGAAAATATGTTGCTCATTACAAGCAGCGGAGATTGATTGTGGCCTTCTAGCCTCGGCGCAGTGAGCCTGATTGGCCGGCAGCAGAGATAATTGCAAGTCTTGTTGTCTGATCAACCACTTCTCATAGTAGTCTTTTTCATTTGGCTGCCTACACGGATCCCAAAGCTTTCATCAGGCTCGGGTCTTCAGGTCACACTCTCCATTCTTCACTACTCATGCTAATATCCTCCTAGGAACAATGCTTTCTATCTTTAGTTGAAGCAAACGTTTCAAATATTACTACAAAAAAAAAAAAAAAAAAAAAAATCCGCACCTAAATCTGTAATCAAATCAGCCATGAATGTGAAGCCATGGTATGTAAATGAGCTTCTTAGTTTTTGGTTCCCTTTAGCTGATGTGTCCAGATGCTTCTCCTAATTACGAACCGTTTCAAACAAATTCAGTCATCACAGCGGTGAATGCGACTCATTGAGTATGTGGCACATCTGTATTCACAGGATGGTTCCTTCATCTGAAAACAAATGCCTTAAAAAGTATGTGGCAGTGTTTAAAACCAGGGATGAAGCCGCTGGCGTCACATTGTGTTCACTGAGTTGGAAAGAGGATACACATGAGCTTGACCATACTTTTTTGTTTTAAACTGAAAATTAGATCTGAAATGGCAACGTGTTCCTTCATCCCTTTTCTTCCCATTTATTACTAATAACCATAATCACTCATCGTTACGTTTAGTGCTCGCCAAACTCTGCTGTAATTGGGGTCATCTTAAAGGTGAAAGGTCATTCTATAATTTTCAAGCTCTGGCTGTGATTTAATACCACAAGGGTGTTGTATAAGCCAATGAGAAACCATAACACAGGTAGGTGTTATCTGAATTTAAAAAGTTTTTTTTAAGATGGCTCAGATATAGGTTAAAAAAAGTTTTTATCTATTGGTTGACTTTATGTATTTCTAAACGTTTTAGGTGTGGATGTAACAATGTCAGTGAGTCGATGGCAATGCGAGTTTCTCTTCAGATGAGTTGCCAATATTTAAACAAGCACCTTATACTGAAACTTTTTCTGTTTGTAGAGAATAGCAACGGTTAGTTACGAAGAGCTAAGAACAATGAAGGAAAAGATGAACCGGCCCTTTTCTTTTGGGTTTCCAATCAATACTTGAAGAGACTTTTGCATTGAGAGTACAGCAATGTATCACTGCCTGACCTCATTACCCTTAAGCCCGTGCTCTCTGACCTTTAACCTCCTCCCATCCTACACACTTGAGTTACACTGTTACTTCACAATTGTGACTATTATAACTTTTGCACATAACTAAAGCTATTTGCTAGACATAGGAGACTGAAAAGACAGTCTTGTTTAAATATTTGCTTGGAGGTATGTAGTTATGTACCAAAGTTGTACCAAATTTTTAAATTTCATTTTACATTATTATATGTGTCTCTATGTTGCCCTGTGATGGACTTGCGACCCATCCAGGGTGTACCCCACCCCTCGCACAGTGATTGCTTGACATGGGCACTGGCGACCCCCGTGACCCAAAAATGGAAGAAGCGGGTAAAAGATAATGGATGGATGGATTACTGTATTATGTGTACTGTACAGCACTTTGGTCTTGTGTTTAAAGTGCTCTATAAATGAAGCTGGTATGGAGGTATGGTACTGTATATTGGACTTAATTGGCAAAGCTGTTGATCTACTGCTTTCTTTAGTGTTCAGGAACATGAGAAATGGGTTTGAGAATCACACCTGACAAAAAGGAGCCTGAAGTCAATGGGTACGACTTTTCCTGAACCAGGGGTTAATGACTTGTTAAGACTGGGTATTGTTTAAGTCTGCTTTTTGAGAATGGCCTATCGTGAACCATATGAATTTTGTGAAAGCCTGTATTGGCACAAATACTGTAATCTAGATCTGGATGAGGTCTCTGTAGTGATCAGACTTTAAGCCATTCTGTAGTAAAGGATCGTGGTTTTGTGGAGTTAGAAATAAAATATAAACCTTAACCATCTGTTGGCCCATCTGGAAGGTATAGGCCCACATACAGTATGTGTTACCCTTATACATATACATTATTCTCCAATAGTCAATGTTGGCTCATTTCAGTCCTTTTTAGTATATCTATCAGAACACAACACAGGTCTCTGGGAACAATGGAATCCTAGACAACTTGGCAAATTCACTACTTTGTGTGATGAGAATGGTTGAAAATCACAACCGCAATGACTTTAGCATTATCCAGCCTTGATTGGACCCTGACAACATTGTACTTAAGCTTAAAGGTATAAATATGCATTACTGGGTGAAAATGGTAAAGTCAAATTAAAAACAATAGCTCTTTGTCAAGGGAAAATCACTAGCCAGGCTAAACTAATCATTTCAGGAATGGTATGGTGATTTCAGCGTTGGAGTGTTGCTGCATTGAAGGGTCTTATAGCACATTTCAGGTTTTAAATAGGACTATTTGTGATAAACACTGTCTTTGAATGTGGGGTCAAAGAGTACACAGAATGCTGGCTAACATTGTGTTGAGATTTCAGCTTGCATTGGGTCATCCCTTACCCCTGTTCTTCTTTTTCTTCTGGTTGGAGCTATGGGCTCACTGAAATGCTGATCTCACACTTCCTGGTTTTATCTCACATCCTGCTCCAGCTGTCTCACCTAGGCCAGTGATCTCATCAACTGCATTGTAAGATCAGCTCATGAGGTCATCTGTCACCTGACCCTACCGTCATACTGTTGAGCACATGACTACACGACTGTGCTTCTGTTTATTTCTGATTTCTAGACATTTTGTTGATACTCACCCAAGCAGAACTATATGCTAAGAGTTTACTTACCTGCCTGCCCACTTTCCAGTTGCACCCTCTTTCTACTCCTTGGACATCCTGATCCTTATTCCTTTTATATAAAAGAGAACAAAAGACAGAAAACAAGGACTTTTAAAGAGTACAGGTAGTCCTCGACTTACGACGCAGTTCCGTTCCCACGGCGGCAGCGTAAACCGAATTTGCCCTAAGTCGGAACATACATACAAACTGCACATGTACAGTACTAGTACTTAGCCTATCAGTACACTACATAATTATCAAAAAACACATACAGTTGGGAGCCATAATGAAGGGAAAAATAGTTAATTTCTTACTAGGAGCTGCTGGTCATTTCTTCCTCCGTGTGTTAGCTCGCGCACCTCCGTGCTTCAGGTCCACAGCGTTTACAGCAACGTCTGTTAGCATGTTAGCTCGTTGCTCAGCTGTAGCCTGTCTGCCTCGTAAACCTCCGCTCAAAACAATAAGGTCTCCTGTATTTCCACGTATGGTCCAGCGGTCCAGAGTTAGCATTTTTAGCATATTAGCCACTCCTGAACTCCTCTGCTCCTGCTCCGGTCTGCCTGGGGTCTCCTGTAAGTTTCCAGCGCGTCAAGCTCCCCACTCCCTCTCTTCGTTCTGTAAGTTTCCACTGACTGCACGTCAAGCTACCCCACTCCCTCCCTCGTGCTCCCTAAGTTTCATTTCAGTACCGTATATTCTGATGTAAAGGCGCATAAACCACGTAAAATGCTTTTCAATGGGAGGCGTTTGTAACGGCGAAATGTCGTAACTTGAGACTATCGTAAACCGAGGACTACCTGTATATGTGCAAATATTCATCTCCTGAAATGCCATGTATTTCCAATTATTCATTGCCTTTTTAGTGCTGTCACTCCAAGACCATTGTCAACTAGATAAATATTGTAAATTAAACATTCAAACATGTCTTCTGTGGAAGCTTCTTGTCATTAATTGATTTTATTTGACAGGCCGTTATTTAACTCAAACTTAGAAGCAGCTAGCATGGCTGTAAATTGTTCTTTTGGGGATTGTTTGGGAAAAATGTGCCATTTAAAACTTGACTCCTTGAAAAGGATTTCAACAAAACGTTTTTTTTTTCTTACATGTCTTGTGACAACTAAATTTAAGATGTAAAAACTAAACCAGATTAATATTTGACAACCTTTATCTTGAAAAAATTCCAGCCCAACTAAACCGAATGCAACGCGTAATCGATGTTCAAAGAAAAGGCTTATAGAGGGTTTTCCCTTCAAACGGATGATGTTGGCAACTAATCTGCTCTCACAGGGGAACTCTGGTCACATCAGCAAGGCTTATAGACTCCGCTAATTTATGTAATGTCTCAAACAATGGAGGCTTCACTGTGCAATCCATCAATGACTAATGCAAGGGTGCCAGATCTCTTCCAATAAGAACTGACAGAACATGGTATCTATTGTTCGGGAGGTGTTCCTTATATTATGATAATGAGGTCCGCTTTTGCATGTGCATGTCAAACTTGTCAAACCTGTATTCACTATTGTTTTTAAAAGAACGCATTAAGATAAAGCGAAGATCAAGAAAAACGTTTAATTTATTTAAGAAGACAATCCTTTTACGGTATAATGCTGAGCCTTTCTGAGACAAAAAGAATAATTTCTGAATAGATAAACTAAATTTTCCTCTTGAGGAGCCTTTACCAAATCTTTGATGGATCTCACAATGTCCACATGTTTTTCAGAAGTGTATTAGTAACAGAACACAGACATTTTTTCCAACCTTTTTTTGCTCAAATGTGATTAATTGAGTGACATTAATACATGACAAGAGCATGCTGAGTGAAACTAGCAGATTGCTGCGGAGACTCAGAACTTCCTAAAATGCAATTCAAACATCTGCCAAGTTGTTCGTTTTAGCACCCAACTGTGGCACAGTCTGCAATCCGCTGTACCTCCCTCCCTTGGGGTTTTGACAATTGACAGATGGCTGCAAACGACACACTGTCCAAGTGTGTGTTTGTGTGCATGTCTGTACCCATCTGTCTGTATGGGGACATTTCACTGCATATGAGCAAACAAATTTGTGTACTTGTCTACATATTTGCATGTAGCATCAGACAAGTGGTGCATGTGATACTGATATGACTTCTTTTTTATATCAACACGGCTCACAGCACAAGTGAAACTGAAGCTTTGGTAAGAGTGCCACTGGTTGCAGTTCCTCTCTCCAAGATGGCTGCTAATTGCCACCAGCTGTCAATCATACACCTGATGAGGAACTGCTCTACTTAAGGCTGGAGTTGAGTGCTACTCCACTGGGTCATTGTACTTTTCTCACTATTTATGCCTCTGGCCAGTTTTACAACATTCAAATTGAGATCCTTATTTTGCTCTTACGTCCACAGTCATACTGCCCCCTCAGGTCCCATCCAGTCCTGGTTCTGCCTCTGGTCCTGTCCTCGTTCCTCATGTTCTGCCCTCCAGCCACTTGCCTGCCTGGTCCTTCATCTCTGGAGCTCCTTTCAGATTCCACTCGGTGCCACATTACAGTGTCCAAACCTGTAAGAGAAACAAATTAACTTTTTTTTTTTTTTCTCTCAGGCTCTGGAACGAGGCACACACATTCTCTTCCCTCTCCCTGTTCTCCTCCTGCTTTTTGCTCTTTGTCTGTGTATCAGAGCAGCTCCTATTTTTACACATCTTCTGAAATGAAAATTACAGTTTTGGATCTGACCAACGGGATTTTCGACGCAAATGGCGAAATATTTTCAACAAAGCGACAGGGTCCTGGAGAACCCTCATCTGCTCGGACGACACGTGCAGCTGGACGTGTCTCTGGGGAAGTGGAAAGTAATGTGTCCACCTCTGCTATCGATCGAGGATGCCAAAATTGCATATACTGTAATTGGATTTATGATAACAAGTTACCTGTTTTTGGAATTGCCTGGTTCATCAACATACAAAGAAGACGGTCACAGCTAATCTGGCCTTGTCAGGCTGCTGCCTATATGAAGGTTTGGTTCGTGCTTTGAGGACTCAAAATCAGCTGATTTACGAGCTAAACTGTAAGATGGAAGTGATTTAAATCTCGGGCCACCTGCGGCTTTGGGATTCGTCAGCATGAAAACAACCTTGAAGAGACTCGTACGCACGGACCAGTAGAATGCACCCTAATCTGGCCATGTCGGACCTTGAAAGTACCAGTAAAGACTCAAGGCGGACAAGAAAAAATAATCTGCCTGAATAAATCAACAATTGTGGCTTATCTGAATCTAACGAAAGAGGCCAACTTTATTTCTCCTGGGACTGTGTAAACTAAGGAAATGCTTTGTCTATCAGAACTGTGCCGGCTGACCGTCATCTTATCAGGAAAATGGACTATCTGGAAGTGCTTCGTGGACCTCTTCGTCGTCAAATGCATATGTAACGTGTTCGTAAATGTGCTTGCTGGCAGTTTTTTTTATTATATCTTAAATCGTGTCCTGATAGGACAAAGTGTGAAGAGATCTTTTTTTTTTTTTTGTAATGCCACTATCCTCTCCTTATAGATTTGTCCCTTTTTTTTCTATCTAAAAAAATGTATTCTGCAAAAGATAAGAAGGCCACGCTATATAGCAGCAGCTACGTGCACTCCGCCCATCTTTTGGACGACTGTATGGACATATTCTCGTTGTATCTCGGTACAATGATAATAAAGCTTATTCTGATATCCGAGTCCTGACCCTGTCCTTCCGCCCCAGGAGCTCCAAGAGATCGACTGTACATAATGCCCACTGTAAATAATAAACCGTTACTTTTTCTAAATCCTGAGTCTTTGCCTTGTTCTGGGTCTTGTAGAAATCTGGGTTCCTCGAGTCACAGCAGCTTTGTGGTAAACGTTGAACTGACATGAAAACAAATGTTTTGCCGTCACAAATATTAACACAGATTGGGAGGGAGATAATTAGCACAACAAGACATAAAATGGCCTATTTGGTTTCATACTTAACAAAACATGCATTTTTCTTAATTGCAAATGGATTCTATATGGCGTTAAGAAATTAAAGATGCAGGTGAAAAGATTTTTGCCACGGGGAGAGAACATTAAAAAACTGCAAAGTTTAGTCTTTGAACAGCAGCCCAAAGCAATAGCAGGCCCATTAGCATTTTTCACTTACTTAGCATAAATTGACGTCTCCCTTGCTTTGAGCTAAGACGACTCATTAAAAATGCGCCCGTCTTAGTTAAAGATAACACGTTCACTCATTCCGACAGGGACGTTTCACCTTTTGTATAGGTAATCTCAGCAAACTCAGATATACTGCAAATAGCAACATGTTTCGTGATGTTGCAATGACTAGAGGCGTTTTATTGCTTGTACACGACAAAACCAATCAATCAGTCTTGGAGTGCAGTTCAGTAATTTTCTTATAAAGAACTTATGTGAAAATAATAGTCTGCTGTTTCACAAGTAAAACTTTAATTTAGTCAAAAATCTCAGATCAAGAAGCTTAGGCATGAGATTAAATATCGCAGACAAGGTCTGCATGGTGGGAATTTCATTGCATTCTGTGGCACCAATGAAATCCCAATCCAAACAAAAGATTGGGATTTCATTGTCACTTTTTTCCTAATTATACTGCACTGATTTGACTATTGGACTTACTTCTCAAAAGAGAGGAATCCCAAGACACAACAATTACAGACATAAAAAAGACTAAAGTCATGCAATAAGCTTTTTAAAGTATAGATCAAAGGGGCAAATACCACTGAAATGGCATCTACAAACAATATACATATATATGTAGTAATATAACTCTCTCTGAGAAATTGATACTGTACTTTTATATATTTTTAAGCAACATTCTTATCAGGATCTGTATGTTTTGGTTGCTTTTTTTGTGTATTTTTTCATTGTGTTCAGTTGTCTCTCCATGTTTCATCACATCCAGTACTTCTTCACATCAGCCTCTGCTCCTCCCACTCCAACCTGTTCCCCATTCTTATTAGTCTCAGTCCCAGCCTTTTTAGTCCTTCAGCTTTTATCCACTTGCAGACTGCCTGTGTGCTTCATGCCTGTTCTCTTGTCTCCAAATTTATTTTTGTCTTATTGCTGCTATGTCAGTCTGTTTGTTTTACCCTGGATTGTTAGCATGCATTGCAAACTTGTTAATTAGAAATACAGACATGGTGATCTGCTGGTCTTATAGTAATAATTTATAAACTTTTTTCCCATTTTCTGCTGTTTGTTTCTATTTCGTTCAGAATCCCCTTCCACTAGTGACCAGCGGAGCTCTCGTTCAACTACCCCTGAACTACCTAGGGGATCCACACCAGGACCAGCTCAACACTGGCCCCTTCAACATCAGGCTCATCCTGCATGCTGCATCATTTTCTCACAGGTAAATATACTGTAAGTTTAAAATATTTTCTTAGTTAGTGCTGTTGACGATTCTGTCCACATTGTTATAGATTTTAATTTAATTTAGTTATAACATATGAGTTTGTGTTGGTGTCTGCTATTCAGATAAAGAAAGGGCACCATGGTCAAAGTTTACAATGCGACACCGTTTGGTCCACACAGAAAACATCGATTTATGGTTATGATTTTATCTTTCCAGTTGGAGGTAAAATTTTATAGTAGACAAGAAGATAAATTCTCTTGCAATGGTGAAAGTGACTGCATGTGTTGCAACAAGATATGAGATGAGCTCTTCGTGCAGTGTCGCTAACGTCTCTTGGTATAATGAGCATCTAAAATAATGATTATGTCTGAGGAAACACTTGAGCCCTAATTGCCTGATGCAATCCAACAGCCTTCCTGACGCGACTGTGAGAATCTGAGTTTAATTTGTCTGACTGTCAGAAAGTAAAAAGGCCAAATCCGTAATAGAGCTGCCTTTTCAAACAAAGACAAAAGATGTAACGGTGCATACACATCAAGACAACACAGAGGTCTAATCTCACTGCACATCTGCTCCCACTTCAAATTCACATGAAGACTGTGTTTGTTTTTTGAAGATGACATGGCTCCCACTTAGCTCCATCAGTGTGGTAAGATAAATCAGAGCAATATGTTTTTGGAGGCACACCTTTGAACTCTAACTAAACTTAAATGTTTTTTTTTTCTACTTCCCTGCCATCTCTTGTCTGTAGGCAAATCAACCTATTGAATGGAAACTGTCAGCTAAATCCTGCTCTTATTTTGAGGCTGTGAGAAGGAATGGGGGTAGATTTTCCTCAGTTATGCCATTTTTGAAGGAAATTCCAAAACCAAAATTTTCTTCTCAAAATTATGTTCTTTCTTGATTTAATTTTTTTAATGATTTTCTGGACAGTTTTTGCTTTCATCTTCAGTTCCTTTCTCTTGAACTTATACATCTATCATCCCAACAGCCATATGTAACGGCCTGCTGTTTGACAGATGAGTACTGCTATCTCATCTTGAGGAAGCTCAGAGTTTAGAGCATAATGCTTAGAGTATCCATCCATCCATCCATCCATCCATCCATCCGTCCATCATCTTTACCTGGTCATGGTTAAAACTAAAATAATTTCTCTTTTTGACTAGACCATCCATCAATCCATCCATTCCTCTATTTTATCCTGTTTATCCATGGTTGGGTGTGGAGGTAACAAGTTCAGGAGGAAAACCCAAGCATGCCAAGTGACCCACTCTAGCTTGGGGGATCCTAAGGTTTTACCAAGCCTCTAATGGCTGCTGGGTCAGCTCAGCACTCTCCTCTCAGTCAGATGTGCTTGAGAAATACTGAGTTAAGTGTCCGGGGGGCACATTTCTCAGATGCTCGAACCACCTCAACAGACTCTTTTCAATGTGGAGGAACAGCAACTTTACACCGAGTTTCCCTTAGGATGACTGAGCTAACAATGGCCAACAATAAGCTAACATTTTATTTGGCTCAGCTCATCCACCTTACTGAAGAAGTTTGTGCTGCTTTTATTAAGAACCTCTTGCTTTGGATCATGATTCACATCTCCAACCCCTCAAATCTGTGATTAGACCATCACGTTAGTTAATGGTATTTTGATGGTTGCCTTGGTAAGACTTGATTAAAAAAAAAAAAAAAAAACACTGCAACAACAGTGAGGTTTTTATTTGATTTACTTTATCAGCTTTAGGGCAATAAATATAACAGGTCACTGCTTGAAATGGCAACAAGGTTTAGTTAAGGTGGGATGTTGGCTGTTCTGCAGCGGGTCCACCACTATTCACACGGGAAGTTCTTGGCTCTCCTTCACCATCTTCAGCTTGTGTGGACATCTTTACAGAAGCTTAACTAATTACTCTTCAAACATAGGAGACATTATTCACTACTTAACCGGTGGCCACACGTCCCGATCTGACCGTAACACACAGAGAGATAAGGGCTCCGCCGTTATTGTCTTCACAACACCATGTAACCTTCCGCTTCACAAAATAATGTCAGCCAAAATACACTAGTGGCAGACATCGTATTCAGCATAGGAAAATATTATAGGTCTAAAATCGAAGTAAATAAAGGCTCTAAAAGTGCAAAACATTAAACAGTAATCTGGAACAAGGTGCAGTCAGAACAGGCACGTCTCTAATGTTTTTCCTTTTTGTTTTCATCAATGATTTTTGTAAAGTGTAGTATGAAGATGCGACCTCTGACCCTTGGGTTCTCTACCAGACTCATCATAAACTGTTTTTTTTTTTTTTTTTTTCAAGTTACTTTGGACTTGAATAATGTCTGATGTTTTCACACATCACAGCCCTTGGACTCAAAGAGTCAGCTACAGTCCGACTAATGTTTACTCTTTTCTACACTTTTAAGAAAGAAAAAGCAAAATCATCATTGAAGTTTGTTTTATTTGGTTATGAAAGGCGTGAACATGAATAATGTTTATTGTTTGCAATCATTATAATGAAATCATGTGAAAGAATATATGTTCAACATATTATTTTTCTGTAAAATAAATCCAAAATCTTTGTGATTCACACCTTTAATCAAAGCTACAAACATGTCGTTTCTCTGACGTTCTTTACTTCTTTGACATAGTTGTTTTTTCTTGGAAATTTAGGAGCTAAATACTGTATTTCACAATATTGCACATCTTTTCACATGGTTTGTGATTTTGTGGACTTCTCATTAATTTCCTTAATTGATAAAGATCTCCACAAAACAGACAAGGTATAGTGACAGTAAGAAAGGGTTTTGGCTTTGTGGCTATACTGCTGGTAATCTTCACTTGGACTCAAATAGGATTTGGAATGATTTCTCTGGCGTCAGCACCAGAAAGAACCACACAGAAAAAAGGATTTGGTGTTTCTGCCAGAGCAAGTGGGGAAGCACTGGGGCAAAGCGAGCACAAATCTGGCAGGGGACTGATGAGCTAGCAGCAAACTGCTTTGTGTGATTTGGGGTATCTTGGGAAAATATCCACAGTGAAGATTCCCAATTTAGCCCAATGAATGGCGCTCAAATGCAATCACTTCACTCTCACTGCCACACGGTGCAGGTAAAATGTTCCCCGACAGCCTGAGGTGAACATTTGTTTTAGTGAGAAAGCACCTCCATCTACCATCAACCTGACAAAGTACCGCCAACTGGAAAGGAATATGTGTTTGAGCTATTTTTCACAGGCTAAACAAGGTCATAAACCATCTGTAAAGGCAGCAATTACTTTCATACCTGACACTTCAACCCATTTGAGCCAATCAAACAGAAGAAGGAACCAGCAATCATGGTCCTTGAGGCTGCTAACCAGGTTACCCACACTGTTAGCATGTCAGCCCTGCCACATTTGTCCCACATTTGTCAGAGAGAGTTAGTGGCTTCCCTCTAAACCCCAGGAGTCATCTGAAGTTGCTCTGTTGGAACCAGGAGTGAACTTTAAGGTTTTGTCTAATCTACATGATTTATAGTTCAGTGTGAAGTCTGCTTTGCATTTGTCCTGGTTTTCTTTTTCGTGGCTACACCAACTTTATTTGGAGTTTTTGCAACATCTTTTAAGCTTCCAGTCCTTTTCTACGAGTGCTCCATGTGCTATCGACCTGCTTTTAATTTAAAACAGTGTCATAGATTTATTTGTTGTGCAGCTGTGCAATGGTTTGGTGGAAGAAAATTGGGCTAAAAGGGTTGAAGGGTTTGATAATGATGCACTGAAGGTGTGTGAGATGAGCATACTTTGAGTTCAAAGGGTGCTAGCTTTGCAACAAAATCCAATCGTACGTGCACACATCACAGGTCGAATGTGGCAATCAGCACTTCCTCTGATCAAACAGCAGCAAAGAGAATATGTAATGTTTAAGTATATTCCTGGCTTGTTTATTTTACCTGGAATTAGTATTCTGCACTTAAATGTGTCAGAGAAGAGAAATAAAAATAGCTGATAAAGCCTACAGAAAAATGTAGAGGTTGGTTTACATGAATCCGAGGACATTATAGCCTGCGTACTGAATTAACACAAAAAGGGAAAAACTGGTGAGAAAAGATTTACAAACTATTTGACAAGTCAACTTTATTTATTAAAACAACAACTATTACCAAAATGCTTAACGATAACATTTAATGAGAAGAAAATAAATGGGAAAAAATAACACATGACAGTACTTTGTACTAAAGAATTAATTAAAAGCATTAAATATATTGTAAAAACTAAATCAACTCGCACTGTGTGAAATACCAGAGAAAACAGATGTGTTTTTAGCAGATTTGAACACAGGAAGGATGGTGGCCTGCCCAATGTTGGGGGGCAGGTTGTTCCAGAGTTTGGGGGCCTGTCACTGGAAATTCCCGATCACCTCTGAGCTTCAGTTTTGTTTTTGGAACAGCCAAAAGCAGCTGATCATATGACCTTGAGAGGGTACATATTGGTCCAGTAACTCGGAGAGATAAGAGGGTGCAAGGCCATTTATGCACTTATAGGTCAACAGGAGACTTTTTAAATCTATTCTAGCATGTACAGGGAGCCAGTGAAGGGAGGACAGAACTAGGTGATATGCTCAAACCTACGAGTTCCAATTAAGAGCCGAGCATCAGCATTCTGGATGAGCTGGAGATGTGAAATGGAGACCTGGCGGACCCCAACATAAAGTGCATTACCACTCCAGTCAGGTCGTGATGAAGCAATTAGTTTTTCCAAGGTCAGATCTGGACAAGACTGGTTTAAGCTTAGCTATTTGCCTTAATTGAATGTAGCTTTTCTGCAGAACAGAGCTGATTTGTTTGTCATACTTGAAGTCAGAGTCTAAAACCATCCTTGGATTTTTAACAGACTTCTTAAGATAGGGCAGAAGAGAGTCCAGGTTTACAGGATCAGAGGCAACGGTTGAGCTTGGGCTAAACATAATGACTTCAGTATTCTGATTGTTAAAACTTGAAAAAATTTGAAGCAATCCATGCCTTAATGTCATCCAGACATTTTAACAGAGGGTGACTGGAGCAAGGACAAGCTGGTTTCAAGGGCATATAAATCTGACAATCATCAAAATAACAATGGAATGAAAGACCATGTTTCCTCAGGATAGAACCCAGAGGGAGTAGAGAAATAGTGAGAACAGAAGGGGTCCAAGAATCGAGCCCTGTGGGACGCCACAGGAAAGAGGCATTAAAGCAGATACGTTATACCAATCATGACACCTTGTAATTTGTCATTACAAGTCCTTTTTTTTTTATTTATTTATTTTTTTTTTATTTTTTTTTTTTTGCTGTTTGATTAAGAAAACCCATTCTTTTGGTTTGCTCTACAACTGAACAACTGTGTGTAGAGCAGTTTGTCTTCCATTTTAAGACAAAGATCATTTTCATTTTATTTTCTGTATGGTCGAGTTATGAGTCATAACTGTGATTTCATAAGTAAACTTATGTCAGGTGCCCAAAAATCATTCCCATCTAATGCTATTTTGTCTTTGCCCCATAGAAGCAACTTTTATAGACAGTCTGAGGCCCCATATGCACTACGATAGGTATATATTTATTTATATGTACTGGCATATATTTTTAAAAGTTGTTTGTTTATAAATAAAATCTGTACCATAATGTTAGGTGGCAAGAGCACATTGGCTGCATCAAGATACAGAGAGAAAAAAAGAAAAAGAAAACAAGCCTATTCTCCCTGCACTCATTTTTCCTTGATGTTATTGAGTGTTTCAATTCAGTTTTAATCATTTCAGCACAAAATAAAAGTTTGGCAACAATAGAATCAGGAAAAAGCAAGGCATGCAGGAAGTACAGTAAAGTACTTTATTGATATTCTGGTTTTCAAATGGTCCAGATTTTCTCACAAAAAACTAACCTACAAAGCTTTCAACAACCTAGCTCCATTTTATATTATAAACCTTATTGTTCCATATGTTCCTAACAGAGCGCTTTGTTCTCAGGCTGCAGGCTTACTTGTGGTTCCTAGAGTTTCCAGAAGCAGAATGGGAGGAAGATATTTCGGTTATCAGGCTTCTTTCTTGTGGAACCACCAGTTTTAAGACTGGACTTAGGATTTTCCTGTTTGATAAATCCTATAGTTAGGTTTGGCTTGTTATGCTGCTATAGGCTTAGACTACTAGAAGACAAATTGATTTTGTTTCATCAAATTAAAACTGTAGTTACAAATGCATACAAGTAAATAGTTTACATTTAAAAATATTTTGTATCTTTTCTTGCTTGCATCCATTCTGGACCTGACATTGTGTATCTGTTCCTCTCAAACCCAGCCAGTCAAAGCAGAGCCTGGTTCTGCCGGAGGTTTCTTCCATGAGGGAGTTTTTCCTTCCCACTGTCTTCTTTGTGCTTGCTCAGGATGGGAGGCTGTGACAAAGTGAAGACTCATCGCAATCTGCTGACTTTCTTAGATGGATAACTTTATTAATTGGCTTTTAAAATGTTTGTGAATGTCTTTGTTCAGTGCCCTGAGACCACTTCTGTTGGCGTTATAGAAATAAACTGAATTGAATTAAAAAACTCAGTTTGCATGTAAGTAATATGAGTAAATCCAGCTGAAATTCTCAACTTTTTAATCTGAATTTTTACACTCATCAGTTATCACCAATAAATAAATAAATAATAAAAAAACTGGTCTCCAGCTTTACTCACCTTTTAATGCCTTCACATGATTCCGCCACAAATCTGTTGAAGTGCATTTTATTTTGATGGCACTGCCAGAGCTAAAGTTTAGTTTACCTTTGGATAATCTCAGATAAGTTGGACCTCACTCATTAATACTGGTGCACAGGATTGTGGAGCCCCCTGCACATAACTTTACATAATAAATGTGTGGCCATCTCAAACAAATATACAGTATTAAAGGATTATTTGTCATAATTTAAGTTTTGTATGCATGCACACCTTTAAAAAAAAAACATTTCTTATTCAAAGTTTGATTTTGAATGGATCTGAAGTTAAAATAAGTGGATTAGATGCAATCAAGATTTCGAAGAGGCACTGTTGTCCTAGTCACACAATTTTTTTGTTCACTGTTTGGACAGCCACACTGAGCCTACTATTCAAAAGCGAGGAACCCGTATACCCCAACCCAACAAAAGCCTTTTCAATCTTCTTCCCTGGAGAGGAACGCACTCTCCTTGCCATTGGAAGTCTCACCTTTGTCCAGCAGCTGTGATTGTTTGTAAATGATAGCAGCATTGATTTCAACCTTGCATGGTTTTTTTCTCTGTCTGTGTAATTTGTTTATGGGGAAGAAGGTAAAATAGAATAATAAAAAAAAAAAAAAATAGTAGAGGTGGTAACAGAGATAAAAGCCCATTCATACTGTGGTACTGTACACAAGCGTCTTAGTGCAAGTAAAAGCAGAGCCACACAAAAAGCCTCTTTTCTCTCCAACAACATCAACAAAATGCTTTTTTTTTTTTTTTTTATGAATTTGCAGTGTTAAGTGTTATGTTTGCATAATATTTATGAAAGGCTTGGCAAACTGAAAAAAAGCAGCTGAAGAATAAAACGTTAATCAGTGTAAATACAGTTGCTGGGCTCAAATGTGAGTGTAGAAGCCCATTGAGGAATAATAACAGATTATAGATGAAAACATGTGGGTGCACCCCCATCTGCTGACTGAAATCAGAACTCACATTCTAGTTTGATGAGCTGCAGGTCCTCCAAAATGACACTACACAAGTAAAATATATATATTTTTTATTTTTCACACAGACTTCCAGAAATGTAACTGCAAATTAAATATTTTGTTTAAAAAGCTCTTGATGCGAACACGTTTCTGGATTATTGTGAGAGTTCTGGGCAGCGAACGGGCACAGGGATGTTGTTATGGTTCTATTTTATTTTGAAAATTCACAAACAGCTCTTCCTTTGAGGTTCATGAACTGCACACCTGAACTCAAGCTGATGTAAATTGTCCAATCACGTTGGGGCAGACCATTTGTATAGAGAGGAGGAAGGCAGTTGTCTGATTTTTTTTATTTATTGATATTTAAATCAATTTGGTTACCTTTTATTTACTATGTATAATTTAGTGGTCATGTGTTTATTGCGTATGTAATAGTATTGATATTATTTCTCTATATTTCTCATAGTACATGCAATGTTAATGTGAGGGCCCCTCCCCTTTTAATTAATGGTGTAGTCTGAGCCTGTGCACCTGAGTTCTGGATCATTTCTGTACAGTTGTACGCCTTGATTGCTTTGTTTGTATCCTGTTCTAGGTGAGACCGTATTAAAACTGTTTTCCTAAATTAATTTAGAGCTCTGAAAAGCTACTGTGGCCTGTAATCATCGTCTAGTCTTGTCATGACTGATGACTTTTCCTCCCTTTTTAAATGTTTTGTTCAACAAGTATAAAGAAAAAAAAAACATTTAAGATAACCTTTTTAAGAAAGATTGTAATATTTGATTTCAATGGTGACATTTTAAACTGGCGGATCTAAATAAGAAACCATTCCAGATACAATTATACAGTACATTATTTTTGATTTGGGACGATAGTGAAAATTCCCACACTCCTTGAAGGCAGCACTGGCAAAAGCAGCGTAACGTGAATGCGCAGACGGATCTTCATGGCTGTGTCGGGGAAAACGAAAAGCAAAGCGTAAATATGAAGAGAACAGAACATTTCTTCCTGGAAGGGAAGAGTTATATTTTTTTCGGTGGGGTGTGGAAAAACAAAAACGTTTTTACTTTGCCATCAGGCCGCGTGCAACATTGCTCGCACTACCAAACAGGTGCTGGTCATAAAATAAGAATATCATGAAAACGTTTATTTATTTCAGTAATTCCATTCAAAAAAATTAAACTAGTATACTGTATTATATTAATTCATTACGCACAAACTGATATATTTCAAATGTTTATTTATTTTAATATTGATGATTACTATTTTTTTTAAATAGCTACTGCAACTTTGTTTGCTTTTGAATGGATATATCAGCTTTTACAAATTTTCAAAGTTACATAAAGAAATCAGACACTGAGTGGCCTAACTGCATGTGATTCAATAATAAAACTACACAACTGTTAAATTGGAAGCAGTTTCATCACATGCCAAACCTTAAAAAAACTGGCAAAACACTCTTCATAAGTCCAAACTCAAGACCAAGGATAACCATATACTAATGTAGTTGCATTAGTTACAAGTATATTCTTTATGATTTAAATAGCCAAATTTTAGAACTGTTGATATGGCAGACATCATGTCTTGCGCCCAGACAATCACTTCTCACTTTCTTGGAGTGCCAGTGTTGCCAAATAGAGTTGAGGTTTTCCAGCCTAAAAAAATCAGTTAAAAACTGCCATATCACACAAAAATCTTCCCAGTCAGTATATTGTTACAGTATATTTACTGTTTGAACATGAACATACATCAGTACAAGCCAAGGTAATTTAGCAACATGTGGCAAAGTGCAATAATCTCAACAAAAATCTTCCCAGAGTTCCCAGCAAAACCAGAATGAAAACCGCCCAATCTGGCTACACTGGGAGTGATGGTGGGCATGAAAGCGGTAACAAAAAATATGTTTAGCAATGAGTCACGTTATCGCTCGGATTTGTATGTTTTGCATCCAATAAAAGCAAAGATGTTATCAAATATACTGGACAATATTCTAGCAATTTAATTATATTTCCACAGTTGTGGTCTTGACTGGTCTTGAAATAAAATCCTGAGTCTTCAATGTCCAAGACTGAGATAAGACCAAGACCATCAAAAAATGGTCTTGAGACCGGTCTTAAGACCAAGACAGATCTCGAGTACTACAACAATACTGACAACTAATGAAAACTCCAAATTCAGTACAGATGAAGCAGCCTCCTAGTTGGAGATGATTGCACTTTTTGTGAGGATGACGGACTGAAATGTGTTTTGAGAGAAGGAACCACATAGTTTTGAAAAATTGCGCCCACAGACCCATATCCCAATGGCTGGCTGGCTGCACTCAAGCTAATGTCAATGTTTGCATCAACATACACTGCATCCCC
>JARVLU010000646.1:7998982-8013160 GCA_031762415.1 Simpsonichthys santanae | reverse complement strand
ATAGTTCAATGATACAAGATATATATGTTGTGCCATTTTATGCAAAGTTCAAACATCATGTCAGTGGACCTTTAAGTTGTTTACTGCTTGGTGGGGGAACAGCATGCTGGAACTATTCTGACTGATGAAGCCCTCTGGAGTGAGGGTGAAACGTTTCTTCTAAAAAGAAACTGTCCAGATGACCCGATTGAGAATTATCGGATTTGGTACCTGGATTAGTGAGCATGAACTTTCTTAGCATGTTTATATTTAATTTTACATGTTTAGCGTATTTGACTTTTTTCCTACCTTTCGGGCAACATTTTTTTGTTTTTACACAATAAAAGTTACAGTTTTTAAAACGTGTTTTTACTTAAGAAATGTAAAGCTCATACAACCGTGTTTGCTTGAATCACCTGCCACAGAAACGAGACACAGGAAACGTTCTTTAAAATGACGCGTTCTTCACAGTGTGGCCTTTCATCTTAGTAGTTTCAGTTCATTTCCAGTTCATTGGACTAACATCACATGAATCTGTTAATCCTGATCAGGATTTCATTTGATGGGTTTGATGTTGGATTTGATTACTAGATGAATGTTGATATTAATACTTCTCATTTATGAGTTTGTCATAGTTTGTGTTTTTAGTTATTTGATTTATCTTTTAATTAATTAATTAATTTTATTTCTCCTTGTAGTTTACGTTTTTATTTGTATGTCCCTTGTTTTTAGATTCAGGTCCCTGTGTTATGTTGCCGGTTCTCACTCGCCCTCAGTCAAGGGCCTTGGATACCCCATACAAAGTGGTGAAATCGGCTCTCATTGACGTACCGTATTTTTGGACCTATAAGTCAAGTTTTTTTTTTCTTTTTTTGCATTATTTGCATGCCCTGCAACTTATACACCGAAGCGACATATTTATGGATCTCCTCCCGTATTTGTAAACTAACTTTTGGCTGAGATATGACAGTTTTCATTCTGACTGAGAAAAAAAAAATTGAACAGTACCATTTGCAGCCGCTAGATGGCAGCAGTATAGTAGTAGCAGTATGGCATACCATTGTATCATGTAATAGGTAAACTTGGCTATAATGTCAAATTAAAAAAAAGTTCAAGACAAAAACAACTGGACTTTATTTATTATACTTTATATTTTAATGTTTTTATTTTCTTGAACTTTTTAAAATTACCATGTCCTGGATGACTGATAATCTTCACCAGCCATTAATGACTATGTTAAGTAAAAGTTCAACTGAGACACACCTTTGCTATAATTTCAAGCAAACAAATGATTGTTTTGAGGCGTTTATCTTGTTAAATTTGCACAGCGACTCGTCGCATGCACAAATTTAGTGCCGCGTATTGGCTTTTGAAATACAGCTGATTTGACCATCAAAGTGCATTTATTAAGCAAATGTGAGACTGAGACACACCTTTACTATAGTTCTGAGCAAACAAATAATTGTTTTTAGGAGTTAATCTTGTTTAACTTTTGAAGACATGTGGAGGTTTGTCCTTCTGTGCATGCCTGCCGCTTCCGCGAATTTGGTTTTGAAATGCAGCTGATTTGACCGTCCAAGTGCATTTATTAAGCAAAAGTTAGACTGAGACACACCTTTACTATAATTTTGAGCAAACAAATAATTGTTTTTAAGTGTTAAACTTGTTAAATTCTTGTTAAAGTCCTCCCATGCACTTTCCCGCAGCTGCTATTTGGCAGCCAATTGATTTTTGGCAAAACACCGGCCCACATTTCCCAGTTCAGCCCACATTTCCGGGTTGTCAGTGGTGATGCGTAATAGATGCAACGTATACAGCAAAGCGACATATTTATGGATTTTTCCACTTTATTAGACATATTTGGACTTATGCGACTTATAGGATGGTGCCACTTGTATGGCGGAAAATACGGTACATTTTGTAATCCAAAAGTTTATAAATTGTAGATGTACATCTAAGGATTAACGAGAGCTTCACGAACATCTGTCCAGTGGTTAACGAAATGTTTTGCTAACAGGCAGACAAATGAACACATCCACACACAGGCGGTTCCACGATATCCTGCCTTCTCTGGCAGCGATTACTAAAAACAGGTTCTCTGTAAAGCTGTTGCAGAAAGTTATGTAATTCCCTTCCTCCCTCTAATTGTTGCCATGGCGACCGCACCATTGCTGCACCAACGCTCTTCGGCTTGCCTGCTGGTTTGCTCTCAGAGCCTAATTCGCCTCTCAGATCGCTGCAGCACGAGATTTCTTCAAGCGAAAACGGTCGATCTTAACGTGTGTTAATTAGGAGTAAAACATATGTGACCTCCTGTTAAAGCTGCTTTTTGTATCGCTTGTAAAATGATTGTAGTTTAGAAGCAGGGCTGAGATAAATACTGGAGCGCGAGTGTTTGTCAAAGAGCTCGTTTATTTCAAGAGGAGTAAATAAGGTGACCAGATAGCCATGTAAGGATGAGTAGATAAGAGGATTTATGATCCAGTTTGCTTTGCCAGATCACAGCTACCTCTTGACTCTGATGCAACAACAGGTGTGTCTGTGTGTGCATGCACGTGTGTGTGTGTGTTTTAGAGTTTAAGCTGTTTAAAATACAAAAGAAAAGGCTATTCTCCTTAAGAAGGAGAGCATCAAGGACACCAGAAGTAAAATGTGATGCTGCTTTTGAGCAAAACTTCAACTGAAATCATCAATGTAGCCTTTAAATATTAAGACAGTGGTGATATTCTGGTAAACCAGTACCATCTGCACCAAGACTGTAAAATGGTTGATGATAAACTCTCCCAGTTGCTACTGCTCAGGTGGAAAACACTGCTTTTATTTCCCGACTCAAATCACTAGCTTCCATTTACAGTGTAGATTTATGTAGGTTACTTATTTATTTACTGCTTGCTTTTATTATGTTAGGATGCTTGAAACCTTTTTATGAATCAGGAAAATTAGAGCATTTTAATGTTTTAAGTCTGTAATATTAGATTTGTGTTTTTGCCTTCTTTAGTCAGTAAATCTAAAAATTAAAAGTAATGTTTATTACAATGTTTACATTTAAGCAATTTATACAGCCAAGTTAAATAGAAGAATTATGGCTCTAAGATTAAAAAAAAAAAAAACAAGATTGAATGATTTAGACTGAGCCTACCCGTACATCCTCTTTAGTCTTTTAAAAGTTTAATGATGTTTTCGAGCTGCTTAAAAACAATAAGGCACTTATGCAACTAACCAGTCATAACTACAGCTGGTGTTTACGAGAAGCTTTTGATGTAACAGGGCGTCTAGCTGATTCTGCGACTGAAAATTAACCTGATGAATGGATGAGTCAGAGCCTGCTCACAAATATGTTACAGGAAATTACATTGGGATTTTGTGCCCAACACCTCACCTTAGGGTTAGATAACTGAGCCTGTCATCACTAAAGGCACATGATCTCTATCTATTCCCCTACTGGCTGTTGAGACTAAAATGTGAGCTTATAAATTGGTTTCACGTGATTTTCTTATGTATAAAATCATATATTGTCTCAAACGTCGAAATAAATTATTGTCCGTGCAAATCTGTGTTTCTTTAAGAGATTACTATTTGTTTGGTAAATTATAAGTAACCTGTAAGGTTTTGTAGCTAGTACTTGTATTTAGACACCACAATGACGGCATTGTCATATTACTCATCTGGTGATTTTATTTTTTTTTTTTTTTTTACTTTTGTAAAGATAAACAAGAACATCCTCACCAGGTTTTGGATTTTATTTTATTTTATTGTTGCTGTTGCTCAAAGCTGTTACCGTATTTTCCATTGTATAAGTCGCATCAGTCCAAATATGTCAAATAAAGTGGGGGGGGGGACATAAATACATAGATTCACCGTATAAGTCACATCTATTATGCATCACCACTGACTGAAATGTGGATCAGTGTTGTGGCAAAAGTTGATTGGCTGCCAAATGGCGGCTGCGGGAGCGTGCACGGGAGGACTTTAACAAGAATTTAACAAGATTCACACTTAAAAACAGTTATTTATTATGAAAACACTTAAAAACAATTATGTATTATGGTGAAATGCAGCTAATTTGACGTTTGCTCCAGGAGTTCTAGAGCGAGACGAAGGTGGTTTGGTATGGCAAGCCAAGTTGCTCATTAACAGCCACTTTTACCTATTAATGAGACACTTGGCTTGCCATATTAGTCAACGGCCCTCTAGTGGCTGAAAATGGTAGTGTTCAATACTTTCCATGTCAGAATGAATGAAATTGTCACATCTCAGCTAAAAACTGGTTTATAAATATGGGGAAAAATGTTTAGTTGCTTCAGTGTATAAGTCACAGGCATGTTAATTTATGCAAAAAACTATGACTTATCCACCGGAAAAAACGGTACATGAGATGAAAGCCAGCAAAGTAAAACATTGGGAAGTCTAAATTAATCATCTTTGACAAATACATTGAAATATTTGGCTTAAGATGAGCCAAAACTTTTTTGTTGTTGTTGTTGTTGCGTTTCCAGAACTAGACTAGTAAGCACTGAGCAAGCATGTGTTGTTTCTTCTGCATACTTAAGCTAACAAGTATAGTCACGAGCCAGTTTACAGAGTGTCATGTTTTTCTAAAGAGTATTAGGGAGACGTATTTGTATCAAGAAAAATCCTGAAAAAAGCTTCCAGCTTATATGTCTTGATTACCGGTATATCGTTTTCTGATTCTCTATGTGGCTTTTCAGTTGATATTCAAAGCAATGTGTGGAAAAAAAGTAACCCACCCCTGCTCTAAACTGAAATACAGACACCTTTTCTGCTTCAGTCTCTTCATGTTCCTTCTTCCTCGTCTTTGCCATTTCTCCTCTTTCCTTCAATCTTTAATGAGTTCTCATTAAAGATTAAGACTTTCCACTGGCTAACGTGCAGGGTGACCCACACTCGATGGAGACACTCACGAGCGCAGAAACCTGCTGAGGTCACGTCACTCACCGTTCTCACGTCCCTGAAACACACTTTGAATTAAGAAGTGACCGATGACCTCGACAGGGTGAAGTTTTTCTGTCTCAGTCATTATCTTCAGCTGTAACACGTCTGTTTTGAATCTTTTTCACATTAAATGCAAAGTCGTCTTGTCAGATTTCCATTAGTGCTTATTTTCCACTCCACTAGATACTTGCACTCTCTGCATGTAATATATTCACCTGCCTGGTTCATGAGCAGGCAGGACTGAGATCAGCTTCACAGCTTCTCAACTCAAATACAAACAAATAAATAAACAAGAAGATTTAAAGGGGAAAACAGTGAATAAAGCCAATAAATCTCGACATACTCTAAACAAATTGAAACACCTGTTGAGGCAACTGGCTTATTAAAACTCCTGGTAACTGATCCAACAATCCTACAAAACATCAGTTCCAATAATGAAGTAAAATATTATATATTGGTCCTGGAATTGTACGTTGCTTATTTCATGTTTAAATGTGCTAATTTTGAATATTCCTTTATCTGTGGTCACTGCTTGTAGTTTAGTCAGGCCACTAGATTATTTTTTTAATTTATTATTTATTACGTGGTTCCCAGAGTTGTGTTCAGGATCCCACTGTGGGTCACAAACGCCAAGTGGGAATCCTTAGACAAAACATCTTTTCACCACAGTACTTAAAAAATTACAAATAGCAGTTTGAAATATAATGTATTTACAATCAAACACTGAGTTATCATTATGGTTAATAAGGTTTTTAGCAACGTTTGTGTATTAAAACCATTACAGTAGTCCCTCGTTTATCGCGGGGGAGTTCTGTTCTGCTCCACCGCGATAAGTGGAAAACTGCGAAGTAGGATATATATACAGTATGCATGTATATATATATGTACTGTATATATAAACCCTTCCCACACTCTTGCAATTTTCTCAACAATGTATCTAAACGCTCTAAAAGAGCACAGCATGTCATGATCTCCACTCTCTGCCACCGGCAGCACACTGTCAGTGCTCTCGGCCACGCCCACTTCTCCGCTGCAGAGCAGAGATGTCACGCCGCAGGAGGAAGCTTCTCCCTGCACCTGTGGGCTGCACGCAGGTGCTGGATAATTTAAAATAAACAATCCATGCCGATCGTGCGGATCATCCATCGATCAGCCAATTTGTGTGTCACGTCCAGTTTTACTTAAAAAAAAAAACTAAGAGCGAGCGAGTCCGTGAAAAACAAACCGCAAAGTAGCGAGGGACTACTGTGGGTCAGTAACCAAAACATTTGGGACCCAATGTCCCAGAGCGGAACTGAACGTGGATCAGGTCTGTGTCCTCGTCCATTCTGTGTTCAGTTTGAACATGTGGGAAGAAATAAAATGACTTGTTTTACTGCTGCATCAGAACGATAGTTACCGTTTAGGGCCAAAGCTTTAGTTTTATTTGAGTTACTGCATCTTGTCTCTTTCAGAATTCATAATTATTCTTCTTTTATTTCAGATTGGCGCCTACGATCAGCAGATATGGGAGAAATCAGTGGAGCAAAGAGAAATAAAGGTCTGTTGGTTTCTTGTTTCGCTTGTTCTCTTTACCTTCCATATCCCTTCTCCTTCACTTCATCTTTGTTTGAATCACTTTGTTTCCGTCCAGTTGTTTTCTTTTAACTCTTTACTCTGTGGGTGGTGGGGGGGTCACCTACCCATTTCACCTCTCTTGTCCGTCTTTCCCTCCTCCTCCTCCTCTCTACAGTTTATTTCTCTGGTGAGTATGCAGCAGGGAGGTTCATCCTCTTGTTTTCCCACAGTGCACGTGTGCTCACCCATGCCGTAGACGCCTAGAATGTGGTTGGTTTGACGTTAGTTGTGTTTACTAACCCCGCACTGGTTGCACAATGCTGCAGCGGCGTCGTGTCAGAACCGGCTGCTGGAAAATTAAACATCAGCCGAACATCTTATTGAGGGAACGGAGCTGTCTGGGTGTGAGCGCAGCATGAGTCAAGGTGGAACAAAAACAAAATACAGACTTCTTATAGGCTTATCAGAGCTGCTTGAATAAGACTTTATTTGGCAACATGCACCAGGATTGTGTTGCTGTTCAAGCTGCAGTGATTTACATGAAATTAACTGAACAGTGCTTCAGTACAAACTGCATCAAGTTGAAGTGCTTAAATTAAAATCATTAGTTTGCTGTGTTTACCTTAAACACACTTTAAACTTGGAGGCTTTTTAGTTGCAAATACGGTAGTAGTGACAAAGGTTGTGCGTTTAGAAAAAGCCTCGCCTCTACTTCAGTCCTTCTCTTTTCCTTAAACGGTGCCAAATTATTCTTTAAACAGCGAGGTCAGAAACGTTAATGAACTCCTACTGACGTTTCTCTGCAGATTATCAGGACTGCGATGATAAGAGGCGTGTGTCCCCCTCACCTTTCTCTTTATGGCCTCATAAATCCTGAAACTATCACTCATAATAAAACAACGGTGTAATTTTACCTTAGCTTTATCTTTGGCACTTCCCACCAACTCTTATAATCACATACCTGAATATTAGAAAAGTATTTTTACTGCAGTCATGTTGCCTAATGACGTTTTTGTTTTAATTATTTAGATTCTTAATCAGCAATAAAAAATAAAAACAGGAAGGACAATATTTTGGTTCAGATACAGAAAACATGTTCAGATTTTTCAAACCATTGCAAAATGTAAACCTGTAAAACACATTATTTATCTTAAAATGGGCTTAAAATTTACAGTATATAAAAACAAATCTGTGGTTCAGTTCTTTGGATGTGTAAAGGAGATTTTACTAATTAAGAGAATAGTGTTCATTAAGTTTAAGTGACATTGCAAAGTATGAAATCAAACATAAAACGCCATGATTTTGTTTTTTATTTACAAATATTGCAATTTGTTCAGGCTTGAAGTCTGAGAAGTGTGGTATTAATGATAATGATTTATATGACAAAACTATATATACATACATACATACATATATATGTATATACATGTATATAGTTTTGTTTATTTTTTGAAAATAAGAGGCCTGATCAGGATTTTTTTTCCTTCGCTCCCTTTCATTCATGGTTTAATGCATTTTGGAGTTTTGAATGATCGTATATAAAATCAATTTTTAAATGAACGAGTGAATAAAATCAATAATTGAAGCTGGTCCTGACCCGTCTCAGATGGTGCAGTTCCAAAGGGTTTGTGTTTCTGTTGCCTGTTGGATCGCATTAGTCCAGGCGCGTGCCAGTCTTTGTCATTTCTTGATTTGTGCACCTCCATCGGTTATTTATTTCAGATCGTTTTAAAAACCTGTCTGAACACATTACTCCACAAATAAAGCTTAAATACAAAGTAATGTACATTTCTCGAAGCCAAACGTGTTCCGTGTTCAGGTTCAGTCACTTTCTCCATATGCAAACACACACAGGGTAGTTGGGATCCTATTATAAACTAATAGTTAATCTAAGTGCACATTAACCATCGTTAAAAGATAAACGTGTTGATCTTCATGACTTTACAGCGAGTCCCTTTAATGCTGCACCAGTCAGTCTGTGAGGCAGCATCTACTTCATGAAGATAAGAGAATATAAACAGCCCGGAGAGGCCAGACGTCCTCTGTCTGAAGGATTTGAATCTACAGCCAAGAGGAGACTATTGATCCTCTACAAGAACGCTCGCCCCGTTCTTCTGTTTTCTGAACCGACAGTGTCACGCTGCTTATCAGCGTGTTGGCTGTGAAGTCTGAAGATAAAGAGCTTCAGATCCCAGCGCCGACTGATAACACACCTCGATTGGCTCGGCTAAATGTTTGCACAAAGAAACACGACTTCGGCTTTTTAGAGACATTGTATAAAGAGAAACGAGAAGAATTAACTATCTTTTTTTATATGTATGAATATCTAGATGAAAACAAATGTTTTAATAGCTCAGATTGATGTTAGTGGAGGTGTAGCAGTCTTAGGGCCTGAGGGGTGAAGCTGATGGTGTTTTTGACCTGTTGAAGAAACGTCTAGATTTCACATTAAACAGCATATGTGAGAGGAACTTTATGAAACACACCCTGACACTTTAAAATAAGACGAAAGGTTTAATTATAGTGCATTTTCATATTTAAAAACTAATGTATAACTTGGTATGGCAAAAGCATGTCCAAATTGAAGTTGCACATAAAACCAAAGGGTAAAACTGTTTTAAGTTTCTAAAATTAAAAAAAAAAAAAAACATCTTCCTGTGGATGAAGTTTACGTCTTTGCAAGTGTGAACTCTCTGAGTCTGCAGCTTCTGATTATTCTGGACATTTTAACATTTTATTGATCTTTTAATTCAATAAATAACTGGATAAATACTGTTGCTGTATTAAAAAGGCAATAATTAAAACAACAACAGGGTTTACTGCAGTTAAATTTTACGTTTTCTAACTAGTTTTTTAATATACAGTAATTGCTGTATATTTAGTCAGTTTCAACATTAACTGTTTGCTGAATCATTTACGTTATTTAGTTTTAATTTGCACAAAACGTTCAAATTTTTAAGGCATTATTTCCTACTTGTTGCATTGTTAAATGTTTTTTTTTTTTTGTTTACTTGCTGCTGCTAAAACTTTGCGACAGTAAATAAGAAAACCTGCTGCCCTGTGAATTAAATGAAGCGTCAACAGCAAAGTGTTTTTGTTGTTGTTTTGTTTTAGTTAGTCAATGAGTCATTCAGCCCTTGAACCCAGTCACCTCTCACATGTTTCACCACAGGGAAACGTTTCTGTCCTGAATATTTTAGCGTCCGGCCACTCAAACACAAATATTTAACCTGTGTTGTGCACTGCACCAGAAATATGTGCACAAACGCCGTATGATTTTCATCTTACGGTCATTTTAGCGCTGCAGAGCTGCGTGTCCTTGGATGTGACGCCTGCGCGACAAGAGGAAGTGAAAACTGAGGAGGAGACTTTTCACAGGGTCATAAAGTGAACAAAGCACCAGCTGGAGGAGATAAATGTCACAGCTGGTTTCAAGGTCTGGGAGACCTTAAAGTCTGCTGAGTAGAAACTGGAGATAGAGCTGAGCCTTGTAGAGTAGATGCACCAACAGATGTGTGAATGCACGGGGTGATCACTGGTGCTTGAGGGTCTAAAGTGCACGTGCTTGAATTTTTTTAGATGTTAAGACGTTTTGTCTTTGCCTCGCTGACTGTCTCTGTCTCCCCCTGCAGGGCTTGAGAAACAAGCCAAAGAAGACGGGACATGTCAAACCAGATCTGATAGACGTGGACTTGGTTAGAGGTAAGACGTCACTTTGACGGTTTTCGAACCTGTTCTGTCATCAACACCTACGATCTGTGTGTTGGGTTTAGATTTAAGGGTAAACGTGTCTTTATAATCCAGGTAGGTAAATCTAACCAGCAGTTATAATAAATGACAGGGAGCAGTGTGTTTATGTGTTACTCACCCTTGTTCAGCATGTAGGAACTAAACTAATAAAATCCGGTTCCAAACAGACGTCCGTGCACTCACCAGTGTGGACGCAACTGTCTGCGCCATGAATGCAGCTGAGTCCTGCATCAGGGTTGCCAGATAAATTCAAAAAAAATTTTTTTTTACTTCCTTTTCCGCACTCATGTTCACCAAACACAGCACACCTCATCTTACGGCATGCTTACAAATACAGTACAATCTTTTTAAATCAACAGTGCTATAATTCATAATTTCTTACCTGGCAACCCGACTGACATAGAAACAACAGCGTTTTCGTGTACGCCTGCTCTTTTTTTTGATATTACAATAAACGCTAACGTTTCCAGAGTCGGGGCCTGTCAAGTCCTCTGGACGGATTCTTCTTTGTTGAAACGTTTCGTCCGTTTTATCCGAGAGACTTCTTCAGACTGAGGCGCTGCAACAATTTTATAAATAGCACCTTTTCAGCAATAAAAAGAAACTGGTTACATCCAGAAGTAGCTGTTTGCATGTAGGAGGCCCATCAGCCTAACAGTTTGTTGTTGTTGCCCTGATGGCCACTTGCTATTTACAGGGGGCTGAGTGATGCTAGCAATAACAGCATTTAATAATAATAATAATAATTCCACACAATGTCATCAATGTATGTTGCCACACCAGGACAAAATTACTCTCTGCATTTAACCCATCCACCACCAGGTGGTGCAGTGGGCAGCTATTGAAAGTGCCCAGGGGGCAATTAGTGCTGGAAATAGTGCGAAAGTAGATGCATTTTCTGTTCTGAATTCTTAGTGTTTCTGACCAGTGAGCCATGAGGGACCAGTATGAGAGACCAGTTTTAACTTTATCCTGATTGAATGATGATCAGGACAGAACAGGAAGTGGAAAAAGAAAAGATTTAAGTAAAGCTTTCTAAAAACAAACATAAACCTCAAACATGACTCCTCTCTCCTCTGAGCTTATTGGTTTTAATCTGGTCATTTTGCGACTTTTTTTCAGGTTCAGCGTTCGCCAAGGCCAAACCAGAGAGTCCGTGGACGTCACTGACCAGGAAGGGCATCGTGAGGGTCGTCTTCTTCCCGTTCTTTTATCGATGGTGGATCCAGGTCACCTCCAGGGGCATTTTCCTCCTCCTGTTGTCTCTCTACCTGCTGCAAGGTAAGACTGTCCACCGTTCTTCTCTCACGTGAGTTTTGGTCTTAATTTGTTTCATTAAACAGTCTAAAATGTGAGTGTTGTTCTTCCCACAGTGGCAGCAGCAGTCCTGTACGTCACCATCCCTCAGCCTCATGGGATACCAGCCACCGAGGTGTTCGGAGCCATCTGGCTCATGTTGCTGCTGGGAACCGTCCACTGTCAGATCGTCTCCACCAGGACCCCAAAACCTGCCTCCAGCAGCGGGGGCAAGAGACGCAGGTAGGTGGAAACAGTGACGGGATCATGTGATCAGAAAACGAGTGAGGAGACACAGAGGGAGCCGGGCGAGTTTTAAGAGTTTGACTCAAAACAAGCAACAAATCCAGACATGCATCGATTTGCACCCATTACTTTATGGATTAATACCATATGTTAGTTTTAATTGTATATAATAAGTAGTTAAAATCTTTAGAGACTGGAGGAAACTGGAGTTTTGTGGCGTGTGTTGTGTTTTGCAGTGTTCACGGTTTCTGTTTGTTGCTGCTGTTTGGCTCACGACAGATTTCAGACTGAAAGAAAATTGAGGAAAGCGTTTATGGGATAAAACAACTTTATTAACATTTAGTGGAAATTAGAACAATTAATTTAACTTAATTCAGTGTAAACACATTTATTCCTTCCACTGCATGAATACACTTTATTTAAAAGAAGCACCTGACGTCCAAAAGAGATGTTTTTTGGTGCAGACAGTGTAGTGAGTGTGACTCAGCAGTAATTCCTTCAATGCTGAGTCATACATAGTAAGCGTCACAGCACAATCTGTTTGTCTATTCATGCTAAACAAAACTTGAGGCGTTTAAAAAAAATGCAGCAGGACTTCATGTAAAAATCCTTCTGAATAATTTGAATCAAAGTCTGCTCAGATTATTTTCAGTCGTGTTTAGATTAAAGTCGGACAGCAAGTCGTTGTTTTTATGGTATAAATATAATAAAAGTTGTGATCAAAATGCTTTATAAGTAATATTAAAATGTGACTTTTTCGTCTATCAATGATCAGAACTTTTTAATTCTTTTGAGTTTGAAACCTTTCCCGTTTGCCTTTTTCTTACAATGATGGACTTTTTTATGGTCAATCCTGTAGAAGTAGATGTTTTAAAGAGGATGATTCTACTTCTGCAGGTTCTTTTTGGTAATTGCTGTAACAGCAACAGTGTCCACCGGGGACCGGTTTTAAATTTACTTCTCCATTAGGCTCCGAAGCGTTCTTGATCAGACTCAGAACCCGATCAGGAACCCGGTGGACACGGCGCTGTACTTTAGAGACTTCTCCATCTCCTGATTCACTTTACGTCTCTCTTTAATCTCCGTTCTTTCATCTCCGTTCTTTCCAAACTGAAGGAAGTTGAGGAAGGCATCTCAGATGGAGGTGCATAGGGAAGGCGACGGGTCTAGCACTACCGATAACACACAGGAGGGGGCGCCACACTCTCACTCAGCCAGCAGCACATACAGCCTGGGCGCTTTCTTCCAAGATTTCTGGCATGATATCTGTAAAGCTGGGTGTGTATTTTCATTTCCACTCTTCCTGTGATGAGATGATGTGGAGAGACGAGGCTGCGCTCGCTCCAGTCTTAAAAAATAAATAAATAAATAAATCACGTGGATCTTAATCGGACTTTGAACTGGATGAGCCATCCTCGCCTCAGACCTCTGCTTCTTAGCTGCAGCATCCTCTCCTTCTGAAGGTTGAAAAGTCAAAATCAGACTAATCTGAGTGATTTAAGAGCGACGGGGGGGATTTTGCAGCTAATGTTGATCGTAAATATGTTTTAAAGAAGCATGTTGGGGTTGTTGTTTCAGCAGACTGCAGCAGTGTGGGACATCCAAACATTTTACTATTTAAAACCTTTAAAGGTGTAAAGTCCTGAGTATGTTTCAGTAATACAGTTGTTGATGCATGTTCCACAGTGTTGTCGAATGCGTTTCATTGTTTGGTGCGCCTGCTCTCTTAACGGTTTCACCTGCCCCCGCAGATCCAAGAAGTCCAAGCTCTCCATCGATAAGTCCACCGAGACCGACAACGGTTACGTGTCGCTCGACGGCCGTGTGACCAACCGCAGCAGCGAGGAGGGTCTGCAGCTCCGCGAGCAGAGATGCGATTTATTAAACCGAGCCGACGAGATGTGCTGGAGCCCACACGTCCAGCCCCCACAAGGTCACGCAGCGCGCACCTCGGGCCTGCTCCTGCCCGGCAGCAAGAAGGTCATCCATCACCGCCACACCTAATGTCCGTCACTCGTGCATGTGCTGAACGTGTCTCTGTTTTTAAGGAGCCGGCGTCGGATGAAGCGTCGAGCGAGGAGGACCCTGAAGCGTCCTACAGCGCCCTCCGCAGGGGAGTGGAGAGAATGACCAGTGACTGTGCGCTGAGAAACCGCAAGACGCACCATTACAAGAAACACTACACTGTGGAGGTGACAACACACACACACACACACACCACACACACACACACACCATTACAAGAAACACTACACTGTGGAGGTGACAACACACTTTAATTCCACACACCACACACACACCGCACACACAACACACGCACACAGAGTCAGAGTCAGAGAATCTTTATTGTCATTTGCACCACATGTGGTACATGTGATGAAACGAAATTATGTACAC
>JARVLU010000646.1:7974308-7989275 GCA_031762415.1 Simpsonichthys santanae | reverse complement strand
CCTACAATGCTGTTATTGCTTGTATCACTCAGCCCTCTGTGAATAGCAAACAATCATCAGGGTGCTAACAATCCATCATTAGACTGGTTGATCCACTGCGAGGGGGTGCTCTTTATGAGACTGAGCTGAATACAGCACCTCAGACTGAAGAAGTCTTTCGGAGGAAAGACGAAACGTTTCTACATTTTTTTTTTAAATGTCCTGAGGACCAGATTTAACTTTTTTATATTAGCAGTTGAGACTAATCATCATCACATATAGCTCAAACTGCACAAAATCTTTGTAAAAAAGTTTGCCATTTGGAGTCAAATCTGACTGTTAGCAAAATATCTCATGAACCATTGCTTGCATTTTAATGAAACTTTCAGTATATAATCGATGGCTGTTCCTTTAAGGCTGTTTAACCTTTGGATTAAACTCAGTTTAAGGTGGCTGCCACAGCAACAACATACATCAAACACAATACAAACTCGTAATTCAGTCAATTTTAAAGATACCGAGCTAAAATTTGGTGTAGAAGTAGCTGAGGGTCATCAACACATGAGCAGTAAAATATATCAAAACAATTTATGGCTACGTCTGTCCCTTCTCATCACAAGACACACGTCTAAAACTCCTGTGAAAGACGGCAGTCGATATACATTCCTTTAAGGAACACTACATCTTTATTTGATAACCTACATTTTTCCTTTGAAGCAGATAAGAAGTTGCAGAATCTGTGTTGTTGCATGAATAAACCGTAGAAGAAAAGCATCAAACAGATAAACATGTAACATTTCCTAACAAAAGGTTTAGTGTTTGCTTATCAGTGGACGTTGAGCTCATCCATTCCTCTTCTCCTTGACAAAGTCCATGCTCGTGGCTCCGTCTACATCTGATAAGTGTTTCGAGGTCCTGCATGTACCGTGACTGCAACATTTATTTTCATCAACAGGAGGCTAATTTTCTGGTCATTGTTAAATAAAACCATCGACGAGTCCTCTAGCCCCACAGACGACCTCTGAACCTGATGAGGAAACGCTTTGTTCAAATAACCAGATTTCTTATAGAATGACATTAGTGGTGATTTTCGCCTCTGTTTGGGGGTGCTCAAGCACCTCTAAATTTTAACTCAGCATGCTGGAAAAATAAAGTTTTAATTTTTTTATTTTATTTTGGGGGGTGGCTCTGGGTGTTTTTTTTTTAACAACCTGTTAAAATACACAGGAAATTACATCTATCGTACTTTATTAAAAATTTTCTGTGGGAGGACCCACGGACACCCTCCAATCAGTGCGTTCTCCCCACTGATGCCAATGGCCACCCCATTGTTCAAGTCAAGAGCCATTGTCAACACTGGGGGCTAAGCACCCCTAAAGGGCAGATTCTAGAATTGCCCCTGCATGACATTCTCACAGCTAATCCAGAATTGAAATGTTTTATGCTTTTTCTGTGTATATTCATGTTTGACACCCCTTTCGCCCAATTAAATGAGCTGTGGGTGCTCCCTGCACTTTGCTGCTTCAGTAAAACTGTTACAAAATGCTAAATTATGATCAAATGGATCTTTAAACTTGCTCTGTCAGAACAAAATGGTTTCATTTGTTCAACATTAGCTTTAAAATCCTGTTTAAGATGCTTTTATAGTGTTATAAAATGTTTTATTAATTTTACATTTTAGCTACTATTAAGCTGTTTTTACCTGCTTTGGCTTTTAGTTATGGTTCTTGTTAATGTTACTGTTCAGGATGTTTTAGTTAATAGTAACTCTGCTTTTCTGACCATTTTAGTTTTCAGCTGCTAGTTTTAATTCTTAGTTTTACTAAAATTACCAACTTTTAGAGCATCTGGTTAATATTAACTTTTAGGTAAGTTTAGCTCATCATTTTAGCAACGCCTAGTAATTTAAACTTTTAGCTACTGTTCTGCAACAGTTTAGCTGTTTTTAGCTTTTAGTTACTGTTATGCTCACTTTTGTTTTTAGCTCCTGTTTTGTTAGCTACTATTTTGCTTGTTTTACCTTTTATCCACCCTGGTGTTAACGTTTATCTTTTGTTTAGCTTTTAACTTCCATATTTGTTTCTTTTAGCTTTTGTTTAGCTAATTTTGTTCAGAAAGTTTTGACTGTAAAAACTCAATTTCAGCTTCTTCAGCATTTAGCTTCCATTCAGCACTCATTGTTTCTAGTTAATCATGACATTTTCTGTTACCGTATTTTTCAAATTATAAGGCGCAATGTCAATGAACGGGTCTGTTTTCATACATAAGGCGCATAAAGCGAAACAAAACAGTCGGATCAGTCAAACTTTATTCAGCTCATTCACAATAACCATATAAAATCAGTTAAAGGTCAGTAATCAACCAGAATTAATACATAAGGCGCACTGGATATAAGGCTCATTGTTGATTTTTGAGCAAATTAAAGGATTTTAAGTGCGCCTTATAGTTCGAAAAATATGGTAGTTCTTTTTTATAAGCTGTTGTTTTTCAGTCAATTTTCCGCATGTCAAATTTTTTTTTTTTTTTGAGTGTGGAAAAATTCCCAATTTGAACATTTACTGTCATTTTCACAGTGTTTTTACCCCTGTTTTTACAGAGACCCATGTTGTAAAAGGAGATGTACGTGGAATTTTCCACCGGCTGTTCTGTCCATAAGGTGTGTGACAGAAACTGTGCTGCCAAGCTCATTTGATCCTTGCAGCAGCAGCAGGTTAGGACAGGCAGGCCACACCTGAAATGACATTCATGACTCGAGTTTGTGCTCATTGACAGAAATTTACTTGTTAAACATATAGGTTAAGAAGAAACTTTCAGAGTATTTTACTGTTAATGCTAATGCTATATAAAGTGGTTCCATTAATTATTTCAAATGTCAGATCTAATTATAAAACTCCAGGGGAAGACAGCCTCACACATAAGCTCAAAAGAAACAGGAGACAGTGTGAAATATTTTGAATTAAAAGTCATGAAAAGAGCGCACAAATGTCACAAATGCATTCACCACACCTTATTCATTAGCCCTTTAAAGTTGTCACTCTGAAAAGGAAAATAATTTATTGTGCTGCGAACAAGAGTCTGTTAAAAGTCTTGGAACTGCCAAGTGCATCATTATCTCTGCTGAGTAATAGCTGAAGTGCAGTGGAGACGTTTTATAACGTCTGGATGAATGCTCTTCCTTCTGACTTGCACTTATTTGCAGGCATTAAAAACTTTCTTTTATTCTTAAGATGATCTCTGGTCTTACTTTTTTTGCAGCTGCAACAAACAATTATTTTTTTTTTTAAATGAAGGGGAAAAAGAAAACTTTCCATCCAGTGATCTGTGCACTATTTTTAGCTTGTTGAATCCAAGACAAGTCAATAAACAGGTTTACAAGACGTCAATTAAGCTGAAAAAAAAAAAAAAGGCAGCATTGACGCAGAAACTGACCTTCCATCTCTCGGTGCATTTACCACATCTGCAGAACCGTCCCGGGAAGAAGCTCAGCGATCCATTTTGCTTGTAGAAAGCACTCGGATGGCTGAGCTTCTAGAAAAGCGGCTGAGCATTTGTTTGACTTGAGCTCTGTTTGAACTGAAAACACGGAGCAGCTGACTCAGAAACAAGCTGTGAAAGTCTAAGAACCAACAGCTTCCACATTTCAACTAACCATGAAAAAACAACTTGCCTGTGGAAGACCTAAATACAACAGCTGGCAGCTAATCTGCTAATACCACAACCATGATGGTTTTGTCTGGTTTTATGTACATTTGTACACTGGAAACATGATAAATGGTCCATTAAGAGATGCAGAGAAGCAGAAGTCCTCTCTCCTGCTCCTACATGGTTGTAGAAAAAAACATCTCATTGCTCAATGTCAGAATCAAACGAAACAACGGAGCAACACGTGAAAGATAAACTCATGGTCGTCCAGCTATAAGACAAATATGCCACTAAACTGTTTAGATGAGCTTTAAACACATTAATACAGTTTGATGTTGTTGGCAAGTTTGGAAATAAATAAATAAATAAATAAATAAATAAATAAGCGGTTCCAAAGCTTCTTCATTTTGAGCAAAAGCAGATTTAAATTATTTTTTAACATTGGAACATTGTGGTTCCTTAGAGAACATCTGGAGACAAATCGTGATCAGTTGAGACAAAGCAGGTTTTTTTTATAAGTTGACTTTCTGACATTATTCAGCTATTAAAATCTTTGATTTTGCTCTTTTTACATATTAATGGCCTCTTTTTTATATATATAAAAGCAGTTGTTTTAATTACTTGTGACTTGTTAATACCTCGTAATATGACTTCTTATTATAACAGGTTTGATATATTTATGATTTATTCAGATCTAAATTTTTTCTGTTTGTTTTTGTTTGCTTGTTGGTGCCAGAAAACGGCTCAGGAAAAACCCCTCAAATCAAACAACCCCGAGTCTTCCTCCACCATGAATTAAATGTGCATTCATTTCAACCATGCAACTGTAATGAGAATTAAAAATAAATAATATATATATTTTTTAAATCAGTGAAACAGCTTTTTAAATGCTAGAAAAGCTCAGAGTTTATCCGTTTGGGGGAATTCAAACCGGCAGCATCACTGCAACAGATGGTTGTCAGGTGAGGAGGATTACACAGCTACTTTCACTCGTCTAATCCTCACTACAGGTATAACCTCTCACATATATCACAGAAACGTATATGATACATCTGCATATAAACAATCCCCCATTAGAAACCACAGTTTGTCTGCAATAAAAAAGCAGCAAACTCACACATGGTCTGTCACATGGAGACGGAGCAGCAGGTCACTCCTGCAGCTCGGGTCAGTCCTCTAATCCCTTCACCTGTGTGAAGATACGAGTAATGAGGTAGTTAGGCCGGCTGGCTGATGTGATTAGACAGATGAGTGTGCTTGACATTCAGCTATGAAGAGGTTGTTGAACAAGGCGTTTTAAAGACACGACTAAAAAGAAGCCACACAAAAATCCAGAGCTTGTGATTTCAGGCAAACACGGACAATAGCTGATATTTTGGGACGGCACAAAGCTAAAAGAGTGTGGACAGAAGATGGAGGAGCTGCAGGGTCATCTGCTGCAATTTAAGATACTAAAAACCTAAATCAGATGGAAGAAGATTAATGACATTTTCTGCTAAGATACAGTGTGAATGCTGAGTGCTGGACGGCTGTTGCTAAATAGGCTGAAACTGGGTTGTTAAAGCTAAAAGAAGATCACTAGCTAAAAGCTAAAAAATAAACGGAATGCTAGTTAAAAGCCAAAACTAGCTAAATGCTAGCTAAAAGAAACAGAAGTCTAGTGAAAAGCTAAAGGCAGTAAATGGTAGGGTAAAAGTTAAAAGAAACAAAAAGGCTGTCTAAAAGTAGCAGAATGGTAGCAAAAGGCAGAAAATGGTGAAAAGTAGCCAAAAGCTAAAGTTAACATCAGCAAAAATATAGCTATAAATAGCAAAATGATAGCTAAGAGGTAGTAAAAAGATTGTTGCTCTCCTTAGTCATGTTGAACACAAACTCTGGAGATTTTTCAAAAGGTTTTCTGACACGAACACAATTCTTCTGTAACTGTTACTAAGTGGAACTAATCAATGTTATTTGTTTGACTTGAGTTTAAAGTACGAGTAGTTACCTAAAGACAACTCACGCAGAGATTTGGTTTCCTTCTTCTGCAACTTTACCTCAAGAAGATAATGAACCATTTATAAACAATACTGCAAACACTCAAAGTTTTTTTTATTTATTTTTTTTTCTGAAGGTTGCATTTGTGTGTGAATTAGGGATGTACAATATTATCAACATAGTATCGGTCGATATTAGCGTTAGTTAAATATCGGACAGCTATAAAAGGCGCTGTTGTATATATAAGGTGCTGTTTTTGTATTACTGAGTGTTGTCATTGTGTTAGAGTAAATGTCATAAATAAATTTGACATTAAAAATAATCCAAGTTGAAGTGTTACATCATTTTCAGTCCCGTTTTTGGCATCTGCATTTGGAAGCAGGTCAAATTGAAAAAGACCATGCAGAATAATGTAGTATTTTAATTCTACAGCAGAGAAAGCTATGTAGTCTCTGTAAGTAGGTCTTAAAAAAAAACAACAAAAAAAAAAAAAAAAAATAATAATAATAATAATTATTGGTATAAGTTATATGCCAAATGTTTTAACATATTGGCATATTGGATATCTGCCAAAATTCCAATATCTCTAGTGTGAAGCCTCATTTGTACTATTGTGCAGTGAAGTGTATATATGAAGAAAAAAAAATCAAAATGTTAACGCAAAGATGATGCTGCACATAATTTGTCTTCATCATGAACACAAATTGGACCTTGAAATTTTCACGGGTTTTTTTTTTTTTTTTTGGCTAACTTATGGAAAATAGTGATGTTGCACAATCTGAGATTAAATTTAGGTGTAAACGTAAATTTTATATTCAGCTTGCAGCGTTTAGCAAGCTAATATTAGAGAGAAATTTACCTTTTAACGTTTTTTCTGAGCTTTAGTTACTTTTCTCAAACTCTGCCTGGCTCGATATTTTGTACTTCTTGCACTGCAACACTTTGTCTCCATTTCACAATGGCAGCATCATTTTCCAGAACAGCCACCAGATGACAAAGACTTCAGTGTCGTCGTGATGCTGGTGGGGAGCAGAGCGAACACGCTGACCCAGATCAGCCTATTCCAAAAGAACGGGAGAAGACAGAAAATCTTCAAAGACTACTTTATCAATGGAATAAACAACAATAAGTATGTATAAAACGTGGAAAACTTGAATTATAAACAGTAATAAAATATACTTTTTCGATCTAGTATTTGTTAAAAAGTCCAGGTGTGTTTCCACAAGCAGGTATTTTCTCGCAGCTCGTTTATTTCCCTTCAGCTGATCCCCCTCTCCGTGTTTGTCTTGTCTGTGATTTACATTAAAAAACCAGGACAAATGATAAATCACGTCACCGCAAACATACACGACATTAAAGCCAAGTGGGCACGGTGGGGTGCCTCTCCTCGTTTAACACCCGTGTACGAAACCAAACGAGCTCTCACGCCCAACGTCGTCTTCATTAAAGCAGATCTGAACCATTAATCTCACTGATGGGAGGTTCGTCAGCTGAAGGTTATGGAGCGGCTTGTTTAAACGCTAAAAGTCAAGATGGCTGCTAACAGCAGGCCTCATTAAGCCGCAAACAGACCCGTCAGTCAGGTGGCAGAAACAGGAGAGTGAGTTGTGTCTTTATCCGTTTGCAGATGCTTGTGTTTAAGTTTCCACTTTGGGAAGGAGGTTGCATACTGTTCCCGCTTTTACTTTTCAAGTTTCTTTTCCGTTTGCTTTGTTTTCACCGTCACCGTTCACAAATCCAGAAAAAACATTCAGTCCCTCGTTTTAGTCTGGATTTCCTGTCATTTCTGGTGGGCTGGCAGGATGAGAGTACATGTGATGATGAGCAGGTGCACAAGAGGACTTCAAATAACCCTAAAGATTTAAAGAACCCCTAAAATAAACAATTATAAAGTGTATGTTTATTTTATTATATATTTATTTATCTCACACTAAAGTGTCCCCTTTTAAAGGATTAGACTGCTTCTGATTGGTCCATTCTTTTTATTCCTTCTTTGCTCACTCCTTGTGCTTATTGCGTATCTTATCCATTTGTTGATCAATGGAAAAATAAAAAATCAACCACACATATGTGCTGTAGCTCTTTTCCATTTAGAAGAACGTCACTCTTGTGCCACATCCTGAACAAAACCCAGAATGTTCACCCTCCTCTTCCCTCCGCCTTGCTGCCGACCCCCGTTCCCATTTTCCCCCGTGTGCTCTGACGTGCTATTTGCACACAAACTGGTCCACGAGCGACGTGCAGCGCTTGCACTTGACGTAGCAGCACCAGTGGAACTTGCAGTGGCAGCGCTCGTGCTTGTAGGTCTTAAATTGGTCGTACCCTCGGCCGCAGCACATCAGCTCGCAGCCGTCCACGCCCTCAGACGTTTTGTTGCAGAGCCGCCCCTGCGTGCCCAGCGAGCCCGTAGTCTCGTTTCGGAGGCAGTAGTCCGGACTCGGGTCGATGTAAACCATGTCCTCGGGTGTTGGGTTGTTGAAGCGCTTGTCTACGAGCTCCAGCTTTCCCTTCAAAAGACAACGAGAGACGACTGAGCAACATTTAAAGTGCATTTTAGAAGGTTTCCTCCAAGCGTGACTGGCGTGTACCTTGCGTCCAATCCTCATGGCTGCAGCACTGTCGTATTTTTCTTTGAGGAACTCTCCGACCCGCCTGAAGTCGGCCAGCTGCAGCCAGCAAGTCTTCAGGCTGCAGGAGCCGGAGACGCCGTGACACTTACAGGACACATCAGCCAGTTTGTAGACTGCCTGGAGGAGAGACGGAGACGTGCAGGGGTTTAAAAATGCTGTTTGTTAGAGGAATCTCTTAATCAAATATATTTTCAAATAATAATAATAATAACAATAACAATAATAATAATAATAATAATAATAATAGTAACAATAACAATCAAATAATAATGATAAAACCTCACTATCGTTTAAAGATTTGACAATTTGAATTCAAGGTTCATAGAATCATTTGCTGCTGTGATGCTGCCATCTAGTGGTGAACACTTGTAAGACAAACCCTTCAAGACAAATCTGTGTGTTGGATGTTACAAGATTTCCATCCATCCATTATCTTTTACTCGCTTCTTCCTTTTTGGGTCACGGAGGTCACTGGTTCCCATGTCCAGCCATCACTGTGCGAGGGGCAGGGGACACCCTGAACAGGTCTCAAGTCCATCACAGGGACACATAGAGACAACCAACCATTTACTCTCTCACTCACACCTAGAGACAATTTAGAGTTACAAATCAGTCTAACATGCATGTTTTTGGTCTGTGGGAGGAAACCGGAGTACCCGGAGAAAATCCATGCATGCACGGAGAGAACATGCAAACTCCACCCAGAAAGGCCCCTGGACCAGGGTAACCCGCTCGCCGACATGTGTTCTCTCCGTGTAAGACTCACTGTCCATCTTTGAGAACATTTAAAGTATTTTAAGCGCGCCTTATAGTACAAAAAAAAAAAAAAAGGGTATATAGCAAGAAATCACACTCAAATTATGTTAGACACATACTTTGAGCATCAAACTTTCACTGCATGAAGTTCAAACTTAACAATTTTGTAGCGTAATCAATTTAAAACTAAGACAAAGAAGCTTCAAACCCAAAAAGACGACATCTTAAATCATTTTGCTTTTAGGGCAACAAACATCTAAACAGAAACTCCAAGGCAACATCTCCCCCAAGTGATGGACCAACACTTTTTGAATCACAATTCTCTTCTTAGGCTGACATTCATTTAGAGTTACTTTGCATAATTAACTTTCACAAACATAGAAGGTTATAAAAGTATTTGGAACATATGGTTTTGTTTAAAAAAAAAAAACAGAACAGGAGGAAATAGACAATTTATGATCTCTGCTGCAGTAAACCCTTTACCAGGTCACTTAAACAACATTTAATAAAAAAAAGTCTCGTAAAAAACGCACATAAATCACGTTCGGTCACTAATCAAGCCTGCTGGTTCATTTCCACTCACATTAGTTCCTCTACAAACATCTTCACACATCTTGGTGAATCAATTAGCTGCGATTCCTAAAGTGTCCACATTAATGAAGTCCATCATGTCTGCTCACGCTGCCTGATCCCAATTACCTTCTCACCTTTGTTAACCTTTACCCCTGACCCCATCTCCCACCCTCTGGTCCCTCATCTCTACTTTACTACCAGCAGGCATAGCAGTCGGCACCCTCCAATCCTGTCATCCGACCCCAGCGACCCCCTCAGACTGAAACAAGGAACAAGGGACAATGACATTTTGTGGAAGAGTTAAAAAAAAAAAAAAGTGACTAGAAGTTTGTGCATTAACACATTTATTACTAACAGGTAGTAAACCTCTTATGCACACGTCAAATAAAACATTTTTATTGCCTGCCACTGATTAAAGCAACAGGGCAGCAACATTTTAGACTGTTTGTGTGTCTTGTTAGAAAATATTGTGAACTGGTGGATCAGTTTTTAACTGGATGCACATCTACAACTGATTACCAACACAGCTAAGCAACCTGAGCTTTCATTAAAACATATTGTCAAGATCAAACTCTTCATGCATGTGCCCGGCCTCATACTGAGCTATTTGTGCAGACAAGCCTGCTGAGCACAATTATGCTCATAAGATGATGCCGTACGAGCAAACACACACACATGCCCAGTCATCCATGGTGGAGACGAAGTCTCTGTGTGAAGCACAATAGGTTTTACTCTGAGTTAGAGATCTGGCGCTGGGAGTGTTGATGCGTGTGCGCTCATTTGTGCAGAGACTGCTAAAATCTAAATAGGACAGATTCTTTCATTTATGACAAAATAATATTCAAACAATGAGGGAAAAAGGTTTGAAATTCAGTTCATGCCCCAGACTGACTCAGAGTTGTACAAATTTTGGTCAAACCTAGAAAATATTTTCAGTAATCTCATCCAATATTGCAAAATGTTACTCAGAAAATGTGTTGTGGATGACTCGTCTAAAACACGTTCAATTTTAGTTCAACATCTGTAAAACAGACTGAGTTATAGCATTTTTTTGTGTTGGCTAATAATGAACTGTGTCGGGCTGTTTTGTATTGTGTTTAACCCAACAGCGAATTAGGTGTAAATCTTGTGATTACTTTTTACAAGTTTCATTAAATATTTGGTTCACAAAAGAATTTAACAGATAATTAAAGGATAAGGAGCAGTGTGAAGGATTTAATGACATCTAGTGGTGAAAATAAAACTGCAACCAATCAACTTCACCTCTCGTCATTTTGGGGGATCTTAAAGAAATATATTAAAACATATCTGATAATCACATGTGAAGGCATTTATTGAGTTTAATTAATTTGTAACAAGAAGCTTTGTGCTCATGAACCTCTTCTTGGACCTGCTCCAAAAGGGACTTACTAGTTCCCACCTGTCCCTGGAAAAGTTCAGAGTTCAGTCATCACAGACTTCTTAGCTGGAGGTGATCCGGTGGATGATTTCCCTGAAAAGGAACTCAGTGGCAGGAGACCGCAACGAGATGCTAGGCTGCTAACGCTACGTGTGCTGCAAGACAAGAGCGCCATGCTGAAACGTGCGTAGGAACTTCAGTTCTGCGGCGCATGATTATGCGAGAGATTTCTCATTAATAAAATTTAACGATTGAAAAATAACCGAAGTGGTACGCACGTGGACCGAACCGAACACGACGTACCAAAATGGCTCAGTACACCCACGTATACAGTTACACCCCTAATTCAAAAGGCCAGAATGGCAAAGACTCAGCCAATGATCAGCTCCAGGGTGAACTAAGAAGGTCTGAAGTTCACGGTGAGTACTGTGACTATTAGAAGACACTTGTGTGAAGCTAATCTATCGAAAAGAAGCCCCACAAAGTTCCACTGTCATAAAAAAGACGTGTTGAAGAAGATAAAATTTCCCAAAGAACACATCAAGTGGCCAATAAAGAAATGGAGAAACATTTTGTGGACTGATGAAAGTAAAATTGTTCTTTTTGGGTCCAAGGACCAAAGACAGTTTGCCAGACGACCTCCAAACACTGAATACTAACTTGTACACTCTGGAGACAGTGAAGCATGGGGGTTCAAGCATCGCTTAGGCGTCGGGCCTATTTATCACATACTGTACAGGAATGTTTCCATATATCATAATACTTGAAGAGATCATGTTGCCTTATGCTGAAGAGAAAAGGCCCTTGAAGTTAGTGTTTCAACAAGACAACGATCCCAAACACACCAGTAAGTGAGCAGCATCTTGGTTCCAGACCAACAAAATCAAAGTTATGGAGTGGCCAGTGGAATCCACAGACCTTAACCTGATTGAAAACTTGAGGGGTGACACTAAAAAAAATGCTGTTTCTGAGGCCAAATCTAGAAATGCAGAGGAACTGTGGAATGTTGTCAAATATTCCTGTAATAATAATAATACATGTTCACAGCTGCCAGAAGTTGGATGACTCCATGCAACACAGATGTGAAGCAGTTCTCAGAAACAGTGGTTATACAACTAAATATTAATTTAGTGTTTCACAGAAATGATCAATTCTAAAGATTTTTCAGTTTATACAATAAATAAGAGTTTGTAACGCAAAATGCAGACACTGCCACGTTTTTGAAAAGACCAATGTTATTTTTATTTCATTTTCTGTAAAGTGATTTAAAAAAAGACTTGTACATTTTTCTTTAAGTTTTGATTTAAAATATAATGTGCACTGTTCCCCAATGCATGGAAACAAAAACTATTAAGGATTTTGAGCTTTACTCATGTTTGTAAATGCTATTATTTCAAGCACAACTTGTCTGAGTGTGTGTGCCCAGATGTTTGTGTGTTTGTTGGTGCTTGGTTGATTTAACCATGTTGACTGCATGTAGGTCTTTTGAGAGGCAGGTGAGTGTGAAGGAAGTCCACCCCTAAACCTGTGTCTGTCTCCAGACGACTGTACACTGTTCACACTGTTCACACTGTTGACATGAAGCTGCACACACACAAACACACGCCTATCACTGCTACAGAAGCCCTGCAGTTTGCCTTGTTCAGCCGAGCAAGACAAATCCCACTTAGGACAAACCAGCGTGTCCTTGGAAGGACGGAAAACGGGGGAGGAAAGAAATTGTCTTCCTCTCCACCTTTTCATCTCCCTCTGCTCCTCTCTTCCGTTTGAATGGACAGACGACAATGAAAGCAAAGGATCAAACAGGAGACAGGAGGAAAAGTCATTCACAATGTGTGTGTGTGTGTGCACGCGCGTGAGAATACAAAGCTGCAGCAGTATATCTTTTTCCCCTCATGCAATCACCTACAGCCCCAATGGGACCCTCAGCAGAAACACAACCTCTCCAGACCCTCACCTTTGACCTCTGACACACACAAAACTGGGCTCACTGTCTCACACAAATCAAACACACACACACACGAATGTCTCCTTGTTGTAAACAACTTAAACAAAGCAGGTCTGTCTGAAGATAACGAGAACCCAGGTCCAGTCTGTACCCCATCTTTCGGTCTTTATTTACCTTAAATCTTCAAATTTGTTGAAGAGAGTTGGACAAACACACCGAAAAGGTTTGATGAATTATGTCATCATTCTCTAAATATTTAACTATACTGTATTTACAAAACTCTCCCCATAAAAACTTTGACGTCTTCAATTTCTGCAGAAACAGTTTGAAATTCACATCAGCTTTGTTGCTCTGTTTTATTTATTTTTACTTTTAGTTACTTTTAGTTGTTAGCTAGAATTTTGCAACTTTTACTTAGCGACTTACTCTTTTTCCCTTTTAAGCTTAATAATTTTTAATGGTTTAGCTAGGTTTTCGCTACCTTTACATTTAAATAGCAATTAGACTGTTTTAGCTATAGCTTTTTGCTCCTTTTAGTTACCTTTTGCTACTTTAAACCTTTAGCTATGTTTTTTTTTTCCCTTTTAGCTTTTGCTTTTCTTCTTTTACCTAATTTTTTGCCTAGCGTTTGTGTTTATGGTGCTGCAGGACTTTTGTCCATCTGTAGGTGTGCATTTATGTGTTTAACGCATGTGTTTGTGTGTTACAGCACTGGAATGTGCCTTGACCTGCCGACCCAGCCTAGACTCCAAGGGCGTTAGCAGTTACACCATTTGTAGGCTCCCAATAAATAACCTGCACACACACTCACAGAAATACTGCTGAAGAAGTCCACCTCAACCTTCACACACATTCCTGACAGACACGCACATATAGTATGCATTTAAAAGAGGAAAAGCACATTTCCTTCAGCTATGTTCCCACAGTTTCACTTCAGAGGAGTAAAGATGTTTCGGTTCGTCTTACCTGCCTCCCTGCTTCATTGTTGTGCAGGTTCATCAGCGTCCGGGCGTGCTCCTGCGACCCTCGCAGGTAATTCTTCTCCCTTTCCCTGGCGTCGACAAACTCACGGGCAAATCTGTAGCCGTAATGCACATTGTCGCCGCAGCCACCCCACAGCCAATCCCGTGGCAGTTCTCGTGGCCGGACGGCACGGCTGCAGCCGCAGGTGGAGAGTTCGCCCTCACGGCACGCCCGGCTGATGGCGTTGACCACGCCGGCTGCACTGATGGCGTAGGTGAAGGCTGCTTCCCTTGAGGCTGATGGCGAAGGGGAAAATCAGGGAACATTTAGATTAAAATATATAAATAACGTACGCACTTAGTGATAGGAAACATGGTGAACTACAGCTGCCGACACAAACAGCAACTAATAATCTTACAAACGTTTAAAATTCCCATCAACTTAAAGAAATTCCAAATATGGACATCCTAACATGTGAAATAATAAATCAGAACAGAAATGTCTGGATGACGCAACAGGTCAAATAAATAAACGTTTCTTTGTGTAATTTGGTGAAACAGATCACATTAAAAAAACTCTGCTCTGTATTGCACTTGGATGGATGGATAATTCAAAACCTATTGAAGGAATGCATATCGCCCGCCAAATCGTTTTGAATTATCCATCCAAGTGCAATAAATTATATTTTCATCAACCAAGGAGCTCTTAAAGTGCTCTTTTCATATTAATGTTTTTATAACACGCAGCACTGACTGAATCAACCTCACGCAGACAGACAGGCACGTTGTAGGTTCGGGATCTGTTAAATCTCCCAACAGTTTCCCCCACACTCAGTTTTATGGGGCTTCGGAGACTCGACATCAAACAGCAGGTCCGGATCTGACGGTTCCATGTCAGCTCATCAGCGCATTTCAAAAGCAGGGCCGCGGGACAAAGGAGCATTAACACCTCCTTACAAACAAACCTGGGGACAGAGCCGACTGTCAACAGAGAGGGACAGAACCCCCACCCAGCAGCTAGCATGTCTGACGGCCCCGGCAACGGATTTGACACCTACGTGTTGATGAGACTCTTCCCACGTCACCTGCTGGGAATTAAAC
>JARVLU010000646.1:7930364-7942852 GCA_031762415.1 Simpsonichthys santanae | reverse complement strand
AAAACAAACAAACAAAAAACATTGTTTCTGTGTGTCTCCCATGGCTGACTTTTTTGGTTTGTTGACAAATCGTGACAACACAGTTAACGTCAACACCTTTTGCCCAATCCCTTGGTGCTTCTGCTAATGAGACCTGCACTAAATGTTCCTAAGATGCATTTAGCTTGACTAACATTGTAAATAATGTTTTGAGAAAAGCAGTAAATATTAGCGTGCTTTAAAAAATTTATATATATTTTGGTTTTTGTTTATGAATCATGACTAATGACAACTAGAGAAGTTTCCGGTACAAATGCAGTGTGAATGCTTATTGTAGAAGAACTTGCTGAAAAACTGCTGAAATTAACAACAACAAAAAAATAAAATAAAATAAAAAAATAAAATAAAACACACTCTGGATTGTAGCTGAAATGGAAGAACTAGACTAAATCAGCAGAAAAAAACACAAATAACAAATATTTGCTGAGATAGGTTTAAATGAGCAGAACTAAAAAACAAAAAACAAAAACAAAAAAGCAGCTGAAAAATAGCTAAAAGGCAGAAAGAAGCTTAAGTAACCAGAAGGAAGTGGAGAGAGCACATTTTTACTGAATTAGACTGAAACATTTTGAAATGAGTGCCAAAAAATGTGGAATTAGCCCAAAAAGCTAAAATTAACATAAAACAGCTAAATAGTAGCTGAAAAGGCAGAAAAAGCTAAAGATTGCATAAATAAGCTGAAAGGAGCATAACAAGCTGCAATTAGCAGAAAGAAATTAGAATAAGAAAAAAAATGTTGTAGTTGGCAGAAACAATCTAAAAAAAAAGCACAAAACAGCTGAAAAACAGCAGAAATTAGCTGAAAGTAGCTGAAAAAGGTTTAAGTTTGCACAAAGCGGAAAGAAGCTGAACCAGAAAAAAAAATGTGAAAGGAGCAGTAAAAGCTTGTAAACAGATCTAAAGATTTGAAGGATGTAAAATGAACTCAATTTCCTATGAGAAATAAAGTTCAATTTAATTCAGTTTATTTATAAAGCGCCAAGTCACAACAGAAGTCGTCTCAGGGCACTGAACAGAAACAGCCATACATAAAAATAATAAGTTAACACTATTTCTCCGAGGAGCAGACTGCTTTGAGTTTGACTCCATCTCCAAACTCTCATATTGAGTAAGCATAAGGCGACAGTGGAAAGGAAAAACTCCCTGGCTGATGAGATTTTGAATTCAGCTCTGGATTTGACAGGGAGCCAGTGGAGAGAAGCTAAAACTGGAGAGATATGATCTCCCACTGACTCCAGTCAAGACTCTGGCATTTTGTATTAACTGAATACTCTATAAGTATTTGGACACCCAGATAACAAACATTTGCAGTAGTCCAGTGTAGATGTGACAAATGCATGAACCAGTTTTTCTGTATCATTTTTAGATAAGCTGTTTCTAATTTTAGCAATACCCTAAACGAGCTGAACGTTCAGGATGCTGAAAAATGTACAGAAGAAAAATGGATCACAATAGTGTGAACGCTTCACAAACATTCACACTATTAAAGGTCTACCATTCCTTGAAGGAATACTTGTTGCTCGCCACCTTTCCTGTCGTGTGTTGTGAATAAATCAGCTACTATCACACAAACTTTTATCTCAACACATGTAAAACCGATTGGGTTGTCGTCCTTTTCAAGTTAGCAAGTGGCGGCCATCTTGAAATATTAAAGTCAGTTCAGTGAGGTCTTTTGCAAACTGTACAGGCAACTGAACCCTGTACAGTGGTGGCGGGTGAGGTAATGAGAAATGTGGACTTCAAGGAGTATAAAAGCAGAATAGCTAACACAAACTGTCACAGACTCATTTTTATGGCTCCCAGTTTCCCTCCTAATAATCCTTCTGATGGCACAAGTGGGCTTAGCATACACTGAGGCTTAAGTTTGTGGCGGTGTGCAGTGCTCCTCTTATCCACCGCTTGCTTTTTCAGTCTTGACTGTGGCATGATGCAGCATAATTCTCCCCCCGTCTGCACCTTTTCTTCTGCAGCTCCACGTTTCTCAAGTGGAGCTGCTGGTTTTCTGCCCTGCAACAGAGAAGCACAGGACCGAGCAGTTTTCTCCCGAGTTTATTCAGCATCACAGTTGAACTCTATTTTTAGCCTCGTTCACTTTTTTGTTCTCAAAAGCCGAGTGCGGGGCGGACGCGTGCGTGTCTGCATACATATGGCTCATTGAGCGTTATCAGTTTATTAAATCAGGCCTGTGTTATTTTACTTAGATCTGTCTGAAGACACCCCTCCTGTCTGTTCAGGCGTTTAATCTGGATTTTAGTCTAAACTGACGAAGCTTTCAGTTGTTGTTCTGAAAATCATCTAATTTAGCATTTTAAATGCAGGTCCGAGGCTGTGACTGCAGTGTGTGTATGTCTGTGTGCATACACAAAGAGCAGGCTGGTGTATTTCTGCCCAATTAGCCGGTGACCCAATTCCCTGTGGTTTGCCTCAGAGTCATTCTGCACTTTTAATGGCTTCCCTCGATCATCATATCCCGTCTCCTTGTCTGCATCGCAGTGGAACACTGCTCAGTTTAATTCACACATGACGGTCCTCTTACCAAGGACAGTTCAGTCAATATCTGTGAACGTGACACCCCCCTCGATCTCAACCCCAAACACACGCGTGTCTTATAGAACGACTGCAAACATAAATCCTGGATTTTCTCAGGGGTTGTTTTAACTTGATCTGCTTCTCCTGATATGCATTTAGGGCCTTAGTCACCATGGCCACAGCTGCAGAGTCCACTTATTAAAAGTGACTTTGGGCTTGTGTCTCTGTAAGTATGCTTGACAAAATTGGTCAATAATGACAGGCATTGACAGGCAGCGAGAATCGGCAGTCTTCTCCTCCACACTAGTCCTCGGCACCGGTACACCTCAGGGCTGTGTCCTCAGTCCACTCCTGTACTCACTATTTACACATGACTGTACCACCAAGTACAACCCTAACGTCATCCTCAAGTATGCTGATGACCATCATGGGCCTCATCACCAACAACAATGAGAGTGCCTACAGAGATGATGTGAAATCACTGACCAGCTGGTGTCAGGAAAATAACCTCTCTCTAAATGTCGGCAAAACAAAGGAGATGATAGTGGACTTCAGAAACAGCGTGGAGGTCAGCACTCCACCATCAACATAAACAACGCTGAGGTGGAGCAAGTCAGCAGCTTCAAGTTCCTTGGCGTTCACATCACTGACGATCTGTCCTGGACTTCACAGACAGACACTGTGGTCAAGAAAGCCCCACAAAGACTCTACATCCTAAGAAGACTAAAGAAGTTTGGTACAAACACCAGCATCCTCACCAACTTTTATAGGTGCACCATTGGGCGCTGGCTGACAGGCTGCATCACAGGGTGGTACAGGAACTGCACCAGTCAGAGTGGAAAGCTCTACAGAGGGTGGTGCAAACAATAGAGGACATCACTGGTAGCAGTCTGCACTCCATCCAGGACATCTACCATAGCTGATGTCTGCATAAAGCATGCAGCATCATTAAAGACCACACCCACCCAGCACAAGGACTCGTCCATCTACTACCCTCAGGCAGACGATACAGGAGTCTGCCATCGCGCACAAAAAGATTAAAGGACAGTTATAATCCACAAACTGTCAGATTACAGAACTCTTGATAAATAACACTGATCAACTGGCAATAACTAATAATTCAATCTCAATGTCACTACCTGTGCAATAACCTGTCACACAAGCTGCGTAGTCTATGTTAAGTGCATTTTAGCTTGTATCACTACCTTGAAATGCTTATTCATTCAAATTCATCCAGCTGCACTGTTATATTCCACCATTATTTGTTTTAAACTTTTATTGCATGCTTTTAGTATTGTTTGTTCTTTGATTTTTATTAGCGAGTCTAGTCTGTTCTTCTTAACTTAAGTATTTCATTGTACTGTTAACCCTGTGTTAACCTTGAATATGACATATAAACACAACTTGCATAGTTGGAAATTTAGGTTTTCTCCTGTTTGTTGTGATTCTGTCCACTAAAACAGTAGTTTGTCTAGTTGGAGTGCGGTGTGACCCACACCACTTGTCTCTTATTGGCTTTTAGTCTTGGTTGGGTTGGTTAGTTTATTTGGTCATCTGAGAAAAATAATTTTGATTTGTCCTTTTCCCCCTCTAATGCATGACCTGGTCACTTTAAACACTGACCACAACACTTTGACACCAATTTTCTAATCAAAAATATATGGAGACACTTTGTGCATCTGGATAGATCTAATTAAACCACTCTAAAAATGTCTGATCTTATTTAAGATTTTTGTGCATTTATTCTGTTTTGAAAACATAATTCAAAGGAGTTTATTTAGCTTTTCCATTCCTTGAGTGCATTTTAAAACAAGAATAATTCACTCATTTAGATGCCAACTCAGATTTAAAGCTCCTGCACTGTTACCCCCCCCCCCCCCCATCAGTGACGTTTCATTTTATCATGGGACATACAGCCTGCAGGCTCCTGTAGTTTCTATGGTTGCAGACACTTTACTGCTATGCTCTATTTTTGGCATGCTGGTTTCTCAAGAACCCTCTTATAAATGAAGCAGTCTTGTTTTCTTCTTCAATACTGAGTTGCAGATATAAAGGCTCATTTGTGTGAAATCTGAACGTCTTTAATAAATAACTGATGAAAACACAATCTGAACTCATCCTCATGACAGAATACACCACCACCGCTCCTCTATGACCTCATGCTGTGTCGGAGTTTACAATTCCCTTATTGCTTGTGTGCACATAGTGCATCTATCTGCTTGCATTTCTGTCATGTTATCTGTTCATGCGCCAGCCAGTGTGTCGGACACACACTCCCTGCTACTGCCCTGCGCTCTTGTTGCCATGGTGAACCACCTTTGGCCTGCAGCAGCATCTAGGTGTCTGTTCCTGTGTGCAACTTCCTGTTCCTGACGTGGGTGTGTGTTTGTGCAGATTAAGAGGAGTTCTCAGGTTATGTGAGATCAACCATGGAGACAACTGATGGTTATGATTCAGAGATAGTGGGAGGAGGAAGTCATCGTTTAATGGTTGACCAGTTTAGTTGTCCAAATGGCTCTTTCTGACTTTACCTTTCATCAAACAGGCTCACAACAATTTGTAAAAAGTGTCACAAATCTTTGTATATTCATTCTCGAACAGTGAAATAACAGCTGCTGTTTCATGAAATGGTCACCAGTTCAATTCAGTTTAATTATATAGCACCAATTCACAACAGACGTAATCTCAGGATACTGAACAGAAACATTCATATGTAAAAATAAGTCAACAGAAACATATACTGTATATATAAAATAATAATTTAACACTATTTATCTGAGGTGCAGACTGCTTTGGATTTAACTCCATCTCTGAACTTTCATCTTGAGCAAGCATGAAGGAGACAGTGGAAAGGAAAAACTCCCTCACGAGGAAGAAACCTTTAGCAGAACCAGTCCCAGGACAAGCGGTCATCTGCTTCGACCAGCTGGGTTTGAGAGGAACAGACACACAATGGCAGGACAAGAAAACAAAATGCACTTTTCTCCAAGTTATGAAAATCGGTCAAAGTCAACAGCCATAAAATATAAAACAAATTAGATTTTTTTTTTTTACATATCAGAATCGGAACCAGAATAAGCTTTATTATCATTGGAATGAGACACAGTGAGAATATGTCCGTACAGTCGTCCAAAAGATGGGCAGAGTGCATGTAGCTGCTGCTATGATAGTGCATTCTTCTTATCCTTTTCAGAATACTTGTTTAGATAGAAAAGGGGACACAGCCATGAGGAGAGGATAGTGGCATTAAAAAAAAATCTCTTTACACCTTGTCCTAACAGGACATGATTTAAGACATAAAAAAAACTCTGCCAGCAACACGGTACATATGCATTTGACAAAAAGGCGTTCCATGAAGCACTTCCAGATAAATAGTATAGACAAAACTTTTCCTTAGTTTACTCATTTCCCAGGAGAAATTTGACAAGTCGGCTTGTTTTTGAGGCCAACCAGGGAGTCGGATCCAGATAAGCCACAATTTTTCTTTTTTTTTTTTCCCCAGGCAAACTATTTTTTCTTGTCAGCCTTGAGTCGTACTGGTACTTCCAAGATCCAAAATGGCCAGATTATGGTGCATTCTACTGGTCCGTGCTTACGAGCCCTTCCAAGGTTGTCTCCAACACGCTGGCGAGTTCCAAAGCCGCAGGTGGCCTGCGATTCTCACAAATCTTACGTTTTAGCTCGTAAATCAGCTGATTTTGAGCCCTCAAAGCACAAACCAAACTTTCACAAGCAGGCAGCCTGACGAGGGTTAAATTAGCTGCAGCTGTCGTCTTGTATGTTGATAGACCAGAAACCAGCATATTCCAAAAAGCATGAAACCTGTTATAATAATTCCGATTGTACACATCTTCTGCATCCACCAGAGATTCTCAGTGGAACATGAGGGCTCTCTAGGACCCTGTCGCTTTGTTGAAAAGATTTTGTCGATTGCGTTGAAAGTCCAGTTGATCAGATCTATCACAGTAGTTTTCTTTTGGAAGATGTGTAAAACAGGAGTTCCGATACACAGAGAGAGAGCAAAAAATGCAGAAGGAGAACAGGAGAGGGAAGAGAAAGTGTCTGCTTCGTACGAGCGTGAGTGAAGGAAAAAATATATTAGTGTTCTTTAATTAAAAAAAATAAAAAATCAGCAAAATTAGCCTATTCCAGCTAGCACGTGCATCCATTTACCAATAAAATCAGCCGAAGTGACTCAAAATAGGTCAACAATGGCAACATCCATGGAAGAGCTGTTTGGACTCAATAGACCTTTTGATAATCTGGAGTGTAGTTATACTCATATTTGTTGTTAATGTGTTCAGACAGATGGGTTGTATTGAAAAGGTAAACAGATCAGTCAGACGTTCTGCTTGATCCATCTTTTATTCTTGATAGATTTATTCGTTTAAAAATGTTTTCAATTGCAGTAGCAGCAGATTCACGTTTATATTTCCACCTAAACATTTTCTCTAAGATTCGTCACCTGTCTGACTCCATGTTTGTTTCCCTTCACGACTACAGCCAGCTCAATGATCTGACTCGAGCTTCCTGGACCCAGTCTTTCACTTACCCACATTTCAGAATTACAAATCAAGATATCTGGAAACGACTATGTAGTCTTTCTCCTGCTGATTTATGCTTGTTCTTCCATTTCAGCTACATTTCAGCACGTTTTTAGCTAATTTCAGCTGTTTTTCAACAAATGCTTCTGCAAAAAGCACTCATGCAATGTCTAGGTCTTTGTTTTCTCACATCTGAAATTATTTCTTCCTCACATTATTTTTTGCATTAATCCCCTTAATATTTATTATTCCTACAATCTTTTATTGGCTGTCTGTAACTTTTGCCTTTTTTCTTTCCCCTAACGTCACCACATCTTCTGGCTTCATGTGTCATTTTCACTCCATCCTCAACACGGTGGTTTGACTTCCAGGTCTTTGGAATGTAAAATATGTATGTTTGAGTTCCCTTTGGCTTCACAACAAGTTGTTTTGAAGCTAAAGGGGTAAGGCTGGATGCAACAAAGCATCAATCCTGCTCCACCTAGCAACAGCCTGCACACTCGCACAGAGCACACAACACCTTCCTCTTCCATTCCCTCGTGCTCTTTCAGCACACGACTGGGAATGATTGAGATAAATGTACATGCTCACATGCAGGTAGACTGACAGTCACGCTTGCTCTGTTGCTGGACTCAAAGCAGATTTGATGACGCTGGCTTCGGCTGCGCTGAAGCTTCAAAAGAGCAACATTCAAAAAGGGACCTTTTCGGTTACTATGGCAATGACAGAGATATGAGCGTGACAGGTTCTTTATAAATGCAGAGCGATTGAGCACATCACCGTATAATTATACAGTACCTGGGCTGAGAGCACGCGTTAAAGCTTAACACGCGTGCAGTCACACATGCTGCTGTTTCACTGCATGCTCAAATGACATCTTCAGTTTGACTAAACAACATAAATATACTGGAGACAGTTCCAGAACTGACATCTAGTGACCTTTAATTGCACTCTTCTGTCTTGGGCTGCAGTTTCTCCCTGTCAGAGGGAACTTTATCCTAATGTGAAATTATATTTATCCATTAGGTACACAATAACACTTTTAACTTGATTCAGCAGCTAAAAAAATCACTGCATTTCCCACTTATTAACACTTTAGCAGTGCATCCAATTCTCTGTTTGTACTTTATTTATGAATAATATTCTATTCTTTTGGGTTGACTTGCTGTTTATTAATCATAACAGTTTTCTGGTAGGTAAAAGACTCATTTAAAGCTGGGAAATCGTTATAGCTTAGTCTAAAATGCGTAATTTAAAGCACTAATGTTAAGCTTCACCTATGAAGTGTAAAGAAAAAGAAGGTAGTATGCACTGAGCAGATGCTCTACTGAACACATGATCAAATACTCAGTGGCCTATGTACGATGATGATGATGACTGCAATATATCATCCATTAAACCGTATATCAATAAAAATAGGCTTTTGTTGCTCTTACCATACTAAAAGAAGCAATCAACAGCAGATTAAACTCAAGACAACTCTTCAGAGTCTTATTTGTCTTTATATTCATCAACTTTATTATGGGGGGGTGGTGGTGCAGAGGCTAGAGATGGTGGTCTATAATTGCAAGGTCACCGGTTCAATTCCCCGGACCAACATCAAAATGTGAGTGGGAAAGGTGAAGAACCCACACCTGCCTCCAGCCTCATTTGCCCCATTCTGGGCCCTTGAGCAAGGCCCTTAACCCCCACCATTCAGTTCAATTCATTTCAAAAATACTTAATAAATGTTGTAACTCGTTATCTTTGTTTCATTAAGAGATGTTGTAGATACTGATGGCAGTAGGCAGGAAGAATCTCTTGTAAAGGTCCAGCCCACAGCGGATCAGAAGTAACTGGCCACAGATACCATCCGATCCATCCACCCAGACTCAGCTGGCCTCTCGGTTCCTCCGGGCTGCACTGCCCCAATGCTGGGCTGATCTCCTCCCAGAGCGATGGCCACTCTTCCCAGCAGCCTGCTGAGCTCCTTGTCACTTCAGACAACCGGCTGCAGGAGCCAAGGGATGATCCTGGCCCCTCTGCTGCCACGAGCATTGTTTCCTGCCAGGATCTCAGTGGTCAGGCACTCGAGCACAACCAGCAAGGAGATGGGAATGCATCCGCGGAGCTTCCTTTTCAACTCATTTGAAAGTTGGGGCTGTAGTTGTGATATTATTTGAGCTTTTGAGATGTTAATCAGCTGCTCCCACTTATAAAAAAAACACCTTGTTGCCATGGTTACGCATCATAACAAACGTCCAAAACTACAAATGTTTTGGTGAAAATCCTTCCAGCTAATCCAATAACAGAGGAAACAATCATCTCCCTCCCCCCCCAAAAAAGGGAATTTACATCCAGAAAAAGAGGAATTAAAAGTTTCCAAAAGCAAAATCTCAGAACGAGTGTAACAGAGCTGCTCCAACATGCAGCCGCCCCGAGTCTACCTGCAAATCTAACCATCTGCTCCCCCGAGGATCCTCGGTGGAAGCTCTCTGCTCCACACAGAGGGCTGTGGCAGCTCGGTGGTCCGTGGTTGCGTCAGGAAGGACATCCAGTGTAAAAACAATCGCCAAGTCTTTGCAAGTTAGTTCACTGTGGTGACCCCTGAAGAAGGGAGCAGCAGAAAGAAGAAGAAATGTTCATCAGTTTTATTAAACAGCAATAAAACAAATTAACTGGCTGTTTAATGAAGTTCTGAAGCCAGGTTTTATATAAAGTAATTGGCTTCATCCTGCACACTTCAACTGCTTTCAAAGTGAATGAATTTTGATTTAGCTGTTCTGACATGGCTAATTTACGAGTGTCCAGTGTGAAGGGTCTAATTGGCTGCAGCAGATTTTCATTTACACATAAAAGTGAGCCATAAAAATCTGAATTTCTAGAAGATAAGATGCAACGAGTGCAGAAAAAGAATCACCAAAACTTGTGGAGTTTTCCTGTTTTCACAAAAGACAGACGGTTTGAAATTGTTGAGGTATTTTTCTGTCTCACTCACTGATATTCAGTCTCAGGCACTAATTTATGATTTTAACTCCTAACTGCTCTGTTGAAATTGTTCCCCTAAGGTGGCCTTTGACTTTCTGCTAGGGGACACAGTGATCTGATATTTTGGAGACAAGTCATTTTTTTTTGTGCTACATTCAGGTAGTATAAAATACCAACAAGGCTCCGGGTTCACAGCCAGGATTCCAGACATTTTGAGACATGACCTCTGCATGAAATGTGAGGATGGGTCGACTTATATATGCTGGGATCAAACTGAAGCAATTTTCTTTCCAAACATCTGTATTCAGTCAAGTGGCAGATGATTCAAAGTTGACGACGGGTTACGGTTTTGTTGCAAACATTAACTAGTTTAGACTTTTGTGGAAATGTATTGAAGGAAGGATTTGGATGCACTTTGCATAACGTGACATCACTGTCAAAGAAACTATTTATTCCTGGACATGAGTCCATACCTTCCAGTTACAGCACCACTTTAACCAGCTGTATCTGTGTTTACAGCAGCTTGCAAAACTCATAGTCTGGTTAGTTACTGTGCAAGATGACAGTGTGCTGTAGAACATCCCCTACTTGTGTCTGGATGGCATGCACAGAAGACAATGGGTTTTGTAACATGGTCAGTACGTGCGTTCAACTGTATGCTAACTTTGAGCACAAATGCCATAGTTTTATGGTATTAAAATCAAAGAAAAATTCTGCTATGTCTCTGGCATCTTATTAAAAGGCATTTTAACTGTATGAACAGTATAATTGAAAATATGTAGTGGTTTTTCCACTGACTTTTTAACACTGTGGTATACAGTATCTTGAAACAATAATTTGCCCTTGCCTAATTGGCATACAATACAGCAATCCTTCCATGGCACTCTCTTTCATCAGTTTTTCTTCTAGAACTCTATTAACAACACAAAACAGAACAATGCAACAAACTCATGAAGAGTGTCATAACTGCAGTCACAAAATATTGGGTTTTACAAAATGGTGAAAGAGAAAAAAATACCAAAGACAAGGAGGTAAATCTACGGCATCTACATTATCAACCATGCAAGAAGCTGAAGCAGAAGATAGTGAGAGTGACACTGAGGAGGACGGCGAGGAAGGTGGCACTTATTTAGACAAAGCTGCATATGGAGTACCAAACATCTCCTGGTACTCACCTGAGGAGCCCACTAAACAATTTATGTGCACACCTGCATGTCTGGTGATGATCTGGCAATTGCCTGATAACACTATTGCTCCACTCATTATGCCCTCTGATACCCACTGTAGATGTTTCAGCTCCTTTTAAATACCATCATTTTCATATTAACTACTTGTCTGCATGCGTACCACATAACATTAAGATCAGACATTTCCTTCTGGTTGCTTACCTTTGTTATGTGTCGTCCTTTTATAATCACAACTAGAGTACCAGTCTGTACCTTGTGTAAACTTGGGTTGTATGGGAGGCTTCTTTGACATTAAATAAAATAATTCATTGTTCTCAACTGACACACTCTCGACTCAAAATATATATATATTTTTTAATGTAGAAATCAAATTAGCTGAAAGCGTATGATCACCTCTTTTCTGTCCTTTAACAAGTGCCTAATAATTTTTAAGCCGAAACCTAAATTAGAACGTGTCAGTTTAATTATTTGCTCGGAGTAAAAAATAAAAAAAGTCTTGTGGCATATGTGCCTCTAATTTAAATTTAGGTTGATGAACAATGCAAAAAGTGTTAATTAGAACCACATTTATAGAAAAGTAACTTTTGAGCATTAGCTCTATTTAGTTTATTTATACATGTGTATAAATGGAAACCTCATATAATACCATACAGTTTCTAGCAAAGCTTTTTCTGTGTGTAAGCTGGTAGGTTTAAGCTCCAGGCAGTTCTTTGGGTGACTAGTGGCTGCTGCAATGGGTTTTGTCCATTTTGGAGTCCAGTGGGAGTAAAAATACGGTCTGAAACGAGGTTTCTGGGGAGAAAAAAGGAGAACACGAACAAAGAGCTAAAGCACAAAGAAACAAAAGAACAAGTTAAACAGGAAAATAGAGACACAAATTCTGAACAGACAGACGTGGTAATACGGGAGGGAGTGGGGGTGGAGGGATAGAGCAGAGACATGGAGCGTAACACCGCCCACTTTGACCTTGGTGGCACCTTCTCTATTTATCCATTCACATTGAGTACACACACTCACACACACACACACACACACACACACATACACACACACACAATATATGCCATGCCCGAAACAAACTAAAAGAGAAACTGTTGTAGGAGGTCCAAGATTAGATTGAATGCATTCCTTCCTTCCTGTTTCCATTTGTTGTGTGTGTGTGTGTGTGTGTGTGTGTGTGTGTGTGTGTGTGTGTGTGTGTGTGTGTGTGTGTGTGTGTGTG
>JARVLU010000646.1:7845791-7856956 GCA_031762415.1 Simpsonichthys santanae | reverse complement strand
TATACTGTAGTATATAAATCACAGCTACGATGCACGCAGACTGGCACATGCCTGTGTAAACATGCAACTTTAAATAAATCATCCTTGGCAGTGTGTCATGTAGATCAGATCACACAAGAGTGCGTGAGATCCAGAGTTTGTTGTGTAGTGAATCACATCATGTTGGAGTAACACACAACATGACCACAGGGTGAATAAATTGTGTTTCACATCTCTGTACACAACTTACAGAGTATAAAGTGTCAGTAGTAGCAGGCTGTAAATAAATAGATTTATAGTTTCACTGCACTACATGCCTCTCTTCCACAAAATTAGTTTGGTCTTTCTAGATCAATATATCATTTGAAATTATATTCAGCTTGCTAAATGTAAACTTTTAACATGTTTTTCTTTGTCTCTGTGTGTTATTGCTCATTTGCTACACATTGCACACCAGACTGTTGCTTAGGACTTTGATGTTAACTATTGGAGGAAACACTGTCAGCAAAATATCCACGTCAGTTCATTCACTGTACATCTATAACAGTAGAACCCAGTTCCAGCACATACTGTGAGTGCTGCACTTGACAAAACCTTTTGGCACTACCTGTCACCGTCTGTCTGTTAGCAAAGATGTCATAAAGCACAGGATAGGTTCTCATGAAACCCTCAGAAAGTAATTATTGGATGTAAATCTACAACCAAATACAGTAATTGGAGCAAATACAAATCAAGATGGCTGCCACAACTAACTGACCTTAGCTAACAAAAAATGTCTGAAATTTAATTAAATTTACAGAGATTGAACTACATTTTTAAGTTTAATAAACAGATTAACTCACTTCTTAAAAAAAAAAAAAAAAAAAAATCTTCTTGCAGTTAAGGCAGCTAACTAAGCTTGACCAGATCTGACCTTGAAAAAAATAGTCCATGTGTTCATTACAACCTGGCTGGACTACTGTAAAGCACTTTATGTTGGGGTCAGTCAGGTGTCCCTTTCACGTCTCCAGCTCATCCAAAATGCTGCAGCTCAGTTCTTAACAGGAACCTGTAGATTTGAGTATATTTCGCCAGTTTTGTCCTCCCTTCACTGGCTCCCTGTACGTGTCAGAATTGATTTTAAAATTCTCCTGTTGACATTTAAGTGCATAAATGGCCTTGCACCCTCATGCCTCTCTGACCTACTTCAACCTTATGTTCCTTCTCAAGCGCTGAGATCATCTGACCAGCTGCTTTAGGTTGTACCTAAAACCAGGCTGAAGCTCAGTGGAGATCAGACTTTTTCAGTTAAGGGCCCTAAACTCTGGAACAATCTGCTCCCCAACATTAGATGGATCACTTCACTCCCTGCTTTTAAATCTCTGCTAAAAACAGTGTATTTGATTTAGTATTTTATTGTTTTTGTGTTTTTGTTTTAATTCTGATGCTTTTAATTACATCTTGCTATTAATCTTTCTTAAATTACTGCCTCAATTTTATTATTAAGCACTTTGGTAACAGCTGCTGTTTTAATAAGCACATACTATGACTTCTAACACATCTTGCAAGAGCACAAATCATAATTTACACAGCTGAACCAAAACAGCTACAACTTTGTACCTTTTTGTCATAGGACGACCAATGCTATCAGAAAGTAACACGCACACAGGAAAGTGATGTCTTTAGATCCATGTGAAGGTCAAGCGATTGTACACTCATTTGTATTGGTGGTTACTACTCTGCATGTCTGATGAGATGCATCGAGTTAATGAATACTCAGGAAGATGTTTTCCTGCTGAGCTACGCAATGAGTGTGAGCTAACACAGCCCCGGGACACAGCTAATTATGCTGACACGCCCTATTGGATACTGTGGGATAAAAACCAGGGATAAAGAGCGCAACATCAATGAGAATATTAGAGGCAGCCAATGCACACTAGCTCTGTAGTCTGTATCCCATTGTGGGAAATTAAAAAAATGCATAATGATCGCCCAAATTTAATACCACTTTTTAGATTGATTACATTATATGATGCTTCATGCAGCAGATACAACTGATTGACAGTGGTCACAGTGAGCTGAGGCTTCAGATAAAATTTATATTGAAAAATACAAATTGAACTTTTTATAGCAACTTTTAGAAGGTATTCACTGACAAGAAAAATACGTTGATGGAGATGTTATAAAATATAGTGATGGAAATACATTAAAAAATGGTCCAAAGGAGGTGAAAAAATGAGTAATTTAATTATTTATCACGTTGGCATCTATTAAATTAAACTTGGGGAAAAATAGTTTGTTTTTAAATCACTTGTTTGAACAATAAATATCCTAAATGAAAACATCACAAACTGTTCAAGTATTTGTTGTGAATTTTTCAGCGATGATACCTTAATTTTAAAGGTTTTTCTGTAAAAATCAGATATAAATTATGATTTAAATGCACTGTACATGTTGCAGGAATGACAGAAGATTTAAAAAATTCAAGATCTGGCACAATATAATTTACCAGGGTTGCAGCTTAGAGGAGAAAAAGTAACAAAAGCAGCAAACAAAAAGAAAATATTGTGCACTAACAGTGCTGAAAATTTTAAAATGATTGTTTTTAATATGCTTTAAAAATGATCTAAAAGTAAAGAAAAGTATCAAGCTTCATTTAATTTGTACAAAACTATTAGTTCAAAGCTGCAAAAAAGTTGTAAAGGCAACAAAACACCTGCAACTATTTCATGTGTAACATTCTCAGAGATTCAGCAATTTATAGGTTTCAGAAGTGGCAGCCATCTTGTATTCTGTTGACTCTAATTATTAGTCAGTTGTAGACAAACATTCAAAATTTCCATCCAGTACTTCATGATATTTTGCTAACAGACAGTTCAGTCCAATAGATAAGGCCAGGTTTTAATTTAAACAGATCTTACACAGTCAGGTAGAACTCAAAGTTTGGAATACCATACCATTTTATTTATAAAGCACTACAGTGACAGGGCCAACCAAAGTGATGACAAACAGAATGACTCTCAGCTACTGCCACCACAAATTTTAGCCCAATAATACCATAAAAATGGCTGATTTAGAGCTATTTTTGTGGCAGCCATTGTGAATCAGAACTCCAACATATAATAAGTTGTATTTGTTAACTTAATGATTACGTTCTAAAAGTTTCATTACCATTAGTTCAAGCACTCATGAGATATTTTACATACAAGTGCACAAAAGAGGCAAAAGCATTATCATCTTTGCCTTCAGTGTTGGACGATAATGATCAAAGCCCTTGATGTTCATGTAAGAAACTCTGTGTGATTTAAACGATCACACACCATAACATTTAGCTTACAGTCTTCAAATGGCAAGGACAACAGTCTTTCAGTATGTCTTTTGTCATTTGAGTTTTTTTGCACAGTTGGGTAAGTAAATGTGTTTGTGAGGCCCATTGTGGGCATTTTTCACAGTTAAAAGCTGAGACATGAGGCTAAAATTGTGCAGTGTGGTGGAAGTTAATGCTCTGGCAGCAATATTTTCCAAAGAAACACACTCTCCCATACATACGCACTATTCCATTCATCCTAAAGCAAAATGAGTAAATTAATTTCTCGCTGCACATGTTCTCACAGGCTGCAAAAAGATTATGACAATGGACTCAAAAGATGAGTGGAATGACTTTAGCTAGTGGGCAGGTCAGCACATCTTTTTTTTTATATTTTCACCATCTCGGTAGGTCACAGTTGTGATATTTAAGAAAAGCCATGAAATTACTTCATTTCATGCTGTTAGCTTAAAGAAAGTCCAGGAGCATGATGCAACCTATTGTCTTATCGATGATGGCTACTTTCTTTGTCTTTAGGAGCAAGGTGAAAACATTTTTGTCCATGTCCATGTGTGCATGTGTCTGTTATGAACATATCTAAAAAAAAAAACATTAGGTTTTAATGAAACTACAAGAAAGTAATAATTTGATGCACATCTACAACTTGAAGTAAATCCAGTTGGCTGCCTCAGTTAATCAAACTTATCAAACACAGAAATGGCTATCACTCAGTCAATTTTACAGATGACGAGTTAAAAATCGGTGTGGTAATAGCTGAGAGTCATTCACAACACACATTCTGAGCATGCCATTTTTGATAACGCATATAATATAATGTTATATTCAAGGTTTGACCAAAACCGCTTCAACATCACTATGTTGGATCTTCATCGAGAAAGGTGGTGTGCGATATGCATGACTTTAAGGAATGCTATCTTTTATTGAGTAAGTATTTACCATGGTCCAGTTCCCACAGATGAAAACTGGTAAGGGTTTAAGGGGGCCGAGATGGGGTAGAGGTAGGGCACAGACTTGGGACCCAGGTTCGATCCCCAGCTATTCCCACATATTGTGGTGTTTCTGAGCAAGTCACCCAATCCCCAATTGCTCCCCGGGTGCTTACATAGCTGCCCACTGCACAACCTGGGTGTATCCCAGGTACGATGGTGTTGAATAGATAGAACAAATATCGCCATTGTATGTGAACGTACAATGATGACAATCTCACACTTCCCTTCTTGTAAAAGTTAAGATGGCTGATAGTGAGTCGGTCCATTAACGGTCATCCTCTTTCACTAACAAAGAACGATGCTGGCAGGAGCCTCAAAGACTTTCTGCCCCTCAAATTGCAAAGCTGGAAGGGACACTAAGTTGGTCACTGCACTGCCTCCAGTCACACTCGTGAAACATTATGGGATGGATAAATATGGAAACAGAGAGAATTAGAGGAAGGGATGGGAGACAGAATCATCTGCAGTCACATCAAATCACCGTAAGAGATATTCATAAGACAATAAACTGAGTCAGACTGCTGTCAGGCAGTTTGAGGCAGAGTGAGCGTTCTATTATCATCTCAGCTCAGACTCCTAATAACTGATACTTTAGTAACAGTGTTTCATTTGCAAAGTAAAACTTGCATAGCCTGAAAATAATCTGCATCTGAACTTCTTTGGAAACACATAAAAAGCATAGTTGAAAGAAATACCTTGCAGTTACTGGGCTGTTTAAAAGACACTGAAAAGGAAGCACAGTGAGCACAATCTGTAAGCAAATACAAAACCAGTGCAAACCACGAACAGATCACTGCTCAACCATACAACTTCCTTTGTGCAACTAGTGCCTGAGGGAAGAACTCGACCTCATGGCTTATGTTACTTTCACAAATATTATATTTGCTTGTTCTTTAAAGGAAGTGGGTGTGCTCATTGTGTTGTGGCAAGTGCAAACGTCCATGTTCCACTGCCTCACTACGGGGATACCCCAAGGCTACACGTTGGGACACCTTCTCTTTTGTCACTGTAAGCATATTCAGAAGAAAGTTTTGCAAAACGTCTGCACAGACCGGTCCGTCTTTAAGCTTCCTCTAGCCTTTCATAAATCACAGCTGAAGCTGCCATGTCCTGTTCAGATATGAGCTTCGAGCAGAACTGAAGGAAATGTGGAGCAGAGCTCTGCTGGACTAAAGTGGAGCATGATGCATTAAATGTATGTCAGACATTTCCCTTGTATCATTTACTTTAAAAAATTAACTCACTTTAGAAACCTGTCTGTGGTTAACTATTTTTTTAAACCAACTACAAAGTTGCTATGTGTCATCATCAATATTGCCCCAGTAATAAATCTGTTTGCTGTTGTTTAATCCCATGAGCGAGAGGTCACAACTAATGTCATCGGTTCATCGCTTAAGTGAGCCGCAGCACCACAAATCTTTTCGTTTATTAATTTTTTTTCTTCACTTGCCGGCCAGCTCAGCCCTGTTACCACCTTGCTTACATTTAGTTTTCATTAAAATAATCCTCATAGGAGTACATAGAAACTCTTCAATTTATTCCCTACATTGGTTACTGAAATCTGCATATTTGTCCTTTAAGCTACTACCTTGTTAATTTTAGCTTTTAGCTATGGCTTAGCTAAATTTAGTGTGAAATCCGTACAAAATCCAAATTGCGTTCCAAATTTCAACAATGTATTTGTTGTTTGATCAGAAACAAACCAGACACTTTACTCCATACTTAGGGGCTGTCCACATGGGAAAAGTTTTTGTGAATAAGCAAAAACCATAAAAAGTGTAAAGATGTCTTCATCTAATTCTGGACAAAATCCTGCTCAGGTTTATTTCTCTACAAGAAAGGGCAGCGTCGCCCATTTCTTCTGAGGAGACTCAAGTTCTTAAACATCTGCAGGACCATGCTGCAGATGTTTTACCACTCAGTGATCTCCAGCGTCGTCTTCTATGCTGTGGTGTGCTGGGGCAGCAGGGTGAAGAAAGCTGATGTCAACAGACTTGATAAACTCATCAAAAGAGCTGGCTCAGTTCTGGGAGTGGACCTGCAGTCTCTGACAGAGGTGTCTGAGCAGAGGATGCTGAGGAAACTGCTCCAGATCCTGAACAACACGTCACACTCCCTGCATGACTCACTGGCCTCTTAACTCAGCACCTTCAGTCGTAGACTGAGACCATTGAGGTGGCACAACAATTTCCTGCTGGATCAATAAAGTTCAATCTTATCTTATCTTAAATATACAAATGATGTGTAACACAGAGCCAGTTCAGCTTTTCCAGCTGATGCTACAGCACAGATTCTGAAAAAAATTGGGACATTGAGTAAAACACAGTGGTTTGATGATTTGGTAGCAACAACAGATCTCCAAAAAGTAAACATGTTAAATGTGGTAAAAATAGGCCTAATATCAGCGCAAAGTTCAAAAGCCTGCATCTCTGATGGTTCACAACTTGACACAACTTTTCAGATTTTGAGTTGTATTTGAAATTAATCTAAAAGGTCAATAATATTTTTGTGTTGTAGAAGTTTTGAATAATATGAAGGATTGTCCCTTGGTCAAGAGTACTAACCAGTTTTGGACATTTTATTTTCAAAATTAGAACGACCATCTATTGAGCCAAGGCTGCAGATACTTTCACCCTAATACTTTAACTGCTGACTACATCACAAGCCGTTACCACATTGGAAGTTATAGTAGAAAGGAGCTGTCACTACACTAATACCACTTCTTCTCAATGAAAAGAGAGAACTGACAGTCTCTTTGTCTCCAACAGCCCCCAAACCGGATCACACTCACCCACCGAATCAAAACAAACTATCTCAGACTGTTTTTAGGGTCAGTTATTCCAGCAGCATCCGGAGAAATCCCCCCAGCGCCCGCTTTTCTCTGAATCTTTGTGAAGTGCTGATGGTCAGCATGCACCAGGTCATGCCGCCATGCCAGCCCCCTCATCCACTCTAACTCTGACCCATGGGGGCTTTTGTCCCTCTATGCTGTTTACAACAGGGATAGTGCTGACATGGCAGGGGGCGTCCTATAGGGCGCACAGTGACACCTCGGGGTAAAAAAATAAGTGACCTCAGCACTACTGCATACATGTGACAACAAATACTAACATTTACATGCAGGAGGTGACCTGAAACACATTAAATGATAAAAAAAAAAAAAAAAATACTACCAGCTATATGTTATTTAGTCCCAGATTTAATGATTCAAAATGTCACCAACCACCAAAAGACCAAAGATGGGCATGCCAGATAGATTATAAACAGTAAATACAAAGCATAGGCTGTATATTTTATACTGTACAGTTTAAACTGTGAACACAAGATGGAAAAAAGGAGGATGGTAAGATAACAAAATCCTTTCTTAAAGTGATAATACTTTGTAGAGTGAAACTTCTATTTAGTGTCTAAATAAACTACAAGACTACAAAAATGCAGGACAGTACTGATGAGGATTTTTGTAACTTCAAATACATTCACATAATGGATAATTTCAGACCTGGTACCAGCGAGAGGGAAGGACCTCCCTCAAGCTGTAAAGTCTTCATAAACAAACGCTGGTTCTTATAACATGATTCTAATTTCCCATATTTTGAAAACGTATATTTGATGTACATTGTACTTTTTTTTTTTTTATTTAGTACTGTACTGTATTTGTTTTTGATTGCTGACAGATGAAGTTAAAAAAAAAAAGTCTTAGATTATTTGGTGTAAATATAAGGAGTTTTGCTCTTTTGTTCTAGTTGAGACATTGGGATTTGCAATTTCTCAACTACAGTTCCTACAGCTGATCAAGACTGGAGCTGAGAGTGTGGAATTACATAAACTATGAAAGGTTTATGTATTTTTTTTTTAATGAATCATATAATGACAATGCACAATGGATAAAAATATCTAAAATCAATGTTGGTTTCATTCCAATGCAACATGACTCTAAAACTGCCCAGGCCTGAAAACAAGCCAAGTCTAATTGGTATTCCTGGGTGCTACTGCTAAGTAAAAGCTATCGATGAGCTGAGAGAGGCACGTGGCCTTGATACGTGACTCTGGATGGCACTGGAACATGAGTTATTGTGTGCAGCTCTTGTCCTCCAGTACAAGACTGTTAAACCACTAAGGCATTGGTTGTTTTTGCTGCAGTAATGGATTGTTAATTGGAAAGTCACAATCAGATAACAACCCTGTTACAGCATTTATCTGTGGTAAATGACAGAGCAAAGGGGAACTACTGAAAACAGAGTAGGTTGAAGAATAGAAAGAAAATGGCTTGATTGGTGTGGGGAGGGGCAAAGGTGCAAGGAGGAGGGGTCTGATTGACGGAGTCCTGGCAACGCAACAAGCTGGCATTCCCTTCCGTTCCCTCCTCCACCCATCTGTTCATTGGGATTACTCGTGGAGAGGGTGGATGGGAGGTGAAGGGAAGCAGGAGGACTGCAGAGAAGAAATCCATCATCACGACCTGCAGCATCTGAACCAAACCATTTTCTTGACTTTCTTTCAAAATGCTCTGATTCTCACCATTTAAATTATGGCTCAGTGGGCCTGAGTGCTCTCGTGGGACTGTTATAGTAACAGCAATGTTAATTAAAAGGGGGTATAGTGATGGGTTATGCAATACTCTGCTGCTCTACTTTTTAAAACAGTTACTCACTTGCATATTCGTCCTGACATACATTTCCACGTAATGCAGCGTGCTGTATACTAGCGGCTCAATTATATAATAATACTGTTTGACGGCAATGCAAACCAAAGATAATCTACAGCGGGCATCTTGAGCTTTATATTTAAAGGTTCAAATTTAATTTCAAGATAAGTTCAAAGTTCTGGAACAAGCAATAAACAAATCATCACGACAAACGTTGCTTTTTACGTGAAATGATGAGTATGTGCTGTGTAATGTGCATGAGGTAAAATACAGATTTACAAACTGTGCACATGAAAACAGATTTATTTTTTCTCTTTTTGAAGTTGCTGAGCAAAACGTGCCTGCATGGTTGCAAACTATCAGAATTAAACTGCAACTAGGCCTGTTGTGATAAACAATAAATCAATTAATTGCACGATAAATGAAAATTATCGATCTCACTTTCATTTATCAGCTTTATCGTTTTTTTTTTTTTTTTTTTTTTTTTGTGTCTCTCGCTTTTTACTGAAGACGCTGGTTGACAAGGTGCTCTCCACTGACCCTTCCCGTTCTCTTTTCTTTGTAAAATCTGTTTTAACTGTCGAAAATTGCATTTTTGGATCGTTAAAAGCAGCTAAGCTGAGAAATCAAATTTCAAACAATATTATCGTTTATCGCAATTATTTCTGAGACAATTAATCACCCAACAAAATTTGTTCTCGTGGCAGGCCTAATTGCAATAACTATTTTCATCACAATTATGAGCCACCAACTAGTCTCCAACAATCGAAGTGCTGTGAGATATTGGCTATATAGAGACAGGCTTGCTCCTTCCATCACTCGCCACACAAACCAGTGCATTTCATGGCAATTCATTATAACATGGGGGGCTGGGTCTGGACTGATTTGGTACAGATCTGGATCGGAGTCTGTGAGTGAGTACCCTTTATACAAAGTGTTGGAAGACATACAGTAAGCGTACTGTTGTTCTATTTGTGTGTGAGCAGAAGGCAAAGCCAGGACATGTGGTTTCTATTGTTCCAGTCACTTTGTATCAAAACACAAGCTGGCTATATCTAATGTCCTCGCACGTGTCAGACTGTGAGAATATTCTGATTTAACATTTTAAGATAAACTAGAGAAATTGCATTTCCAGTGAAAATGCAGTGTGAATGCTTATTGCAGAAAAAACTTGCTAAAAACAGCTTAAATTAGAAATAAATAAAACATTCTGAAATGTAGCTGAAACCAAAGAACAAGCCTAAGTTAGCAGAAAAAGGCAGCAAAGGACACATATTTGCTGAATTAGGTTTCAATAAGCAGAAATTAGTACAAAATGGGGAAATTCGATAAAAAAAAATGCTGAATTTAGCAACAAATAACTGAAAAGTAGCTGGAAAGGAAGAAAGAAGCTTAAACTACCAGAAGGAAGCAGAAAGTGATGACATTAGTTAAAAATGTAGACATAGCTGAAAAAGCTAAAATAAGCAAAAAAAAAAACAGCTAAATAGTAGCTGAAATAGAAGGAAAGCTGAAACTAGCAGAACAAATCTGAAAGGAGCATAACAAGCTAAAATTAGCAGAAAGAAGTTAATTAGGCAGAAAGTAGCAGAAATTACCACAAACAGCTTGAATGCAAAAAAATGTGGAGTTAGCTGAAAAAGCTAAAATCAACATAAAGCAGCTAAAACAGCAGTACTATCAGAAAAAGCTCAAACTTGCAGAAATAACCTGAAAAGAGCAGAAAGATATTAGAAGAGGCACAAAAATGTTGTAGATAGCAGAAAGAATCTGAAAGGAGTGCAAAACAGCTGAAAAAATTGCTAAATTAAATGAAAATGGCTGAAAAAGTTTAAATTTTGCACAAGAAAATATTTAAAATCAATCAGTTTTACAGATACTGAGTTAAAATTTGATGTGACAATAGCTGAGTAATTCACAAAATGCAGTCAAAGTAAAAACGAGATCAGGAATGTAATTATTTTTAGGATTGAGCAAAAATATCCCTAAACCCTGTCATTTCTTAAGATACAGTTCAATCCTCAACCCGGCCGCATCACAATCGGCTGTGAACCGCTCCAGCAAAACACTAGGTCATGACCTGATGAAGCCAATAGGACCACATCATCTGCAAAAAGCAGAGACGTGATCCTAACATCACCACAATGAATCCCCTCAACACATTGGCGGCACCTAGAAATTCTGTCCATAAAAGTTATGAACAGAATCGGTGACAAAGGGCAACCTTGGTGGAGTCCAACTCTCA
>JARVLU010000646.1:7788806-7808072 GCA_031762415.1 Simpsonichthys santanae | reverse complement strand
TTTCATTTTTATCATTACATTATGGAAAATAATGACCTTTATCACAATATGCTAATTTTTTGAGAAGGACCTGTATATTACCCCAATACTGTATATGGTCTATTAAAATAAGTACCACCAAGAGAAAAGAACAAAATAATGAATATAGTCAAGAAGAAAGCACCTAAAACAGCAGGGATGATGAACAAGTTGCCTTTTAACTTCTCTGAGTCACAATTAATCAAAGTGAAATTAATGCTATTAAAATGTAAATTAAAGAAACCTGATGATTATTTTTACATGTTGATATTAAACAGCAGAATAACTAGAAGGAAATGTTTTAAATTAAGAATTAATTCAAGTAAAAACAAAAGAAGCACTAATTAGTTATGTAGCACATTCAAGACACTTTTTCAAACATAAAACAAAATGTTGTAATTGAGTGCAGAAAGTTGTTTTAGGTTTTTACAGTATGTATAGGCTTTATCTTATTTCTTGGTCTGTTTGTATAAACCCACTTTAACTTATTAACTTAAAAGACACATTTTTTTTGCAGCTGTTCAATATGTAACAGTTTTGAGTTACTATTGTCTGTTGCCAAAGGCATTAATGTTTTAGTCCACCTCTGTGTTAGTTTGTCTGTTAGCAAAATATTTCATGAACCACAGGACGTGATTAAAGAGACTTTCCTAAACAAATCATCCGATAATCGTCTACAACTGATTTAACTTTCCCATTTAAGACGGTCGCCACAGCTAATCAGCACCAAAATGTCTCAAACTCAGCAAGTTTCACAGATATTGAGCTAAATTTTGATGTGGGAGCAGATGAGTAATTTTCTAACCATTAACTGAGCGCTAACAGACCTCACTATATCACAAGGTTGTGCATAGCATCCCTCTAAAGACCTTTTGACTAAAACAGCTAAAACTCAATCTCTTGTAAAAAATAAGATGGTCAAAAACTCTGGCATGAACCACTTATATTCCTTCATGTTATATATTTAATTCTGATTTTTTTATTTTATTTTTTTATGTTTCAAGATGAAACCATGGGGTCTGTAAGTTGAATTTATTGAATCTTAAATTCTACTAAAGCCCTGAAAAGGGGAACAGTGCCACCTGGTGGACATAATCTGAATTTTGGAAACTCCAAGAGTTTGTGCAGATTTTCTTTACATAGTTACAAGACATGCGTCACATATTTCATGCATTTAAATAACCCCATGAAACCAGAACAGACGATATATAATCTTCTAAAAACTTCTGCTTCTCTTTAAAAATGGCTTCATCCATTTTCAGGAGGGCGACCTCATTTTCCAGAACGCAGATTTTAGCCAGAGTGTTCTTCTCCCTGAGATCCAGCTCCAGTGTTTTTGCATGCAAACCCAAGAGCCTGTTCCACAGCTCATCTTTGTCAAGGTCAGGTCTGGAGTAAGAGTGCTCATAAAATGAAATATGCGCCTCCTCTCCATGTTCTGTCTCTTCCACAAAGCAGTGTGCAGATTTCTCCTCGACCTTTTCCAAAGGGACTGACTGAAAAGTCTGGCCCAGCGCTGCTTGGAGAACTGGATATGCGTTTGCCTCTCTGCTGGAGAGAGGCCCCAGAGTTTTGTAACACAACACAGCAACAATCGAGCCCGCCTGCTCTCCTGGGTGTGAAGATGCCGTTGGCCTTCCACCATCACCTGTTACGTCACAAATGGTGGTTTGTGTCTCTAGAGGACTTGATTGAAATGGTTTTCCAGATGTCGGCACCACAGGAGGTTCAAATGTCTCTTCTAAGTGTTCTGAAACATTTTTATCTATATTTGCTTCAATCTGTTTACATGTTTTCCTCAATATGCAAGGTCTCTTACTGGAAGGTGACTCAGATTGTCTGAGCTCAGCGTCAGTCTCCGAAGCGCAGGGTTTAGACTTGGGGCTTCTTTTGCTGCTGGTCACCTTGTTCTCTCCATCCTGAGATAAAAGAACAGTTTAGATATAGATAATCAACACAGGTATAAATATATTTTCAGAGAAAATGCAAAAAGAGAAGACAAAATTGATAATTTCTGGTAGCAACTGCTTAAAAAATATCAAGATGAGATAGGAGATACATTACATCATTAATTAGAGGGAAAACTGTGGGAATGGCTGTGTTTTTCAGGTAACGGATTCCCCATCGAATGTCAAAACAGTCTTCTGTAAAATGCTCACTGCACAGATATTGATGTCGACTTGGGATCCAGTCTTGCCGCTTCATGTTGTCCACCCACTTCTGAAGCCTTGACTTGTCGTGCAAGGGAAACCTTAAGGGGAAAATAAAAGGAAATTTCATATAAGAAACAGACTACATTTGCATTATTACTTAATGTTTCACTCCACCATTAAACATACTCTGTACTCAAATGTATTAGGCCACTGTCAGCATCTTATCGTTAATATAATTTCAGCAAAAGCATAATAAGGCACACTGTCAGTCAATTTTGAACAGTTTACAAATGCTGTGGGGAAAGAAAATCATACGGATAGAAGCTAATTCTCTTGTTGTCTTTTCTTGAAGCTGTGCCTCCACGGTTTGAGCAAACCCTTACAGCACAGTAACGAGGCATATCCGCAGTAAAATGCATGAAAATAGGAGACAAAATATAAAACGTTTAAAAGCACAACAAAAGCTTGCGAATGAAGACTTCTGGAGTCGCTCGTTAAACGGAAGTGACGTTTTTTATTTCACAGAGATAAACACATTTCAAAATAAATATGGATTTATGCTTTTTATAAATAGGATCTTAAAAAAAATAAGGAGGGCACAAAAATATTAATAAAAAAAGCCGGAGTCAAAATTTAAAATGTTTAAAAATATAACAAATGCTGACTTCCGGAGTGGCTCGTTCAACGGAAGTGACGTTTTATTACTTTTTATTGAGCAAATATAAACATACAGTACAGTATTTAAACATTTGATCTGTGTATGTGTGTATATACTGTATACAGTATAAAGAATATAAAACAGCGCAAAAAAAGCCCAAGTCTTTATGTACTTGTTTCAAGAAAGGTAGCCAACTAGAAGGCAAGAAAACTATGGGAAGGAAACTAATCAATTTTCTTTTTACTAATTAATAGCTGTCTTAATGCTATTTATTAAAATACAAATATGTATATATTTTTATTTTTTCCCCCGCAAAAATACGTGCATTAGCTAGCCACTTTAATTCAAAAACTAAAGCTGCAAACCCCAAACGAAATATGTGCAGGTTCTTCTCTTGCTTCGTTTCATACTCTTTGGCGACAATCGCCCTCAAGCTTCCACGTGCGAAGTTTTGACCAATCACAGCCCTCGGAGTCATTATGTCAGAAAACGGACCAATAGCAATGCGAGTCGTGGTGTTACGGCTTAGGAGTCCACCCGTCAACAACACTAGCTTTCGCTTTACATCAGCTGGAGCTGTTGGCGGTTTGTCAGGATTCCCGAGGCTGTTCGTGGCTGATCTACAGGTAATTTTTATCTCAACTTACATTATTGTCTCGCGAGTAGTTTATCTGAACCTAGAAAAATCAAAGTGCGCTTTATATTAAGCTTTTTTGGCTAAGTTATTTTGAAGTTTCTAGTTCATTCCAGAAAAAGATGGAGACTTTACTTTCTGTACGCCATATTTTTTTACGTAACTTCGCGCGTTATACTTTCTAAAACTAGCTAAGTGTCGTTATAACTTGTTTTCCGTGAGGATTTATTACTGCAAGAGACTTAACTTGTCCCTATGTCTTTACAGCCAAGACGGCGTCAAAAAGCCATGGCCACAGCACAGGCGGTGCTCCTGCTCGCAGTTCATGTTCTGCTCATCTCCGAGTTCATCTTAGCCAGGAGGGACTACTACGACATCCTGGGGGTCTCCAGAGACGCCACGGAGCGCCAGATTAAAAAGGCTTTCCATAAACTGGCTCTGAAGTTCCACCCGGACAGAAACAAGGAGCCAAACGCTGAGGCCAAGTTCAGAGAAATAGCAGAGGGTAAGCGTGACTCACAAGTCCATCATCTTGTCCAGGAAGTGCCTTAAACGTTATAAAACAATTAAAGGCGTTTGAATTAATATTTATCCCCAAAGAAGTGAGCTTATGTGAAAGTAGCTGTTTACTGGATTAGTTTGGATTTTCAGATTATTCGTTTGTTTCTTCCAGCGTACGAGACGTTGTCCGACGATAAGAGGAGACGAGAGTATGACCAGTTCGGTCACGGTGCATCGTCGGGTGGGGGCTACAAAGGAGGGGGGAGCGACTACGACTTCAGGCAGCACTTCCAGTCCTTCAACTTCAACTTCGACAACATCTTCAAAGACATGGACTCGTTTGGTCAGCACCATCACTTCCACTCCCAGAGTGAGGCCGACAAGAAGAGACACTTCGACAACCACTTCCAGGCTCACCAGGACGCCATGAACCGCCACCGGAGAGGCTTTCAGCAGGGGGGCTTCGGCGAGGGACTCTTTGACAACATGTTTGAGGACTTGGAGAAGATGTTCTCCTTTAACTCGCAGGCTTCCAGCACTGGGAGCAGGTTTCAGGGCTCGGCCAAGCAGCACTGCAGGACAGTGACTCAGCGTCGGGGGAACATGGTGACCACCTTTACCGACTGCTCCTGAAACGACAAAAAAGGCGCGCTGCAGAGCCACTCAGGACCTTTAATTTAATTTTTTTTTTTTTTAGTTGCTGTTTTGAAATTGAATGCTAACTTGAAGAGAAATGTTGTCTTTGAAATTCTCTGCGTTTTCAACAAAATAGCCAAGTGGCTTTCAAGCAATAACTTAAGAATAATTCGGATACCTCCCCTTTTATTTAGCTCTCCTGGTTCTTTGCGTTTTTGTGATGGTACAATCTAATCTGATAAACTCTGGTGTAGCCAAAGTTTAAAAGACTATTACATTTTTTTTTTTTTTTTAAGGCCAGTGAGGTAAACGTCACGTTGTTTCTTCCCATTTAAGCCAAACTCTCACTGCTGTGTCAAACCTCTGTATTTTCTCAACAAGAGATGAGTTTGGACACTTTCAGGAACGTCTGCTGCAGTCGCTTCACGTGTCGTGATGTTTGCCGGCTGGCCTTCATCAACTGTTACCTCATTTTTTTTGTTTCTTCCTGCAGAGTTGCATCTACCTTCACTCAGTCAGGGCAGGAAACTAACATCAGCTCCATAAATACTGGTAATCGGAGCCGCAGGAGAGACGTGCGATTCCTATCTGGGCTCCTCCCAGCTAAGCTGAATGGTCTGACGAGTTGTTTCCCAAACTGATCAGAATGTGCAATATTTAGCACCTTTGCTCCTCATGTTGCCTATTTTCAGTGCTGTGCAAATGTCATTGTCGAATGTGTTTTTCTGCCAGTGTGCAGAGTGTTTGATTGCATCATGTTTTGAGTAATTAAAACGTTGCAAAAGCATCTGTTTGCAAATATGCCTCTACAAAAAGTTTAGCAGCTGATAATTAGTCTTTACACAGCAGCTGTACTCTCCAGCAAAGTGTGTACTGTATTTTTTGGCATTGAAGTTGCATTAGTTTTAGTAACAAATAAAAAAGCATGAAGAGGAGAAAAACATGTCGCTTTGGCATCACGCTGACCCATCGCATTTATGATGCATTTATTTAATGGTCAAAGCTTCATTTCGCCGTGGCAGCATCCATCCATCACAGCCGGAGCCGCTAGCTCTCCAGTGTTCCTCCGCCTGCACCAGCTGAGTGAAGCCAGCGTACATGGGAGGACTAGCTGTTGCAATTAGAAATTTAAATAGTCAAAAATTGCGTCATGATTATGGGGGGAAAAAAATAGGGATGCACATTGGTTGATATTAGCGATAAAGTTAAATATCGAACATAGGCTATTCCATCGAAATAACTCACAAAATAAACGGCTTACATATATATATATGAATGTATGTAAATGTAAAAGGCTGTTTTTATATGACAACCCAGTGACATGCACCATTGATGTTAGTGTTAGATTAAATGTCATGAATATATTTGACACTAAACATATTCAAAGTTGAAGTGATGCATCATTTTCAGCCCCTTTTTGGCATTTGCATTTGGTAGCAGGTCAATCAGACAAATACCATGCGGAATAAAGTAGTACAGTATTTTAATTCTACAGCAGAGAAAATTATGTAGTCTCTGTAAGTAGGCCTGGGGCGGGGGGATTATCGGTATTGGTATCGTTATCGGCCAAATAAGTTCTAACACATCGGATATCGGCCAAAAATCCAATATTATGCATCCCTAAAAAAGATAAAATAAAAGTATATAAATTCCAGGACTGATAAAGTATGCAAAAAACAAACAAACATGTGACTTATACACCGGAAAGTACGGTATTTTCTCAAACCTGAGCATGATGAGAATCTGGATTAGAACATCATTTGCTGTTCAAGTGAAGAAATTGATAATTACATTCAAGAAACCACAACTACAAGCTGTTCACAAAGTCACTGCTGTGAGTTTACAACTGCTGAGCACAAACTGCTCCAATATTTTATAAATATTGAGCTATTTACAAAAGAATGCTCACTATCTTTAAACACTTATCACTTCCACGCAGAGAACGTGTTAAAAGGCTCCACTGTTTAGATATTTTAATTGCATCAACCACAGATGATAAAGCAATCAGAAGGAAGTGAGCATGACAAAGAGGAAGCTGCTGGTCTGAAAGCTGCCCAGCTGATCGCTCACGAGTTCCCACCAAAAACCACAAAATCTGAACAAATGCTGAAAAAAATAAATAAAAAAAAAATACAAATCAGAGAAATTGCTGCTCAACGTAAAATCTTAGTCCACAAATTAGAAATGAAAGGTAGAGTTTTTCTCATGCCAGCTCAGATTTTCAGATAGGTTAATTATGTTGTCGACCAAACAGGGATGAAAAAACAAAAACACCATAACTAAAGTTAAAACTTATTGTTGCACAGCTAAATGTATTTGTATTCTATCATTTTAATGCAATCATAAATATAAAAATTTGAAATTTGTGAAAAGGCTGATATTTTTTGTCAATCACTTCAGGAAGCAAAACTCATATTTTATATAGATCCATTACACACAGTGAAACATGTCAGGCCTTTAATTCTTGTAATTTTGATGATTATGGCTAAAAAAAACAAAACTAATGTGTTTCAGAAAATTAAATTATTGTGATAAAGTTCCATTTTGGGAACTCGTGCACACAGTGCACAGACAAATCCTACACGTCAGGCTACTCCTGAACCAGAGAGGTCAGACGCATCTTACCTGGACTGAGGACTTCAGGAAACCCAGTGGACCAGCACCAGCAGAGGACATGGCACCAAACCATCACTGTCTTCAAACTGGACTTCAAGTAACATGGATTCTGGTCCTCTCCGCTCTTCCTCCAGACTCTGGGACCTTGATTTACAAACGACATGCAACATTTACATTCATGTGCAAAGAGGACGTTGGACCAATGAGCAACAGTCCTGTTCTTCTCATCCAGGTTCTGATGTTGTCTCTGGTTCAGGAGTGACCTGACATTTGTAGCCGCTGTCTAGGATCCGTCTGTGCAGAACTTTATCACACTATTCTAAATTTCATTAACCATTAGTAATGAACATGCAGATGACGAGAAAGTCTTTCCATCTAGTGTTCAGTTTCGTGGTGGGTCATCTGGTGAATGTCCTTTTGACAGATCAGGAAACGCAGCTCCTCTCACATGATGTGAACTGTGAATGATTCACAGTGGTCTTTAACCTTTAACCACTCGTCAATCAAACTTCCCGGGTTCGTCAGATGTGCTATTACAGCTGGTTTATGGAGCTTTTGACCAAGACTTGTGTATTTTTCTGTAGATTAAGAAAAAGTATTAATGTAATTTACAACGTGCTGTTGTAAAAGATATTCTAATTTTAAAAATGCAATGCATTTGTTAACATTTGTTTTTGTGGTTCCCAGGTATGAAGTTCTATCCAAGGCGAGAGGGGCATGTGACCTGAAAGCAGACTGCACATTTCATTACTTTATACTTCTCCAAATGGAAATTAAGCTCCAACCATAAAAGAAAAAACAAAAATCTAAAAAAAAAATAAAAATAAAAAATAAAAAACTCGTCTAAGTAGACCTTCACCAATTCCACGTTTGCTTGGGGACTCCAAGCCTACATCCCCGCTGAAACAATCTACATCCATCATCCACAAGTCGCTCAGAAATGTTATTTCATAAGAAACAATCTTATTGATAAAAGGGTTTCTCGTAATGAGCCCTGTCTTCTAGAAGATCCTACAATTTCTGCCGTCATACAAAAATATAAACACAAGAAAACCAACGCAGTTCTAATGGATATTTTTTCTTAAATTATGTATTTTAAATAATCTTAAGCATGACTTGCAAGCACAAATTTGATACTTGATTTTGTTCTGACAAAAAAACAAAAAAAAAAAAACAAAGAGTAAACTTGTGCACAAGATGTACTAGATACTAAGAGGCCACAGCTCAAACAATGCACGTTGAAAACAAAATTCACACGACATCATTTGAAAGGACACAAAACTACGTACTAGTCAGACGGCAGAATAAAAACACAAACACATGAAACCATTGGAAATTATTCACATTGTGGTTTATTTTATTGGGATGAAGCACCAAAAATGTGACCATCTTCACAGAGGCTCTTTGTCTTATCCAGGTTCTCATGAGGTTCCACCAGAGGAACGTGGAGGTCATCGCAAAGGGCACACTTCTTCGTATCAAGGAAAACCTCCAGGCAGGATGATCTCACCAGCTTTAAGAGGATGATTCCTCTCTAATGTTGGGCGAAGCATCCTAACGAACCACTTTTATATGACGTACTAACCAAAGCTGCACTGTTCCAGCTTGGACACTTTAGGAGAAATAATTCAATATATGTTATCAAATGACTAAATGATCCATTTGTAACTGTTGGAAAAAAGTACCACAAACATAGGAGTGAAACTAGAACCGTCTCCTCTTAGCATGAAGGTTCCAGGAACAAACTCTTGGCCCAGATGTTTTTAACGTTGAACTGATGCAGATTCAAACTGTCCATAAGGACGAGTGGGATCAGAGCACTGACCTGTCCAGGATGGAAGGGACATAAAAGGTCTTACAGCTGTGATTCAGCTGTAGATGAATCAGTGTCAGCTCTATATCAACGGTCATGCTCAGTAATGGGTAAAAAAAAAAAAATCCAACAAAGTTCAGTCAGGTCATCTGGATGTTTTTTTTTTGTTTTTTGTTGATGTGTTTCATCCCTCATCCAAAGGACTTCTTCAATTTGAGGAGCCACAAACAAACTCAGTCTCACAGGCAGCACACTCCCATAGTGAACCAACCAGTTTGATGGTGATAAGATGATTTCTGGGGCCCACCCTCTCCACCGTTGACTCTCTGAGGCAGCCATAGCCAAAGTGGTTCAAAACATCAAAGTTCATGCTCAACAATCCAGGTACAAATCCAACAAATGGTCCGCTATGGGAGTGTGCTGCTTGTGGGATTGAGCTTATTTGTGGCTCCTTGGACTGATGAAGTCCTTTGAAGGCTGATGAAGTGGGAGTGGTGGCGCAGAGGCCTGTGATTGGAAGACTGCCGGTTCAACTGCCAGTAGCAAAAACATCAAAATGTGGGTGGAATTGGTGAAGCACCCACACCTGCCTCATTTGCTCCACTCTGGGCCCTTGAGCAAGGCCCTTAACCCCAACCATCTGCTCCCCTGGGTACCCTAGAGAACAGCTCTCTGCTCCACACAGAGGGCTGCGGTAGCTCGGTGGTCTGTGGTTGTGGTGCCAAGCCTTCGTGTGACTTGGCCGCTGTGGTGACCCCTGAAGAAGAGAACAGCCAAAAAATAATAATAAAAAAAAAAAAAAGGACTGATGAAGCCCTTTGGATGAGGGACAAAACGTCTCAACAACAAAAATAAATAAAAAGAAACCGTCCAGATGACCTGACTGAACTTTGTTGCAGTGTCAGCTCTAGTTGCTTTAGGATTTAGTACTTTAGGGTGAGATCACACCAAGTACTCACAGTAACAGCAAGAACTTTTACAAGATAACTTTTTGTCACGCGTTTATAAACTAAAAAACTCCAAACGATTTGTTCAAAGGCAACAGGTATATTTAACGTTCCTCACATTTCCACTTTACTCTAAAAGATTTGAACTTCTTTTTAAGAAACATAAAAAAAATAAACTTCATCAGCAGCATTAAGATTATAAGAAAGTTAATTAACATTTTTCTTATTTGTTTGGCCATCAATAAGATCTAATCTCTTGTTAAAAGCTCACAGTTGATCACATTTAATCTTTTCCATCCGTCACCTGCAATTATTTGTGTTTAACAGTTGATTAAAAGTAGGTTTCCGTCTGCCTGCCAACAAGATATAAAAACAAATATTAACATTGTTGATCAACAGTTCCACTCTCGATCTCTGCACTAGTTGGGGGTCGTCACAGTTTTTTTTTTTTATCTTTGTAAACAGTTATGAACTGGATTATTCTGTTTGTCATTAGAAAACATGCAGAGGCTTGTTTGAATCTCCCACAGGATTTTAATGGAGTGCTTCACACACACATGAAACAGGAAGTGAAAGCAAAGTGTTGTTTTTTTTTAACAGGACTGTGCACGGCCACAGAGAGGTTGATGTAAACATGTTCTGTATTTTGGAGGTATGTGTTTAGAATTTTGCAATAAAATGAACACTTTATAATGTGATTAAAAGTCCTCATTTTTCTGCCTAATAAAAAAAAAAGCTAAAGTTGCTCCAAAAAAGAAGTAAACAAGGAGCTCAGATTTCCATCTATAAAACCATAACATATAATTTGGAAAAGTTTATCTTAGACATATTTTCCCTTATTTCAAAATGTAATGCTACAATCTTTCCAGTTTTAACTCTCAAAAACACCCGTTACTTTAAAAGCAGGTGAAATTCATAATAATAAAAAAAAGCTTCAGCAGTTAAATTTGATTCGCAACAAAACAGAACAAATATACAACAAGCTCAAACAAATTTTTCTAAAAAAAGTTCTGAAAGAAATGGATCTGGAGGAACTTGAGCACCTGTGGAGCGTTGGAGCATTTTATTTTAGAACTCAGTGTTGAATGGATAGTCCTTGTGATGTACGCCCCTGAAAACAACAACACAAGGAGATTTAAACAAAATGACACGAGTTGAAATGATAAAAACACAATGAAGGGTCTTTACCAGTGCATTGGACAGGCTCTCCAGTTCCTGTTGAACCCTGAGATCGTTTTCATTTCCTCGTCAGTCAGTTCAAAGTCAAACACCTGCAGTGATTTGCACAAACGTTTTAAAGGATTACCAAAAAAAAAAAAAAAAGCTGCGTTGGTAAAGCTGACTGTAGTTAAAGCAGTGGTTCTCAAACTGGGGTCCCTGGACCCCCGGGGGCCTAATGCATGAACTCACATCTACTTTATTCAAAATGTTCTGGGGAAGGACCCCAAATCCCCTCACACCCCACTCATTGGTATGACTACTACTGTTATGATTCTGTTCAGTTTTATGTAAAAGAGTTTTCTGCAATAATTTAAAGATGTGGAAATGCATTTACTATTAGAGGTGCACAATATTATCGGAATGTATTGTATCGGCCAATATTAGCGATAAAGTTAAATATCGGACATCGGCCATTCCATCAAAATATAAAAGGTGCTGTTTTTGTAAGATTGTTCTGAGTGTTGTCATTGAGAGAGTAAATGTCATGAATAAATTTGACATAAAACATAATCCAAGTTGAAGTGTTACATCATTTTCAGACCCCTTTTAAGCATCTGCATTTGGTAGCAGGTCAAATAATGTAGTATTTTAATTCCACAGCAGAGAAAGCTATGTAGTCTCTGTAAGTACCGTAGGTCTAGGGGAAAAATATTGGTATTGTATCCTTTATCGGCGACAAATCCAATATTGTGCATCCCTATTCATTATGTTCATTATGTGAATAGGTGAAGTTTTTAAAGTGGTTTTTGACACTGTTAATTTTCTCAAAACTGTCATTTTTGGAAGTTGATATTAAATAATTTGCTAATTAAAGTGTGCCTTGAATGAAAAATACCTCATGTTTAAAATTGTAAAAATTGTATTAACACTATTAAAGAACAGGTCTTAAGTATTTATGTTACTCAATTATTTCCATTGCATTAAAGAGGCAAATTGAAGAAAATTATTTAATAAACATGAGGGGGTCTCTGAACCCAGAAAGCTTGAGAACCCCTGGGTTAAAGAGTTTATGAGGAGTAAAGAAAAACATTTGCTCTGAATTACCTGGAAGTTCTCCTGAATGCGCTGTGGTGTGATGGATTTAGGGATCACAATCACGTTTCTCTGAATCTGGAAGCGGATCAAGATCTGGCAAAGAAAGCAGGTAGGAGATGTGAAAGCATAAGATCTCTGATAAAAACATTACTGATTTGTATGAACAAAAAAAAAAAAAAAAAAAAAAAAAAAAAAAAAAAAAAAAAAAAAAAAAAAAAAAAAAGACTCTAAAAGGTTTTCTCTACTGGACACAACTGCAAATGTTCTACCTGAGCAGATGTCTTCTTGTGCTTCTCAGCGATGGCTTTAATGGTAGGATCATCTAAAAGTGAAGGGTCTTCTGGTTTAGCCCTGCAATAACAAACAATTATTTACTTTTCTTCGAGTCACACGCAGCTCTATGGCCACAGCTGAAAGACCAGGCTTTGTCTTGTCAACCAATTAGACAAAACCAGGGTTTCTGCAGAAACCAGCTAATCAAATGCAATGCCTTTTTAACACCACTGACAGTGACTGCATGAACTACAACACTGTTATGGTTAGTTTTACAGAAGATTAAGTCATGTGCCGTTCACAGTCCTTTGATTTAATTATAACTTTTTGAAGTGAGCGTAACAGAACCAAGAGACAATAAATGTGTCATGAATTAAAACTCAAAGTGAATCCCTCTGTGGTGTGTAAACTAAACACAAAGTGCATGGACCTTCCCTCTGTGATAAATATGGCTGTTGTTTGGTGGTCACACACACCAGTTCACCGACAGATACACTAAATAAAACAGGCTGTGCACTCAGTATTTTTAGCAGAGCGTCACTGTTTGTCCCAACTTCACACGACAACTGTTTCAGCTCTGTTACTACCTCACTTCATTGCGCAAAGCATGCATGAAGGGTGGCAGAACAGCACTGATAAACAGTGAAATGACACTACGAACATACCAGGGTCTGTCTGGGGACCCGAGAGGGCTGTAAGCTGTCACTGTGATGCCCTGAGAGTGGCAGTAGTTGATCAGTTTCTCCTGGGTCAGATATGGATGGCACTCAATCTAAAGGGATAAAAATAGAACCAGCTTCAGACAACACGAGTTGACCCAAAAAAAAAAAAAAAGTTGCATACCATATTTTTCACCACACAAGTCCCATCTTTCTGCATAAATTTACAAGTCCTGTGACATACACTGAAGTGACTTATAAATGTTTTCCCCATATTTATAACTCAATTTTTGCCTGAGATCTGACAATTGCATTCATTCTGACATGGAAAATATTGAACACTAACATTTACAGCCACTAGAGGGCCCTCGACTAATATGGCAAGCCAAGTTTCTCATTACAGTAATAGGTAAATGTGGCTATTAGTGAGACACTTGGCTTGCCATAACAAGCCACCTTAGTCTCGCGCTGGAATTCGTGGAGCAAACGTCAAATCATTTAATTTCAGAATCAGAGCATTTCATTGTGTCGCCCTGGTGAAATGCACCTGATTAGATTATTAAAGTGCATTTTATTAAGTAAAAGTTTAACTGAGACACACTTTTACTATAATGTCAAGAAAACAATTGTTTTTAAGTGATATTCTTGTAAAAATTTTGTTAAAAGTTCTCCCGTGTGCGCCACCTGTTGCCACCATTTGGCAGCCAATCTATTTTTGACAAAACATCGGCCCACATTTCTGGGTGGTCAACGGTGACGCATAATAAATGCAACTTATACGGCAAAGCAACATTATTGTTTTTTCCCCCACATTATTAGACATATTTGGACGGGTGTAACGTGTACGGCGGAAAGTACGGTACATAGTTTTACACGTTTTTCCAAGAAAGGTGGAAAAAAAAAACACCTAAAAATGGGTCTATATTGATGCTTACATGAACACAAGACTACTTTGTTCTTTGTTCAGAGTGTGTAATAATAAAAGGCAGAAGGAAAGTTGTGCCCTAATCTCATAAAAGACAACCAGACGAAGCAGGACACTGATTGTAAACGATGGCTCAGAACAAGTACAAGATATAAGGTCAGCTCGGCTTATTGGATCGGCTGGAGGAGGAACTGATGCGGCTCATTTATATCTCAGCACAGACTGGAGGAGACAGATAATGTCATTACTCTTACCCTCTAGGATTTTTATTTGCTTTGCTGCTCTACAATGCCCCTTAACCATCTAACTCCTCCATAAAAAGCTGAGCGTACCTGGTTATTGGCAGGCTTGTATTTAAGGCCTGGCTTGTTGAGAAGGGCTTCAATCTGGTCCTTGTTGAAGTTAGAGATGCCGATAGCTTTGACCAAACCAGCGTCAACAAGCTCTTCCATTACCTGAAAAAAGCACAAACCACACGTTGTTTACATTGTTATAGTTTATTCTTAAACTGAAAGGCTTCATGTCACTTAGATGTTTAGACAAAGCCCAAATGGTTTCCTACACATGGCACTGAAGACTCTTTTTATTAATAGCCTTTTAAAGTTTCTCTTTATATTACAATAAACAAATAAACATGTTTTCAGACCAAAACAGGAACAAAAATGAATCATTTATTTCTGTAATGTTAAAAGTAAATATATTCACAAACGTTAAGGTTTTATGGGTCTTCAAGGTTCAAACACGACATTTCGCACTACTGGAAAAAAAAAAAAAATGGGAGATTTAAAACCTTTTTTTGTTGTCTGATAAAAGTCACTTTATGTGTGTTTTTTTACTGGAAATTAAAATGATTTGTCTGAAACAACAAGTTGGTTCATATTAATGGTGAAAGAATTACGGTTTACTCTCACGCTGAGAGTTTTGAATTCAAGAGCTGAAGGATGGGAATACATTTATTTTATACAAGAAAATAATGGTTTTTAAAAAAAACAATGTTTTTTTTTTTGTAATGGTTTCTTACTGATTTGCTTCATATTGTTGGGTTAAATGATAAACTTCTGCTATTGCTCTGGGAAAAAAATACCTTTACTATACTTTTGCATTTCCTTTAATATGTTTGGTTCATCTGTGTGGCAGAGAAAAATCCTCCATACAGGATGAACTCAATGTGTGGTTTTGTGTGGATTGGATACTATACGAGACCCCAAAACAGAGAGATCAGTACTCAGAAAGTGTTTTTATCTCATTATAGTGATAATCTTTGATGTAAGCTGTTTTGGCTATGTTAATCCACAACAGTAGAAATATGACTGTTTATGATCAGTGATGTGAGAAAAGTGCACCAGAGCTGTAAAAAACTAGAGAAACTGCATTTCCTGAGAAAATGCAGAGTGATGCTTATTGATGAAGAACTTGCTGGAAAAAAAAAAAAAAAAAAGCTGAAACTAGATACAAACATGCTGAAATGTAAGAACAAGTTGAAGTTAGTAGAATAAATCAGAAATAACACATTTTCTTCATTAGATTTTAATAAGCAGAAATGAACATAAAAATTAAGAAATTTGCTAAAAAAAAAAAAAAGAGCTGAAAGTAGCTAAAAATAGTTGAACAGTAGCTGAAAAGGCAGAAAGACTGAGATCCGACAATTTCATTCATTCTGACATGGAAAATATTGAACACTAACATTTGCAGCCACTAGAGGGCAAGACAAAAAGGAGCATAACAAGCTGACATTAGCAGAAATAAGTTAATTAGGCTGAACGTAGCAGCAATTACAACAAAAAAAACTTATTTATCTGAAGACAGCTGAAGTTAGCTAAAAATGCTAAATAAAGCAGCTGAAACACTAGAAAAAGCTTAAATTAGAAGAAGCAGAAAAAACATTTACTGAAAGAAGCCTAAATGAACACAAAAAAGTGGAAATTATCTGGGGGAAAAAAGCTGAAATTAACAAAAAAAAAAAAAAAAAAACAGCTGAAAAGTAGCTAAAAAAAGGCAGAAAGCAGCTGAAATTGCCTAAAGAAAGTGGAGAGTGCACATTTTTTGCTGAATTAAGCTTAAGCTTAAAGTTGAAATGAGTGCAAACATTTTGGAATCAGCCGAAAAGGCTAAAATTAGCATAACACAGCTAAATAGTAGCTGAAATAGCAGAAAAAGCTGAAACTTGCAGAAATAAGCTGAAAGGAGCAGATAGAAGTTAGAAGCACAAAAATATAGTTAGCAGAAAGAATCAGAAATGAGTATAAAACAGCTGACAAAACAGCTGAAATTTGATGAAAGTAGCCAAAAAAAGTTAACATTTGCGCAAGGAAGCTGAAAGAAGCTGAACCAGAACAAAATATGAAAGGAGTGAAAGATTGTAAACACATCTAAAGATCTGAAGGATGTAAAATGAGCTCAATTCATTTTCTATGAGAAAAGAAATGGCTAAATATTTCAAAAAGCTAAAGTTGCACCACTACCAAAAGTCATAACACCCTTCTCTAAAGAGCTGAACATTTTAATATGATTTGTTGAAATAGCACAAAAATTGTGGAACGAGAAATATGCCAAAAAACGGATCTCAATAGTGTGAATGCTTCAGAAGCGTTCATACAGTAAGTACACATAAAAACGTGTCATATGCACTGTACTGTAGTTACTTCATCTTGAAACAGCTGTAATAAAATCCACTTATTTGAATTATACCCCAGATATTAGCATTCGACAAACTTACCTCCCATGTCTCCAGGAAGTGAGTATTATCAGGGATTGTTTCTCCACTACTGTCTAAAGGAAAAAGATCACCACCAGACTGAGGGACAGGAACAAATAGAACAGAAACACAAGAAATCAATGTAAATGTTGTACAGAAATAAAGGGTACATGTAGCACAAAAATAGTCAAACTCATTTAGTATTTGGACCTGCTTCATTTGATGGTTTCTGTAAGGTTCAGTGTAGTACCCCCACCTGAAAACCCATGGGCCAGTGCATTAGATAGAGGTCTAAGTAGTCCAGATTAAGATCACTGAGAGTCTTCTCACAGGCTTTCCGTACCAGGGACTTCTCATGGAAAGTGCACCAGAGCTGTAAAAAACAAAACAGCATAATGAGTGGAATATTTAATCCAAACAAGCCACTTTTACGGCGTAACTCGGTTGTTTTATTGCCGATGTACTTTGCTTTACAAGTTACCTTACTAACAATGAAGAGATCTTCCCTCTTCACCACTCCATCCTTGATCATGGCGTTGACCCCCTCACCCACCTCCGTCTCATTCTGATAGACGAACGCCCCATCGATGTGTCTGTAACCAGCCAAAATGGCTGCTTTCACTGCCTCTGAGACCTTCCCAGGTGGAGACTAGCAGACAAGAAAGACTGGGGGGTTAATGTTCACTAATACAGCATACAAATGTACAATAAAAATGACCAGGTGAACAAAATGCCTAACATATTCTGTCATGGCATTTATAATGCAAAGAAGCCATAATGGCCCACTCGTCTTTACATTGTTGTCTCAGTTCGTTGAGGTTTGCATTCATTCATTTCAATCGTATTAATGTCTGGACTTAACTAACTTGATCTGTCAGATTTTAGCCATTCTATTGTTAAATTGCTGATGATCTTCCTGCTGCATGAATCAATTTGGAACAAGTTTCAGCTGTTGGACAGCTTAAATGTTTATTTCTAAGAAGATAATTTCTCCTGGTAACCCTTCTGAACAAACCATACTTGTCAAGTCGTCTCATCACAAACTTTGCCCTTTAACCTTTTAACTGTGGCCTGCGGCATCTGAAACAAAGCTCTTAAGTTTATTTATTTATTTCTGTTGACAATTCTCTGCATTAGATAAATTTGGGATGAATTTGCTGGGACATCTAATCTTGGGAAAATTGGCAACCGCCTTAAAAATTTCCCACTTGTTAATGTTGCACCTGGTATAATGGACTCCAAATTGTTAAGGACTGACCATTAACCCTTCCCAGATTGATAGGAAGCAATTGTTGCTTCTTTAAAGTTATTGCTGATGTATTTCTGCTTTGGCATTGTGTTAAATGTGAATTGTTTTATTTTACGTTTTGACACGTAGAAGCTTAGAACTGAAACAGCTTGGACTTTTTTTTCTCCCATGACTTCATGGGAAACATAAGGGTTCATAGAATTAGATGAAAACAGAACTCCCTGTGTTTTCCTTGAGGAAACCGTACAATTCCAGGAGGTTTCACATAAAACGCTCACTTAGCATCTTTGAAGGCGGACAGAGTCCCATTCAGAGAGCAATCATTTATTATAATTAATTAGATTGTATAGTAACAGATAATAAAGCAGTACGCCAATGTCCCGCGTCATTGACATATTCAAATACTGAAGGTTTTTAGTTTTGGAAATGAGGGGTTTTTTTAACTGGAATTGAGAAGGTCTACTAGACACTATTTTTATCGGAAGTGCTGTGGTTTTAATGTTGATTCTATTTTTATGAGAATGTTTTATTCATGTTTTATTGAGTCTCTCTTAACTTTTACCATCATCTGCTGAGTCAGACATTTGACGTGCAAAAACAGGAACAAACTCTCAGGGAGTGTCAGGATGTGCAGCAAAACTGCTGGCATAGCTCTATAGAACCTCACTGACTTACACAAGATGAGTGAGCAAGGTCAGGCTGATTCTGGCAGATCCTGATCACCCACTCCATAGTGAGTTCAGGTTGCTTCCATCTGGACGCAGGTTTCTGCTGCCCAGACGTAGAACGAACAGACTAAAAGCCTCATTCATCCCTGTAGTCATCAGGCTTCTCAATGAACAATGATGATTTCTGTACTGTTATTGTATCATCTCCATGTCTTGTCTAGTATGAATGTTTTGCGTGCCTCCTGACTGAAACAAACTGGCCCTCGGGGATAATAAAGATTCTTGAACTTAAACAGGAAAAAAGCAAGCAACCAACTTGGTTGTTGCAGCTGCAGTGCCTCTAGTTGGGTGTTTGTAGTGACTTGCTGTGGATAATTTGTAAAAAAATTACCTTGAACTAGTCGGGGTGAGTTGCTGTGGTGTAATCTGGATTATAAACTGTCTTTGATGAACAGTTTAGGTTGGATACTTCACCAACCTTCATTGTTTTATGAGCATTAAATGAATTAATAAAGCCTTTATTTTCTTAACATCCTGGTGTGTGTGCCGATTATTTGCCGGTTCT
>JARVLU010000646.1:7776893-7788780 GCA_031762415.1 Simpsonichthys santanae | reverse complement strand
CAACATGAACTGAATGACACTAGCAGGATTAACACATCAAAATCTCAGATCATCATTTAATCAGCAGATGTGTGTTCACTTTCCCCGAGTTTTCTGCCTTTTTAAAATGTGGTTAAATACATAAATCCTGCTGGGGTGACATTTTATTGTACAATACTAGAACTTTATGTTCTGTACAGTGCTCAGGTTACGTGAGTCTAGATCTGTAATACAGTTGGGTGGGTCAAAATGTAGTCGGCTGAGCTGAGGACAAAACGAACTGTAGAAACCAGGGCAAAAATTAGGTAAAATTAATTAAATATGCTCTCCTTCAGGTGAGGAGTGAAAGTAACACAAACGTCCACATGTACTTTTTTAAACGAATTTTAAAAAAGTTAACGGTTTCTTTCGAACCGCTAAGCTAGCTAACTAACTACAGTACAGGGTGAACAGTTTAACTTTAGCTACCAAGTTAAAAATAATAAACGCACCTTCCATGTGCCCAGTCCCAAAATGGGCATTTCGGTACCGGTGTTGAGTTTCACAGTGGTAGCCATCGCTGCAGAAGTGAAGTCGAGCGGGACCAGAAGAATCCTTTAGCAGCACCGAGAGGAGCGCCGAGAAGGGAGAGCGTGCGTCGATCGATTAGTGATGCCTGTTACGAGCCCGCCGCCTATAGCTCCACAAACAGCTGAGTCTGCTTCATTTCATTCATTCAACCTTTTTATAATGTACATTGAGTCACGATGAGTCATTTTCAAGAGAGACCAGTTTTATACAAAGCCACCAATAATTTACAGACAACAATAAAATGCAAAATAAAATAAAAAATAGTGTTATACAACAAAATCGACAGGTTTAACGACAGGTTACAAGAAATGGAGCACGACAGAGGATTGTTTTTGTTTCATACAACAAAAAAAAAGGTTACAGGTTAGCAGGAATTATGAAGTTTTTTTTTTTTTTTTAGGAATTATTAAGTACAGAGAGGATTAAAAAACAACTTCAAGATGGTGCAGATGGAGGAGCTGTGGTGTGGAATGAGGAAATCTAAACAGGAAATGTATGAGGACACACTGGCTTTACTTCACTGGCTGCCCGTTCATATTGAGTTTATTTTAAGATTATTTTATTATTTTTTTTTTTTGTTTTTGTTTAAATGGTCTTGCCCCCTTCTTATCTCTCTGAGCTGATTCACATGTACTCCTGCTCCCTCAGATCAGCTGCTCCTGTAGGTGTTGAGGTCCAGAGGCTCAGAGGGGACAACTTTTTCTGTAGCCGCTCCAAGATTATGGAACAATTTCCCTCTTCCCATCAGACGAACCCTCTCACTGTCCATTTTATTTAAAACTCTTAAAAACTATTTTTTATTCCATGGCTTTTGGCACAGCCTACAATTTGCTCTGCACTCCTGTTTTTATTACTGTTATCTTTTTGTGTGTTGAAATGTTCTTGATTTTACTCCTGTTTTTATTACTGTTATCTTTTTGTGTGTTGAAATGTTCGATTTTATATGTACAGCACTTTGTTGCAGCTCTTTTAAAGGGCTTTATAAATAAAACAGTAGTCATAGGCTAGTAGAAGTATGAGGACAGCAGGACAGGGGTGACATGTGCAGTAGGAGTGACAGATAGCTTCAAGGTGGAGGTGGGAGTGCATCAAGGATCGGCTCTGAGCCCCTTCTTGTTTGCTCTGGTGATGGACCGACTAGCAGATGAGGTCAGGCAGGAATCCCCATGGACTATGATGTTTGCAGATGACACCGTGATCTGTGGTGAGAACAGGAAACAGATGGAAGAGAACTTGGAGAGGTGGAGGTATGCACTTGAAAGGAGATGAATGAAAGTCAGTCATAGTAATATCATGTGTGTGAATGAGAGGGAAGCTGGTGGAAGAGTGAGGCTACAAGGGGCAGAGGTCACAAAGGTGCAGGACTTCAAGTACTTGGGGTTCACTGACCTGGAAAATGGAGTGTGGTGGTTGTGGGACATGTGGGACTGAGATGGTTTGGACATGTCCAGAGGAGCGACAGTGTAGAAGGATGTTAGAAATGCAGCTGCCAAAAGAAAAAAGATAAAGAGGAGATACAGATGGATGCAGTTAGAGGAGACAATGGCGTGAGGACAGAAGATGCAGAGGACAGAGTGAGATGGAGGATGATGACTCACTGTGGCAACACCTGAAGAGGAAACAGCTGAAAGATGAAGAAGGGTCTCTCTCTAAACTTCAGGGCCCTGTAATGGCCTGGTAAGCCCTTTAAGACATGTCTGACATTTGAACATCACTGCACATCATCAGCTGCAGATTGTCACCATTTAGTTAAAAAAGGACTTAAGTGAATTTAAATTGTACAATTTGACTTAAGGAAGCTTAAGACACTGTCCATTACCTACCTATGAGTTGTCTTTTAATTAAAATAATAATTTGAACTTGGTTTGTTCCACTTTTAAACCACTAGAGGGCAGAATTACACTTAAAAACATTTTAAATGGTCTCCACAGGTCATCCAGATGTGGCTCAGAAGTGGTCCAGTCTAAACTTCATACACTGGCCAACACATCCATTAATTAAAGGCAACTGAAACGATTGATCGCTTCATTTAAAGCTGCTAAGAAAACCTCAAAAAGCACATCTAATGTTTGATTTGAAGGTGACAATTTCCTCTTTAAACAATCTCATATAACAGGAAGCAAAGATAGATGTGTTTGAGTTACTCTTTATGATTTTATCTCAGACTGATGTCGTACATCCTTGTGCACACATGCAGCCTTTAAAGCTCGAGAGACATCTGAAAGGGATAATACACACCTAGCATGACTTACTGTGGTTTGAAAATCAGATACACAATCAGAGCAGAAGACAAGAGGAGATAACACACATATATTTATATATGTATATACACGTACATAAGAAGGAGGAAAAACACACAAAGGAAAAAGTTATGAGAGCTAGCAGCACCTCACAATGCTTCTCGCCAAAGTTCGAGTCTCTTCAGATCTTCTCCCAGCTGGACACCGGGTTTTCAGACCCCTCTCTCCTCTGATCTAACTTCAGACACTGAGGCCTTCTGACAACCTCCAAACTGTCAAAGCACCCGAGGAATCAAAGACGTTGCACGCCGATGAGATCAAAGAGTCACAGGTAAACGAGACAAAGACAAGTGCTATCTGGAAGGGGGTGGGGATGTCCATTTTGGAGGCTATTATTTTACGTCTGCAGACACACATTCTCTGATTAAAATGAAGAGAAAATGAGAAACAAGGGAGATTTGAAGCCTCTACAGGAGCCTCGAGTGACAATCAAGGAAACCTTTCGTAGAAACTTGATTTAGGTTTGAAGAAGGGACTTCATCTTGAAGAATTTCACTCGTTTTTCAGACTTAAAGAACAACTCTTTCTCAAAAAAGCCATACCAATGTGAAAGCATGCTGCATTAAGCAAATATAAAACCTCAACATTTTTGCATGATCTAGTTTAGTTTGTTGTGGTTTTCTCAACAGAACATCTGTATTTCTATGGGAATGTTTGATCAGGATAAATACACCTGCAGTGTTCCCAACTCCTCAGTAAGGAAAGTTGTACCTGGCAACAAAAAAGCTGAGCGAAGTTGCTAAATTACATCATTGCTTAATTTGTATAAATGACCACGTGCATGTAATTGTAATAAGACGAGAATAACGTTGTGGGAGTGACAATAAATAAAAATCACAACACAAATAACAAAAGTGTTTAGAACTAAAAATAAACTTTGTTCTGTCATTTCTTTGTTTATGTCACAATATTAACTCTCCTCTTTTTTGGGGCTTAGAATGAGCAGCTTTCAAACAGTCTGGATGAGGAGAGATGAACATCTTTAGATGGATGAACATTTCTTGAGGGGCAACTACCTGCTGAAGGATGAATGCCTCTTGAGGGATAAATGTCTCGAGGGGTAAACATCTCCTGAGGGGCGATCGTCTTCTGAGGGGCTAACGTTTACTTAGGGGTGATCATTTTCTGAGATGCGATCATCTTCTCAGGGGCAAACGTCTCCTGAGAGGCGAACAACAGCTGTGGGGTGAACATTGTTTGCGGGTTGATCGTCTCTTGAGGGGACGATCGTCTCCTGAGGGATGATTGTCTCCTGAGGGTTGATTGTCTCCTGAGGGATGATTGTCTCCTGAGGGTTGATTGTCTCCTGAGGGTTGATGGTCTCCTGAGGGGCAAACATCTCCTGAGGGAAGATTGTCTCCTGAGGGTTGATGATCTCCTGAGGGGCGAACATCTCTCGAGGGGCGATCATCTCCTTATGGGCGAATGTCTTCTAAGGGACAAATGTCTCTTGAGGGGCAAACCTCTCGAGGGGCGATTGTTTTCAGAGCAGTGAACATCTCCTGAGGGGAGAACATCTCTAGGGGTGATCATGTCCTTATGGGCGAATGTCTTCTGAGGGACAAATGTCTCTTGAGGGGCAAACATCTCAAGGGGAAAACCTCTCGAGGGGCAATTGTTTTCAGAGCGGTGAACATCTCCTGAGGAGAGAATGTCTCCTGAGGGGCGAACATCTCTAGGGGTGATAATTTCCTTATGGGCAAATGTCTTCTGAGGGACAAACGTCTCAAGGGGCAAACCTCTCGAGGGGCAATTGTTTTCAGAGCAGTGAACATCTCTTGAGGGTTGAAAGTCTCCTGAGGGGCGAGTGTTTCTCGAGGGTTGAAAGTCTCCTGAGGTGCAATCGTCTCCTGAGCGGTGAACATCTCTCGAGGGTTGAAAGTCTCCTAAGGAGTGAACGTCTCCAGGGCTGAACATTCTCTGCTCTGACAGCAGCTCATGGGTCACCTGTGAGTGCTGTGGAAAGCTGGTTGGGACCACGACAGCAACCGCTGCTGCTTGAGAAAAGCAAGAACAACACATTATTTCATACCAGAGTCTCAGAAAGTCCAGTATCATCAGAACAATTCAGTAGATTTGTCGTCAGTTGCTTTTTTTGAACAAGAGCCACTAGAAGGGTGTAAGGGTGCACTGGTTAGTCCAAAAGTTTATGTAACTCTTGGAGTACTGAGAACATCATAGCCTCAGCACCATCCTCATATAAAGGGTTTATAGATGTTCAGCACACTTTGCAGTAACACTGATGATGTTTGGTTGAGAGAACATCAACAAACTCAACAAACGGTGTCATGCAAAAGAGTAGAGGTTTAATATTAGCTAACGTAGCATTCGTTTACTCCGGCTTGTTGTTTTTCAAAAAGAATTGTTTTATAAGCGTGAAAAACAAATGGTTCAAAAGGCTGGATGAAGACTTCTGCCTCCTTCTCCATCCTCCAGGCTCTGTGAGTGATATCACAGCTGATAAGGGACTAACAATGTGATAAACAGAACTTCACTGTATAAATGACCAAACTATCCCTTCAAGGCTTTCATTGATTCCACACCAGATCAGACGCTCCACTGGTAAGACTTGACCCATCCTGGGGAGATCAAACACGACGTATCATTTCATGGCATTAGATCCACTCCTCCTCCACCACTCACTGGACTCAGCTTCGTCTTTTTCTCCGTTTCCACCGGAGCGTCCCGGGTCATATTCTCCTCCTGTGGAGCTAATGTCGAGTGTCAGCTCGTGCTGAGTTCACGCGCACACACCTGCATTCCGCACATTCCAGCCACTAAACGATAAAAGGATCAGAAGGAGAACTGCCTTCGTCATAAGAAAATCAAAGCCATTTCTCTGGTGCATTGCACGTTCCTGAGAGCAAGGATTACTTAAGATGATCTGAGCTGATTTTGTTTTAAAAGAGGGGAAATGATTAAATAGTGCAACATACCTCTCAAATGATCTGACACAAAGTCAACCCAAACATAAGAGTTCAACAATGTAAAGGTTTCTCAGTGCAAAGTTGGAAAATAATCTGCAGAAATGGTTGTTGGCATGATTTAAAATAGTTAAGGTTCTACAGAAGTGTTTAACAAAAGACAAGCTGAGACAATCATCAAGATGACAATGATTGCAGGGACTTTATCTGCTAAATAAACGGATATTCTTCACTATAATCCAGGGCTTTTCAATCAAATTACTCATGGGGCCAAAGTTACTGAAAGCCAAGAGCTCAGGGGTCACACATCCAGCAGTTCTTGTGATTAAGTAAGTTTGTTTTATGGTTTAAAATATAGTTTTATTTAAAAATGAACCCATTGGTGGGTCGAACTGAGTTCACCTGTGGGTCTGATTTGGGCCCCCGGACCACCACTTGAACAGCCCTGCTAGAATCCAATAAATTGCAGCAGCATCTCGAGGTCAAAAAGTTCACATTTCTACAAACAACAGAATAATCCCAACTTGCTGGGATTTTTCCATTAAGGCAGTTACAACACATTTGGTGCCAGAAACAATAAAAGATTCAGCAACAACTACTTTTATCCAAACCAGGAGTTTGGTTGGTTGAGTGCATCTCAAATCCTGGTTTGATTCCAAATGGAAACCATCGCTTTACGTGTTTACAGTTTCACTATGGACACCGGGGTATGGCTTCTTGTGATTGTCATGTGAAACCATAGTTTTTGTTTTGTTTCTTTTGTGTTGCTTTTGGTTATCCTCAGGCATCAGATGAGTTTGGAAAAGATGACAATTTAAACACGGAACCAGATTGATTTATTTTGACCGTAGAGACACGGAACAACCGACATTTTACTTTGCGGACTAGGCTGCATGGAGACTTCACCGAGGCTTAACACATTAGTTGTTGCTAAGAACTTCAAATAGTCACACAAGTGTGTCTTACAGATCAATAACTGGTCTTTGTTGGGAGGTTTGGGGGGTGCTGATGGATTGAATAGTGCAAAAGTTTTAAGCCACACCAACGTCTTGCAGAAGTTTATATTTGGTTTTTGGTCCAGTCCTTAAACCTGAAGGCAGCATATTGTACAGTGTGTTTAAAACATAACCAGAGGACAGAAAAAAAAAATGAAATCAAGGCTAAACAAAAAGTATTTACTGCAGCTGATCATTATTTCCAGTAAAAGTATTTAAAAAAGAAGGGAAAAAAACAACAACAAAGATTTGAAACAGGATCACAGAAATGCATCATCATTTAGTTAATCATCAACTGTGACACACTTTCTGCTAAAAACTCTTTGGAAATCTTGTGAGCAGTCCCTAAAATCCAATTTAAAATTGGTTCGGCAAAAAGTACGGCGTGAGTCATCCGTCCATTTACAAACCTTTTAAAGCCTGAATGATTCATAGGTCAGAGTTAATTTAAGACCAAAGGAAAAACATAGAAAGACCTTCAGAAGATGACTAGACGCAAAGAAAGACTATTGAAAGTGTTGAGGAATGACTCCAGGCTTTTGCACAGCACTGTATTTTCAGCGCACGCTTAATAATAAAAATAAATAAATAAATTCACCCCTTCCAGGGCTCTTATTTCACAGCAGCATCTACAAATGCATCATCGTTTTATTTTATTTTCCATTTGAGGCCGTGTGAATTCAACTTTACGGCACAGACGTCGTGTTGAAACATCCACCTTCAAAAACAAGGATTGCTACTGTTTCTTTTAGTAAAAGTATGCACAATATCACAGATTTCCATACAAAGTTAATCTTACAGAACAGTTTTAATTTGTACTAACTTGTTTGATTCCAGTCTGGTATTATAACTGACTTTAAAAACGCTTTCTTATTTTTCATGAGGATGAATTTAGACCTTTCTAACTATAAATAAACTTATGTGGATACCTTTGTTTGGTCTTTTTTGTCTTAAAATGTAAAAATATGAATAAAATTTTATACAATTTGAGTTTCATAATGTCACCCCCACTGGGCAGAAAAGCCCTACCTTCAACAAACTCAGTGGCCCATGGGCCATCAGTTGATAATCACAGGTGTTATGGCTCCAGACAGTGAGCGAAGGGTTTGAAACGGCTCTTTTGATCAAACAGGTTGCAGACACTTCTACTAACTCATTCATTATTCAGAACTGGTACTTGGTATCGACAAGTACACAAACTGAAGTACTCTCTGATAAAACTAGCGTAGTATTGGGACACCCCTACTTTTATCAGTTGCAGATTATATTATTGACCACAGTGGATTTTTTTCTTTCTTTAACCAAACGGAACAAACAAACTGATCCGTGTTTGTAAACCATACATGTTGTATTTTCACGTGCATCAACGTGCACTCAGGTCTGTGACCAGAGACGCCCCCCTCGGACACGGTTTGGTTTATTTTGGCTTGATTAACCACTTAGTTCCGTCTCTCAGACACAAGATTGCAGAGGGAAAGAAAATAATGAAGTGCTTTTGCATTTGCATTCCCGAGAGCTTCCTCAGACGCTTTGATTTCAGTTTGCTCTTCGTCAAGAGACGTCGGGTGTTTTAACTGTAACATGTGACGAGTGTCCATCCAGCCTCCTCCATGTTGCTCCCTCATCAACCTAACTGTCACGATAAACACAATCAACATGCACGGAGGAGATTTTGGAGGCTTTCTCTCTTAAATCGCCTCCTCATCATCATCATTATGGAGATGAGTGTGACCGTGGAGCTCTTTGCCTCTGAAGGGAAACGTCAGTAAAGCTGCACCCCCCCACCCAAAAACACTTGTTTTGTTCTTAAGTTCTGAGCTGTGCTCATCAGTTATGGATCATCTGTCTCGAGAATGTGGAATTAACCATCTTCACTTGAAAGTCAAGCCTTTGTTTTTAGTATTCCACTTGACAACAACGTTGCAGCTGCAGCATCAGCTGGAGAGTTGCTTGTCATGTACCAGGTGAGTAAAGTGGGTAAAAAGAATGTGTCTGTTAGCAAAATATCTCATGAACCACTTGACGGATCTTAATCAAACTTTCAGAATTTAAATATTGGATTGACTAACTTTTGCTGTCAACCTAATTTAAGATGGCTGCTACAGACAGCTGATATTAAAAAACACTAAAACAGCTATAGCTCTGATTCTTTTAAAGCTATTGCACTGAAATGTGGTGTGATAATATTTGAGACTTATACTCAACAAATATTCTGAGCACAAACACATTGCACAAATTCTTTGTTTACAGTATTTTATTGCCAAGAACTACTTGAAGTCAACTCTGGTTGTCTGTTAGCAAAATATATCATGCACCACAAGATGAATAATCAAGAGATCTACATCTACAAAAGGATTAACTTTAAAAGCCAATAAAATATAAAATGCCCATCATAGAAAACTGATTTCTGACATGTAAAATGTCTATAATTCAGTCAATTTTACAGGTATTGTGGTAAAATTTGATGTAGTAGCAGCTGAGCATCATTACAAACACACACTCAAAGCAATACTCCTTGCATTATATATTTGCTTAAAACTTAAACATTAACAGTTAGAGACAACTGTATTGGTCTGTTAGCAAAATATCTCATGAACTACTGGATGGATGTTTGTGAAACTTCCAGAGTGTAATGTCTGAATATATCTCTACAAATTATTAATGTTTGGAGCAAATCCAATTTAGGATAGTCGCCACTTAGAAAACACAAAAGCGGCTATAACTCTGTCTAGTTTACAGATATTCATCTAAAATTTGGTGTGGTAGTAGCTGAGAGTCATTCATAAAAGCACTCACTGTGTGTGATACTCTTGTGTACACACAACATTATCTGCAATGATGGAGCAGAACAGACACTTCATCATTTCTCAACTTAACATGAGCTGAAACTTTGACAGAAAGGCGGGCGGATGATATGAAAACAAGACGGTGGATAAGCGAGTACGACCGACAGCATCTCGTGGCGTTTGTATATGTTTGAACTCGTTGACTCGTTCCAAGCCGACCGTGGTGAAGTCACATGACGGCTCGCCAAAATCTGTGCTTGTTTCTGTTTTGGATGGAGTGGTGGGGGGTGCTGATGTAAGAACTTCCCCAGTTTGCACCCCGCTCCTGGCTGTCAGAAAAAGAGGAAACGTAATACGGTTTAAATCTTGGGCCCTTTCACTTGCTTGTGCTTCTAAGAAATTATTCAGACGAGAGAAGGTGCTTCAATTCTGAATCTGGAGAAAAGCAACGAGGAGCGGCTTTGAACCAGCAGGTAAATGAATTTAGAGTCCTTTGAGTCTGAAATATAAATATTGTTCAGTGAGCAGATGGCTGCAGGGCACACAGTATTTATGACACCTTTTTTTTTTTCTTTATTCTCATCTAAATAGATTTCTCATTTCAAACTAAAAAGTGTATTGAGTCCATTTGTTTGCAACCTCAACCCCCATGCAAATCACTCCCCTTCCCTCCTGAGGGTCGTTAAGGTCTCTGGGCTTTGGTCAAAGAGTGGAAGGAAAATGATTTATGGTTTACAACATGTCTGAGCTGTCTGGTGTATTTCTTGGTCTCCATGATGCTGTTTGATGACTAATATTCTGTAACGAACTTCATCTGGAATTAATTGAATTGGGCAACTTCTGAAGGCAACAGGTTGCTCTGGATCATAGTTAAAGGTATCGAGGTCAAGGGGCTGAAAATGAACGGCTGCCACACTTTTAAATGTCGTCTGAATTAAAAACCATGTACAGTTTTCCTTCCACACCAAAGTCGTTTGCTACTTTGTGTTCGTACCCAAACCAGTGGTACTTAGTCAACATCCAGCAAAGTCTGCTGGTATAAATTCCCCATAATTAACGGACATAAATGCTTGAAAAGTTGCAACGCCTATAATGAATGTCTAAAGATGGGATTTATGGTTCTTTCAATGGAGCTGGATCTTGTGGATCGACCTGCGGTGGCTAAAATTAATTACAATAAATACAGGGAAACGTGTGCAACTACATATACATGAACAGATTAAAAATATATGTGGTCCTCCATTTTGGGAATCCTTGTATGTTAATGTGTTACATTATCATGAACACCTTCAGTTAACTGTAGTTGAAGGAAAAGGGGGATTTTAGATGTTTGTATTTCCCAGAATGGTTGTTTTAATCCAGCAGATAAAATCTTCGAGCCTTCACTGAGATGCCCTGTTTTTGTCCTGGTTGAACTGTACCAACCCGTTGTGTGCGTCTGCACATCTCTGAGTGATCAGAATGACTTGGCAGGAAAACTTCCCTTATGGGGTGCTTCCTCATTTTTAGTCATCTGATATTATTTACAATATCAAGAAAAAAAAAAGGGACTTCTCTTATCTTGCATCACGGGAATGTTGATTTAGTTCGTGTGCAGACCCGACTCAGGATGAGGGGAAAACCGTGTGCGGACGGATTGACCCGTTTGGCTAAAGGGACGCGTGTAAAGGGACTCATGAGTTGATGACTCACAACGAAGATGACTGAGCAGAAACTTGAAATCAACTGTACGGAGGACGCAGGCATTGGATTCACAGTTTTATCTCAATGTCTGTAAAATTGACTGAATTAGAGCCAATTTGATCAATTATTATTTTAAAAGTCAATGGCTGTGGCAGCCATCTTGAATAAGGTTCAAGACAAAAGTTGAACAGTTACAGAAGTTCATCCAATGGTTGCATCCTGAAAGTTTCATTAAAATCCATCTTGTTCTTCATGAGATATAATATTTTGAAGTGTTTAGTCCATGTTTTATTATCTTTAGATATTTTATATTGTTGCACTTTGAGATTGTAAAATGTAAAGTGCAGTACAAATTGAATACATTATTATTATTATTATTATTAATAAACAGACAGGCAAGAATACTTTAAATAGTTAATATCAACATTTTAAACAAATGTATTGTATAAGCTGTTAGCCTTTTTTAAATATTTTGGGGATTAACTAAGAAAACGCCAAATCCCAGGTCAATATCTGTAAAACTGTCTGTTGGGGGAGTGGTGGCGCAGTGGTTAGACGGTGGGCTTGTGATCCGAAGATCGCCGGTTCAAACCCCGGTACCGACAACATAAAAAAATGTGGGTGGAAAAAGGTGAAACACCCACACCTGC
>JARVLU010000646.1:7762381-7773960 GCA_031762415.1 Simpsonichthys santanae | reverse complement strand
GTGTGTGTGTGTGTGTGTGTGTGTGTGTGTGTGTGTGTGTGTGTGTGTGTGTGTGTGTGTGTGTGTGTGTGTGTTCTCAACTGTTTCATAGACGCTCTCAAAATCTGCAGCAAAACTACGCCAAACTTCCTGTCTCCAAGTGGGTGGTGGTGGATTTCTGAAAGTGTGGACAGACAGAAAAGATGATCGAGGGAAGATGATGCAAACGGGAACAACCAAAAGCTGATGAATCGTAAAGAAACACAAAGAAAAGTGGATTCAAAAAAATAATGCCAGTCCTTCTCAAGCTGCTGCTGTGGGCTGCACGTTGCTGCAGGAAGCCCCACAAAAATTAGGCATAAATTAGAAATGATCCGCCAGAAGAGCATTTCGGTGTCATCAGATTTAACGTGTGTGAGGTAAAATCAGCTGTCGTGGAGCAGACACAAGCAAATGATAAAAATCCATGATATTAAAATTAAAACGGACTCTTTCAATGCAATGAATAGAACCGTGAATTGCTAAAAGTTGAGGTGATATTGCCACTTTTCTTGTGCTTATGAAAAATACCACAAACAAACCTGTATTTTTCTGTTGGAAGAGTGGTAGTAACCTCTTTGGCTTTGACTTTTGGGTAGTTTTATTTCATAATGAAATTCCTTTATGCATCAAAAAAAAAAAAAAAAAGATTAAAACAAGCAAATGAAAAGAGGTCAACTGCTCTGATAAAAACAGGCCTGAAAGACGGACAGAGCAGCACTGTTTCCTGCTTCTTCCCGTGGCCTTAAGGCTTCGTATAAGTATCCTCAGAGCAGCAGGAGGCCTTTAATTGTACTCTTAACTCTCAGCTGGAAATAAAGCGAGTCATGCTGACCCAAACAAGGTTAACGATCGCTGAACAACCATGGGATCATACGGCGCTGGTCCCATGAGGTAAGGATATCACCATAAAACAGTTTACAGCATTACATGGCCTCTCAACGGATAATCAATAACGAGCCATTAGGGTAAGCTAATGAAGACGGAAATGAGAACACCTGATGCTGCTCTCAGGAAAAGCTTCTCGATGACCTACAAAGTAAATGAAGATCGTAGAATATGTAGTTCGAAACTACTTTAACAAAAATAAATAAATAAATAAATAAAACCCTGACTTGCTTCCATTTCTATCTAACCCATGGTGATATGATGGTGACCCTTAAAACATAAATGTTTAAACTTTTAATATTAGTTTTGCAAACCTCAAAGGACTGTTTAGCAGCAAGGCCCTGTTCAGATCTTGCACTAACATCTGCCTTGTGTGGTCCGATTGCAAATGGTCAGCTCTGACCGTGCACATTCACACCTGGCAGTTAAATGTTAATTGTTGCAGTTGGATGACAGTAATCAGTGCTGCATGGAGATATACGCAGCCACATGACCCACAGAGCTGTCACATAAACCCCCCCCAAAGCTTACAGTGACCACTGTGGGTCCTTTCTGCTCTAAAACAACCAGAACATTAGCGAAAATAAACTCCACCCCTAACCCTGAGACGTTCAGGTAATTGCTGCTTGTGTGGCGCCACGTCAGCTCAGTCGGAGCTCTTACATCAAGGATTAGGGTGAATGGTGTTTAGATCACCATATACTGTATATGTGAATACAAGCAGCCCAAAGCACCTACGGAGCGAAGATGTTTTCACTGAGGCTGTTCAGGCCTGTATTATATGGTGGCTGTGAGGTGTAAATGAACATTTGAAAAAAAAAAAAAAATAATAAAAAAAAAAAAAAAAAAAAAAATTGAATTAAACTTGAAAAAATTTAATTATGTTCAGCAAACGCGGAAGTGGCCAGAATCACATTTTAAAACAAAACAAAACAAAAATAAAAAAAAAAAAAAAAAAAAACAACAACACAAAACAAAAAAATTACAATAAAAAATAATAATAATAAAAAAAAAAACAGTATTGCATTTGAAAAAACAAAACAAACAAAACAAAACAAACAAACGAACAAACAAAAAAAAAGATTTGCATTAAGCCAAAGTGGAAGTGCTCAAAGCAGAAGTGGCCAGAATCACATTTGAAAAAATGGAATTACAATTGAAAAAAAAAAAATAATAATAATAATAATACATTAAGCAAAACCGGAAGTGGTGGGTTTTGTTTTGTGTATTTTTTTTTTATTACTATTATTATTTACTTTATTAAGTTATTTATTTACTATGTTTATTTATTCCTTTTTTTCAAATGTTTATTTTTTTTTTTATTTATTTTTAGTTTTTTTCCAAATGTAATTTCGGCCTCTTCTGCTTCAGCCACTTTTGCTTTGGCCACATCCGCTTTGGTTCAATGTAATTCTGTTTTTTCAAATGTTGTGTTTTTGCTGTATTTTTTTTTAAATGTAATTCTGTTTTTGGATATGCTATTCATTTACACCGCACAGCCAACATAGTACAGTATTTAGATCCATCTGATTACTCAGGACAGCTGTTCACAACAGGTCTGAACAGAGGGGATAACATGCATAAACTATTATAAAGTATATATTTGTGAACATGTTTGATTCATTAATACTAACCAAGAAAACAAAATTGCCTATGTTTATTTTTCTTCTGAAATATCTTAAATATATTTTATGATAATTTGACATAAAAAGTATATTATTTTAGCCCCCTAATGTTTGATAGGATATTTAGTATTTATGAAGAATAAGAAAAAAAAGCATAAAAAAATAAACTAAATTTGCAGTAATATGTAATTTTTCCTTGCAAGAACCAATTCAATCCTCATAGATTCTTCATGGATTGGACAATAGGTGAATGTGGGTAGCAGGTTTTTTGACAAAGATGCCAAAGATGCTAACGGGCTAACAGAGAAGCCTACAACTCTCGGACAAAGATTCAGGCTTAACCCACACAAACGAACCCCTTGTTCAAGATGACCGCTTGTGCAGGAATGCTAGGTGGACAAAACCCTTACTCTACAAGAACCAGCTTTCACATTCCCGGGCCAACGTCATCTACTGCAGCCTTCCACGGTACCTAGAACTGCCAGACTGATTATGCACTGTAGGTATTTTGCCAAGTTGGCGAAAGAATAAAGGCAATTAAAGAGTGTTTGCACCATGCATGGACGGACGTACGCCAAGCTAATTAACCTCCCACGTAAGAGGAAGGAAGGGAAACACTGAGATTAAAACCACATTCTTGGACTTTCTCACCGTGTCTTCTTTACGTGTTCACTCAACTTTGCTCGGTGAAAGCACAGGCATGTTTTGATGTATTCTAATCCAGAGGCAGTGACATCTAATTTACACTCAAACACTATTCTAGACTCAAAGAGCGTATGCCTTTACTTTACTCCCTTTGGGATCATTGAACAACTTTTCCGTGCTTTAGCCGGGGCTCAATCTTTATTTAAAGCTGAAAAAAAGTGGTTATTCTAAACTGTTATGCCTCTCTTCTCATCTCAAGAACATCATTATTTGTGCAGTAACACATAATTTGTTTGCTTTCCGTTTGTACCCCGTTGAATATGCGGTCGGTTATTCCCACACTGAATCTCTACAGTGATAAAAAAATGAACAACACGTTCTGGTGCTTCCAGTTCATGCCTTAAATTTCCAGTTTGGAACAAAGAAATACATTCAACATAATATCTGCTTATAAACTTACTAGACATATTTTTGGCATGTTTAGCTCAGTGGTGGAAATGAGCAATTTATTTAAATGGGATGGTTGGCAGCTTTGGTTTTCCTTTCAAATGACATCAACTGATTCTTGTTAAGACACAGATACGTTTTAATTAATAACGAGCTGCTTCTTTTTACTTCAGACATGCCAATAATTAAGTTGGTTCAGTCATTACTGTGTAAAAAAATAAACTTCTGAAGAAAATTTTAAATTACTACATGAAAATGTACACCATCAAATGAGGCAGACATGATGGAATATGTGGAGACATTGGTTGCTATGGTGATTTTTACCTTGGCTGGGGGGTGGGGGACACAATAGCAAGGTCCGTTCTGCCAAAATACTTTCAATAAAACCTAGAGGCAGGTCAGATTGTATCTCACTGAGCCGTGTGCTGTAGACTAGCTGCCAACTCAAAATTGTAAGAGAATTGGCTAGTTGTCCAGAGTGGTCAAACTGAAGATGGCACAGTGGCGCAGTTGGAGCTGTTGCCTCTCAACGAGAAGGCTGTTTGCTCAAATCCATCTGGGGACCTTTCTGGGTGGAGTTTACATTTTCTTTCTGTGCATGTGTAGGTTTTCCAGGTACTCCAATGTCCTTCCACAGATCAAAAACATGCATGTCAGGCTGATTGGTAACTCTAAATTGTTCCTAGGTGAGTAAATGGTAACTAGACTGCACTTATAGTGCTTTTCTATCTTATCAAGATACTCAAACCGCTTTACAACACAATCTGTGCCCTCATTTACCAATTCGTACAGCACTCTACTAGATCGCTATGAAGCTCATTTGAATCTGTAGAAACTAATCAGTGCTTTTATCACATTCATACACCAATGGGACACACATCGGAGGCAATGAAGGGTTCAGTGTCTTGCCCAGGAACACTTCAGCATGTGACTGCTGGTAGAATTGAACCCCCAACTCTTGCATTGGAGGATGACGCCTCTAACCACTCAGCCACATCTGCCCCATAGAGTGAGAGAGTGAACGGTTGTTTGTCTCTATGTGTCCCTGTGATAGACTGGAGACCTGTCCAGGGTGTCCTCTGACTCTCACAGTAATGGTTGGACATGAGCCAGTTACACCCACAATCCAAAAAGTAAGAAACGGGTAAAGATGGATGGATGGACTCAGTTCTGAGTGTTTGCTGCAAGCGACCAAAGAGCCATGCTTTGAGAAACTGTTTTTAGTAGCTTTGGATGCTTTCTGTCGTGAAAAATTATCTAGGATTATGGAAACTGAATTGAGATGAGTTTGATCTTCATAACTACAGTATTTTGACGAGTACAGTACTTTATTACAATATTAGTAGTACAGTATTTTGATCGATCAAAACTCAAGTGACAACGTGAGAATTTGTGACTCCCACCAACATTTTGGGACATTCTGTGGAAACTCACTCACTAATTGTTCACCAACTAGTCACCAACAATTTCATTCCAATGAGATACTACCTGTAGTCTACAGCTTGAGTGATGCTTGATAACATGACCAAGAATTGGATAAGTGTTCCTTTAATCTTGTTTTAACTACTTTATATTCTTAAAGCGGTGGTTCATAGTTATAAAAGTGGGGTTTTATGGAAAGATTATGAACATTATTAACATTTTTCCTGTTGTTGAAGACTCAATGAACAACCTCATTTTGGAGAAACAGCCTTTGTCAAAACTATACAGTACTGTAATTTATAAGATCTGAACAATTACTTTAAGATTACTAACAAGGCACCTCACAGATCATGACATCATTAGGATAATATAAATACTGTACTTAATTACCTAATTACTTCATTTACTGACCAATGTTTACTTCCTTGTTTTACAGATCTAATTTTGCATTGCCAGAAATGTTTCAGTCGTGCTCTGGCCCAGAATGGCACTGGGAGACTGGTGCCATAGATGACGGGCAGCGTTTGTATGATTCTGGACCACATCCACATAGTTGGCCTCAGTTCTATCAAAGTGACTCCATATCTCCTCCTGGGCTACCAGGTCCCTACAGTGGAGTCTACGCCAGAGCACAAACCTACGAATGGTGGCATTTTGAGAACACACGCAAGGTAGGTGGTTACAACTGAACATTGCAATATTCTTTCTATTGCACAAAACAGCATCAAATATTTTTATTTTATTTCAGAGACCAAAATAAAAAAGGGGTGACAAAAGTTTGGCATGTACCTTGGTACATAAAACGAGATTACAAGTGCTTTGAAAGTTGATGGCTTGGAAGAGATCAACCAAAGCTTTGGACAAATGAGATTTTATTAATCTAATCAGGGCATTAAATGATTCAAGGGGAATTTTAAATGTAAAAGCTCTATAAAGTTGTTCCTACTTGTTTGTGGGGTCATCAAGACAATAGGGTAAGTTAAGTACTGTACTGGCAAACCTAACTGACACAACTATCTAAAACAAAAAATTTTGACAAAGATTTGACAAAAAGCAAGTGAAAACCTGGAACTTTAAGCGTGAGGAAGAAAACCACAACTGGTGTGGTGATTTAAACCAAACTTAAATGATCATTAAACGTAAACTGTGCTTGGAGTCCAGTCACCTATATACAGTATTAACAAAATGTTTTGTAGTGATTTAAAATGTCTAACTTAGCTCTTTCGCCACTTTTTTTAAATTCATATGCTGCTGCACACTGAATATCTTTTATTTATTTGAATTTTTATATTGCACAAAGATTGCAACCTCATCTGTTATAAAGGGAAAATGCTTTAAATCCCCTGCATTGCATTGATGCAAAAATACACTACATTTTGGATGTTTGGAGCCCCCACCCAAATAAATTAATAAATAAATAAATAAAATAAAATAAAAATAAATACTCTCATATTGGCAATAGTTGTCTCTGGGCTTTATGGTGAGATTTTCCTGAAGGGCCATATGAATCAGATTTTTAGAAGAGGAGGAATAGAAAACATCCCCATGTTAGATGATAACTGGTAGACTTCAAAGCACTGTTGCACTCTGTTTTCCACTACGTTGGGACACCTTTCATGTGCTAAAGTTGCTCTGGTGTGTGTTTGTGGATGTGAAAGGAATACATTATTTATTGATCTGCTTTCTGATACATTCAATATTATTTCCCCTATATTAATAACCTTATAATCCTTTGTGGAGGCTATTACAATGTTATTTGATATTTTGTCACTGTGGAATGAGAATATCAGTGAACAGCTGGCTGGAGGTGCTTATCAAGGGTCCCTGAGGATTGCTACTGTTGGGTTTGGGGGCATGAGACAGCCCTGAGATGAGTTTCTACAAAACATATATTCGATTGTCAGGTAACCATGAGACAGAACTGATGCCAGCAGAATGGGCAGACTAAAACTCTGAGATGACTTGACTTTTTGTGAAACTGACTGCTCTCTCATTTGTCGGCAAATTAAAGATTTGATACACCTGATTGTTTGTGAATCAGTTTTTTTCAACGACAGTGGTCATGCACAGATTCTTGTGGATGGTTCGGATTTGATATTAACCTCAAGCCACAAGCTTTCCATTTTACAATAAAGAAGAGTGATTACAGACTAGTTATAGATTCTGCATCTGCTTGAAAGCAAGGCAGTGTGTCACATAAATTATGCTTTCTGTTCCACTCGGCAAAGGTCTTCAATTTCCCTCTTCAGCTATAACTGTGTGCAGCCAAGGACAGCCGGTGCCACTGAAGTATTGTACATGTGAAGGAAGAAGATGCAGCTATGGAAGCATGAGAAAATAATGTGGCTAAGAAAGAGTATTTGGGAAATAAATGAGCCAGAGCAGCAGTGTTTGGTGTGGACCACACATGTTGAGGGAGCGCTGTGGTTAGCTTCTGTTGGCCACTGAACTGACTTAAATGCTATGTAAGGACTAACAGACAAAGATCCTGTGTAATTATTCTGATGTAATGCAATATACTGTACATATACTGAGCATATCACAGTGTTTGGTGAATGTTCATAAAAGCCAGGAAAAGATAAAAAAAATAAAATAAATAAAAGTTAATCTTTGATTCTGACCTCCTTAAAACACAACAGATCAAAAACAAAAAAAAGTAACAGACATACTTTTGGAAAGCAAATCTTGATGATGCAGTAACTAAAAATAAAATTGTCTGAAAATAAAGAAACATGATGCAACAAAGTACAATAAGAGACTCTTTAAAGATAAAAGTATACCTCTACTTACTGTACCTACAATCAAATTCAACTGTATGAGCCTGCACATGAAAGTGTCATTGTGGGTCAGGGTATGCCAGGAATTTTGCCATTCAATATGGAATTAGAGCAGGATAGGGATATTTTGCTTAGAAAAATATCAAACTTATGTGAATTTGAAGTCTGGTCCATACCTGATGGTAGGAACAACAAATTATTGTGAAACTCTAAAAGTGTCTTGGCCAGACCAACTACCCTGTTAGCCTGCATGTGTTTTGTGGAAATGGCTATAACTTGGATGTTTGTCACAGTGGCAATTGGAAGGTATAGTACTGGACTTTTTGCTACAGGCATTGTTTCAGCTTTTAAAAAAAAAAAAATATTATTATTATTATTATTATTATTATTATTATAGAGATTATGTGGCTTGGTCTTGTTGAACAGAAAATACCAATGTGCATTAGGGTGGTTTGTAACATAGCATGAAGATTATGATAATAATTAACACTTTCATTATGATGTATGTATCTCATCAGGAAACGAGGAAAGCCCAATTGGGATTGGGAATGACTTGTTCAAGGGGAGGACAGCACGGTATCTCAGTTGGTAGAGCTGTTACCTATTAGCGAGAGGGGTGCCAGTTCAAATCCTGGCCGGGGACCTTTCTGCGTGAAGTTTGCAAGTTCTCTCCATGCATGCATTTTCTTCAGGTACTCCACTTTCCTTCCACAGACCAAAATCATGCATGCTAGGCTAATTGGTAACATTAAATTGTCTCTAGGTGTGAGTGAGAGCATGAATGTCATAGTTCATGCTTGACGAAACGTTTGAACAAAGAGAAACCGTCCAGGACCAGAGTAAACTTTGTTGGTGAGTGTGAACGGTTATTTGTCTCGTTTGTCTCTATGTGTCCCTGTGATGGACTTGCAATCTGTCCAGGGTGTGCCCTACCTCTTGCACAGTACCAGTGACCCCTGCTACCCGAAAAGGAAGTAGTGGGTAAAGATAATGGATGGATGGATGAATGGATGGATGGATGGATGGATGGATGTTCAAGGGGATGACTTTAAATATCCAGTATCCTGTTGACAAGTATCTGCAGACTTTGTACTGGCTTGGTGGTGGGGAAAAAAAAATAACCCTGAATTGGCAGTAGAAATTGTGAGTTTACCAGTTCTGTGTTCTTAACATTATGTTTGGTCACAATGTTATTATGTGAACACAAACCTCTCATTCACAAACATTACAGTAAAAAAGTCAGTTGGCCTATAAGAGACCATTAAAATTCTGTCTAACTTTTACAGCAGTTCACTGACGTTATCTTTTTATCCATTCTCTATGTTCAGCTAACAGGTTGATTTACACTACATTCTACAGATTCAATTAGATAATCAAATGAGGCCTTCCTTTTAAATTTTGCTGTCTATGTGACCTGTGACAGTTAGCCCTTAAAGAACAAAAGCTTCACTGTTGCTTTTTTGTTAACCCATAAAACCAGTTATACACAGTTGATGCATTATAACGTGCTGGTATGCAATGGTCATTAACACAACTTAGGGAAACCTTGTTCCCTCTTTGTTCTCACTAATAACCTAAAATACATTTCACCCTCACAAATAATCACAAGCCTTACATATTGTGTGAATGTATATAAAAAAGCTTAAGTACCGGTAGTTAAAAAACAAGAAAAAATAGTTTTGTAAAAGTAATAAAAACATGGGATTAAATTAAAGCTTTGACATTTGTAACACATTGAAAAGAAACAACTATCTTGTCTTAATGCAAGCTTACACATCTGATTTAGGTAATGAGCAACAAAATGTAATTGACTTCCTAACTAACTTAATTTTAGACACAACTATACCAAGTTTTTATTGATGCATATATACAATCTTCCTTTTGTATAATGAAATGAAACTGCAACCTTTGTTTAAAATTTTCCCTGAGTTCACATCCCAACCCCATCCGATAATCTGATGTTATCTTAGACACTAATAGGATTAGACATTATAACCCAGTAAATGCCTCACATACAAGTTTTAAATGTTTCACCTCAGACATTACTCCAAACTGACAACACACTTGTACACTTGAACACATCACCACCTGTCTAGCTGACCCCCTGGCCCCATCTTAAACCAATTGTTCTGACAACAGCAAAGATCAAGAGATCAGAACAAAAACCCAGACCACTTCTGGTTGAAACATATCATAATCCCTGAAGGTGGTGCAGTGGGGGTTTCAAGGCCACCAAGAAAGCTATTCACAGCATTAAAAGACACAAAGAGACCTCCGGGACAGACATTAGGAGGTGTTGGTACGAGACTGAGTGTGACACCCCTGGGAAACCAAATGAGAAACTTTACTTTAAAGGTCCTTCAACACATTTGAACTGACACATACATTCTTAAACCAAAAATAAATATACAAAGATGTTAAAACAACATTTCCATGAACCACAACAACATTTTCGAGAATGGAGTTGTTCTGTCTGCTTTGGTCTGGCATCCAGTTGAACTAACTTGACACACTGGTCTAAAATAGCTGCTGAGAACAATGCAAAATTTTAATTTTTTAAATGTATTTATTGTACTCTATTAATCCCCTGGGGAAAATAAAATGCAATTTATTGCAAGAACCCAAACAGACAGTATAACCCTTGGAGAGTAAACTGGAAGGGATAATGATTTGTTGGAGCTTAAACATTATCAGGAATGTTTTACTGTTTTTATTCAAGAAATATGTTGTCCTTTTTCAAATGATTTTTACATTGGTTGTTGTCTAAATCTTCTGGAAGAGTGTGTGTATATTCTTGGCAGGCTTGGAAGAATTCAAGATTTTCAAACTTGGGAATTTTGCATGCCAACAAATGGAACCTGATATTTTCAGTAACATTTCAAGATGGTAACATGTAAAGCCAAACCTTATAACATTCTGTCAAGAATGACGCAATGTTATTATTGAAATCTGTTCAACCTTCTAAATGTGCATTTATTTTACCAAAGGTCGCTAATGAGCAGTGATGCCATCTTAGCTAAAGCAAACCCTAAAACAGCCATTCATCCACTCAAATCTGGGCATCACCAGGGCCTGCTCATCCTTTATAAGATTAATGCAATGGACTGAGCCGGTGTCTGCCAAAATTCCATCCCTATTTAAACCTCCAGGCCCATACCAGCAGCCTAATCCTATTAGACCCAATTGAGTGAAGTCGACAGTCTTTTTCAGTTAAACTAAGTTCATGCACTAATAGGATTCAAAGGGGGTAACAAAAAAGGTATTTTGTGTGGAAAGTTGTAGTATTAGCGTGTGGCAAGGGTAGAAAACAGTGCTTCAAGGAGCTGGTTAGCAGGAACTGGGCAAAGTGTTGTGACCAAAAGAGGCATCCTGCCGAGTTTACGTTATATGTTTAAAGAAGTGGGCTGGAGGTCTCTCCAGAGGTGTGATGGGGTCAGTAGGATGTAAAGGAGAACATCACCATTATCATCATTAACTGGTAGTCATAAAGCCCTGGATTTTTTGTGTACAGTTAAAGCCAAAATGGGACATTTTACATATACCGTAACCCTGTTACCCATACTCCAGAAGGCTCTTTGCTTTTGCTTTACGAAAGTTAATTTGGTTTGAGAATGTTCAACATCATGCTTAATCATTATTTGGCTAGGTTTAAGTGAATACAGTACAAGATTAATCTACTCGATCGAGAGGAGCCAGTTGAGGTGGCTCGGGCATCTGGTTAGGATGCCTCCTGGACGCCTCCCTGGTGAGGTGTTCC
>JARVLU010000646.1:7748932-7762281 GCA_031762415.1 Simpsonichthys santanae | reverse complement strand
TGGGATTCCCCTGGAGGAGCTGGCCCAAGTGGCTGGGGAGAGGGAAGTCTGGGCCTCCCTACTTAGGCTGCTACCCCAGCGACCCGACCCCGGATAAGCGGAAGATAATGGATGGATGGATGGATGGATGGATGGATTAATCTACTCTACTTTGCATGCATCTCTTCATATGGCCGCTTTTCATTTGAAGTGTAGTATTAAGTTGTTACACATGCAGAACACATAATTAATTATAAAAGTCCACGGCATATGCTGACAATATCGGTAAATTCCTTTGAAACTGCTAACTTATTGAAAACCACATTTGATGGGAAAAAAAAAAAAAAAACAGTAAAAATGTATAATTCTTTTACCATCTGTGCTACTTTATTAGCATCCACATAGGGGGGTGCTGTAGCTCAGTGCCCTGGTCTTGTAATCCTGAGGTTGTCGGTTCGAGCCCAGGTTGCGTCAGGAAGGGCATCCGGCGTAAAACAAATTGTTAAATCTTTCACGCGAGTTCGCTCACTTGACACCTGAAAAAGGGAGCAGCTGTAAGAAACGTGCCCCTATACTGCATATTTAGTGGTTATTTTTTTTTTTAGGTGATACACATTACAAAACATTCTAAACAAAAACAATTTTTGACAATAGGGTTTGAGAATGTTCAAAATACAGCTTTACCCTCATCATCACCTTTAATCTTAATTACCCTTTTGTCCCTTATACTGTATACATACTGTATACTGTATGTATATATATATATATATATATATATATATATATATATAACCTTAATTTTATTACTTTAGGATTTACTAAACATAAACAAGTAAATATTTTTAAAATGGTAAATTTAAATACAGTATATGCAAAACAGCAATATAATATAAAGTTTTTGTAGGAGACACAAAAAAAGCTAAACTGCAGCTTTCAGTTTCAACCACATTGTTACTTAAATACAAAAGAAAGCAACCCTATTTGATTAAAACTAAAGTCCTCAAGCCAAAAAAACAGAGGTCCTAAAAAGTTATAAAACGTATCAGCTCATTAAACCGTCCCTGATTTTAGGCTCGTGGGTCGTGGCCATTGGTTTACTATCGCCCCCTGCCTCTTTGTCCCTGTTAAAAGATAAGATGAGCGACTGACGGGCAAAGCTTCACATACAACAAATTAAGGAGGTCAGAACAGGACACTTGTTAAGGTGCTGGTGTCAGCAACAGAAACATGGCCTGAGGATCTTTCCTTTCAGAAGTGACTGAAGCCAGAGGAGCTGCTACGATCCCCCCCTTTGAAGAAATCACACCGAACAAACAGGAGACATGAGGTTAGCACAGACTTTAAGTCATCGTGCACAAATTGATTTTCTTAAAGAACCATCAGGCAACAAAGGAGGAGAGAAAATCCTTGACCTTTGACTGGAAGTAATGAAGCATATATTAATTTAAAGTAATGAAACTGCGTTAGAATGCCTCTTTTTTTTTTGTCAAAATCATCCAGATTACCTAAATAAACATTAATTTAGACACCACATTTAGTCAATTTTAGTCAGACTAATAGACATTTTTCTTTATGTTTTTGCTTTTGATTAAAAAAAATGCATTTAATATCAACAAGCTGCATGAAAGTATAAATAAGAGTATGTTAGCCATTGTAGGCTATACTAAAAGCAAAATAAGTCAAGGAAACCAAATTCGAAGAGTAAGTTATGTATGTGACGCTCTTACAAGATATTTTTAAATTTACTTTTTTGACACTATTTTATTGGGTTTATCCCTATTTTTTTTAAACATCCAGTACGTTTCCAAAGACCTTTAAATTATACACTGTTCTATTTCTATGACTAATTATATTTAAAACTAATGGACAGATAATTAAATTATTGGACTATTTATCCCAATTATCTTGTTAAAAGGGGTTATTGTTTTAGACTTTCTTAATCAATCTTTATTTTCAGCTGAAAGAGCTGCATTGTTTGTTTCTTTTCACTCAATCAGGCAGATCAGAAGCACTTCCTGCCCATATAAGGACAAAAAGGAAACAAAGTAAACAAAGAATACTATTCATTAGAATTAACCGCCACCCCACCCCTTATATTACGTTTTATGAAAGTAGCTCTTAAAATTATTAAAGTTTATATCCACCTAAAACTAATTAACAATTTAAAATCAGCTTGATCCTGCATAGTTTGTCTTTTTTGACCCAATTATCATGAAAACAGCCCATTTAGTATTCCACTGTTCTGATTTGTACATCATCTGAAATGAATACAGTACTGTATATATATATTATTTTTTTTTCAGTGCTGCATGAGTTAGTGGCCTGAGCAGAAAACAGTTCCTATTTAAGCTGCTTTCAGTCTTCTCTCTTTTCTCACTAACCTCGTTTGTTGCTAAAAGTTTGCTTTGCATAAAGTATCCGTGTGATTGACTCCACTCATGTGCCAAATCAGCAGAGTAATGAAAGAACAAGGGTATATACTGTATAACGTGGGGTTAACTCAATTACAATAACTGTATCTGTACGTCACACGTGAGTTTTATCAGAAAATCCACTGCTGGTTGAAGCCATCCTTTAGGTCAGACTTATCGTACAGCTCTACTTCATCGACTGGCTCATGAAAAGGCCTGAGTGATTTATGTCAACTAGTTAATTAAGCAAAGAAAGCCTCTCTTTGTTGAAGAAACGGTTTGACTTTTGGGAAAACATTTAAATCCCTGACCTAAAGTAAGGAACATTTTTGATCCAAAACCAGAACCATAAAATGGCTGAGAGGTATGATTGAGGATCTAAAACTGGGTAAAAGTGATAGTAAATGTCTGAGTCTAGTTTTAGACATCAAATCAACATTTGTACTGAACCGAAACTGAGAAAAAATGAATAACCTTTATAGATCTTTACCTCATACATTTATCATACTGAGCTGATAATGCATTAAATTACATTACTGTATATCTAGACACAAGACCAGAACCTGGAAGGTGAAGGAACAAAAGACTAGGCTGGCTGCAATACATCTTTTAATCCACCCCCTTCCCTGTAAAGAAATAGGACAGCATCCTGTTATTATAATTAGGATATTTTGTTTCAGGTATTGCTTTTTGTTGATTTATGTACCGTATTTTCCAACGTATACGTTGCATCGATTAAAAAAAAAAAGCATCAAGAAGAGGAAAAAACATCTAAGTCGCTTTGGCGTATAAGTTATATTTAGAATGCATCACCACTGACCCATTGTGTTTATTGTGATTTTATTTAATGGTCAAAACAGCTTAATTTCGCCTGGGTGGCCATCCATCCATCCACCGTGGCCAGAGCTGCTAGCTCTCCAGCGTTCCTCCACATGCACCGACTGAGTGAAGCGAGCGCGCACTGTTGCGGTTCTTCGAAATTTAAAGTGTCAGTCAAAAATTGTGTTATGAATATGGAAAAAAAATGTATACTGTATAAGTCACTTGGGTGTATAAGTTGCAGGAATGACAAATCTATGCAAGAAAAAAAAAACTTATATTTCAGAAAATGTGGTAGTTCTTACCTTGATGTTCTATGGTCCAACATGTTTTATTTTTTTATATATTTTTTGGTTTAAATGAGTTATTTGAAGCTTTAAAAGTGTCATATTACACTTGGGCAGTGTCAGGCTTTTTAGCTAGTTGGGAGGGTGTGTAGGTTCTACTTTAATTGTATTGTATATTTCACCTTTGGATGATATGTTAATGAAATCACTTTGTCCATCTTTATTTACTCCAACAGTACACGTTGTATAATCATTTCTTTCTGTATGTGTTGCAGTTAAAGTTGCATTTTGTAGTTCATGTATTTTTTTTTTTTATGAATGCATTTTTAAATTAATTATTTACGATGCTCTAAAGGTACATTGGTACAAGCCTTAAACTTGTAAGGTTTGTTTTAATGCTTTCACTATCTAGTATAATACACATGTATAAATAGCTATTTAGATGAACAAATACTGTCTTCTTTGTCAACCCTCAACTTCTTAAACAATGTGACTGAAACAAATGCGATAATTGCAATACTGGCAACAGAAATGTGGGCGTAAAAAAAAAAAAAAAAAAAAAAAAAAAAAAAAAAAAAGGACAAAACCACAAATAAATCTTTGTATTCAGTGACAAAATCCCAGTAGGAGCTCTTACAGTTCTTGGAAGATTCACATAACTTATATTTAGCATGTTTTCAGTTGTTCGTGTTTAATGTAAATTAATCTATATATTGTCTACATTTATTCTAAAACATTCACGGCTAATCATTGGCTACAACAAGACACAGCATTGAAATCTTTTCTATTGCTCAGTAGGAGCTTATCTTTTTCAGGTGGGGTTATTTATATTTAGAAGTTGCACTGATTAATTCATATTTAGTAAACAGGAATGCTAATAGCATTACCGTATTATTTGGCCTATAAGTCACTTTTTTTCTTCATAATTTGCATGCCCTGTGATTTATACATCAAAGCAACATATTTATGGATTTTCCCGATATTTATAAACCAATTTTTGGGCTGAAATATCACCGTTTTCATTCATTCTGACGGAAAATATGGAACACTACCATTTTCAGCCGCTAGATGGCAGTCAAGTACAGTAGTATGGCATGCGTTCTGTCGTGTAATAGGTAAATGTGGCTATTAGTGACATAATCAGCTTGCCATAGTCTGCCACCTTCATCCAGCTCGCTTGGCACAACCGTTAAATCAGATTAATTTTTTTGCACCGCTCCAGTGAAATGCAGCAAATTTGACCATTGAAGTGCATTTATTAAGTAAAAATTCAACTGAAACACACCTTTACTGTAATGTCAAGCAAACAAATAATTGTTTTAGATGAATACTTTGCTAAATTTCAAAGAAATGCACAGCGAGTTCACCCGTGCATGTGCCTATTTCCGCGTATCGGCTTTTGAAATACATGTACAGATGATTTGACTTTCAAAGTGCATTTATTAAGGAAACGTTAGACTGAGACACCTTTGCGATAATGTCGAGCAAACAAATAATTGTTAAGTATTAATCTTGTTAAATTCTTGTTAAAGTCCTCCCATGCTCTCGCAGCCGCCATTTGGCGGCCAATCAATATTTGGCACAACACTGGCCACATTTCCGGGTTGTCAGCTGTGACGCGTAACAAACGCGATGTGTCAGTGTTGATGCATAATAGATGCAACGTATTTATGGATTTTTCCACTTTATAAGACATATTTGGAGTGATGCGTCTTATAGTGCAGTGCAATGTGTACGGCGGAAAATATAGTAAGAAATGTAATGTGCCAAACATTACAATAAAAAATGGCAAAAAAATACTTTTTGCTGAATAATACATTGGATTGGAAAGCGTAACAGCGTGAAAAGATAATAATTATGTAATAAGCAGCTTGAGTTTATAACCTGAGAAGACCTTGACTGTCTAATGGAAACACTAAACCCTCTTGTCAAATTAAAGTACAAGTGTGAAAAACAGAATCTAGACTAGACTGAACGGAAAACAGGTATGAGTTGAAAAGAAAAAAAGCAGAGAATTGGAATAATTGGCATAATTCAAGGTGGCTGGGCACAGTCAGGGGGAGTGTCAGCACTGGGCGAATCCTTTGCCATCCTCAAAGAGAGACGGTCCGCACAATTATCCACACGAACTCTGACCCCGCTCAGAATAATTAATGAATAACAGAGGGGATAAAGACAAAAAGACGCGGAGCGGTCTGCTTGAGTGGTGAGCGAGGGTAATACATCAAAGAATGCTGTTAATTGGCCCTGTGGCTTTCATTCTTTGCCCTATTTCTTTCAATCCATTGACTCAAAATAATGGGTTCAGGTTCATTATCAACAGGACGTGAGCCCAGGGAGTGCTAAAATTCAACAGGAGAGTCAGAGGTGTGTGCATATGCTTGCCGGCGCAAGTGTGCAAGAATTGTGTGTAATAGCTTAGCTTTTGTGTGCCCCCCTCTTCACCCCCCAAGACAACAGTGATTCCACACAGGCAAAACTAACAGTTCTAAAACTGTGCAGAGAAGAAAGCAACGGGGAACTATTTGAGTCATTATTTATTTTTTATCTGTGCAAGAGATAAAATTAAACTGGTGTAACTGGTAACTTTTCCTACAAGTGCAGCAGTCGCCGTTACGATGTTGGAATATAACTGGTACGGACAGGTAAGTCAGAGCGACACACCTATGCATGCAAGAGTGTGAAAGGGTGCAAACGGTTGTGAATGTGTTGAATGTCTGCAGAGCTGCAAAAGTCAAATAAGATGAAAAACGATTGATTTGTGTTGTTGATCAAAACAATGTTTATAGCGGGATCTTGTGTCAATGTATGGTACATGTCCACTATTTCCATTCAGATTTGTAAACAGTTCTTACTCTTGTGTAATGTGATTGGACGGCCTTGTTTGAGACACATCAGGACTTTTATGACTTGATCACAAAGGAGTAAAAGCTGAATGGGCTGTGTTTTACTCTGAACAATAAATGGCTTCAAGATAAATTAATTATAGGTTTGGTATTTGATTAATGCTGGCTACTCTAAACTAAACTAAAATGGACAAAACAGAGCTGAATTCAGCCGTTTAAATGTGCATGCTTATAAAATGTGAACTTTTTTAGCATTTAGCAAAACTTCTATGACTTTGAAGCAACTTGCATTTCATTTAACAAACTAATTAAGTTTTTTATTTAATAATTTAGTAATATGTCTTGAAATCCGCATCAGTGGAATGCATATCGCCCACTTTTCATTTGAACAAAGATCCTCCATCGTCTGTTGATGCTAAAGTATGTGATGAGGATGACTCAGCTACTATCAGAGTGCTGCTTAATATCGGTGAATATCACTGGATTATAGCCATGTTTAAGTTATTTGAGACAGAGTTGTGCTGATTGTCTTGAATTAGAATGTCTTGAAACATTAATCAGCTGTATATGTCCGTTCAATGATTATTTTCTGTTTTAATAAAATCCATTCACTGGTTCATGAGATATGTTGGTAACACACAGACTCACAGTAGAAAAAGAAACATTGTTGTCCAACATGGCTGTTCAGCAGCGGGTGATAATTAACAATTATTGCTTGTCAGTATACATCAAATCAAATTATAACAAATACAACAGCTTTAATTCATTTCTTTGAGTCTGAGAACCAAATGAAATCCATATACAGTATTTGCACAGAAACCAGAAGAAACATGAAAGACCACAAAAGTAGAGCAGGGCTAACTCAGTCACTATAACTTTGTCTTCCCAAAAACAGTTTTATTCAGTAACACACTGAAATATCTCAGTGTTCCCTCATTGACTGAATCCACTTCTTCTCTTTATATTTTGCTTTGCCACATAGGGAAACAGTTCCCACACCTGGGTGTACCGTGTCAGCAATTAATACCCTAAAACATGCCTTTTAAGTGACTCTTTCCTACAGATTGTTATAAAAAGATCTGTGTCGCCTCGCGTTAGCCTCGCACGGGTGCGTTCTTTACTTGCACGGGATCCTTTTCATATCCAGAACACAAAGAGAAACTATTAGTGAAACAAAAGGAAGGGAGACTGGAAAGAAGTGAGAGAAGACATGAGAAGGAGAAAAAAAAGCTGAGTTAGGGATACAGTATTTCCAAGTTTATTCTATGCTTAGAAAAGCTTAAACTGTGCACGTACCAAGAGCCTGGCCAGAAGGATTCAGAAAACACACAAAAATGCTTTACATATTTTGAATGGATTTTATATTTTAGAAAGCTTTAATCTCAACAGAAAACATTTTACTGCACTGGATTATTTTGATAAGTTAAATTATCTTACTGAAGCTCATTTAAACTAATCGAGTCTGTATTGTGGTGGTATATGCTGCTTTAAAAATGTTCCCAAGTTGTTGGAACATTTTATGCAGACCAACAGCAACGGTTTGCATCGCAGCCATGCATAAATGTGATATGTGAATGTAAACATAAATTGGATTATTAAAGGGGGAATTGTGCTAAGCTTAAAATGAAAAAGTATGCTAAGTTCTGCATTTAACTTGGTGGCTGTAACAAACAATTATTTAATATCTAATGCTTTTGTTGTGCATAGCTTTACATGAGCTCAGTGGACTGAGATGAAAGTCATTAAACATGGCTATAAATTATGAAAGAGCTACTTTATTTGATTTGTTTGGCCAATGAGCTCTTTTAACACAAAAACCTCAAAAACAGCAGCTAAAGTGGCCTTTGTTAACAAGCATTGTAGAACATTTAAATAACAACAAATGCTTGAAAGAGGACAATGAGGTGAAACAAGAACAAACAGGTGGCGGAAATGGTGTAAGCACTCTTTTTTATGTAGAATTTGATTGCTTTTAAAATTTATGGAGAACTTTAACATTATGGGAAGAGTTATTAATTTATTGTGTATTAAAAATACAGTTTTGGTTTAAACCCTTGGCATCTTTGCATTTCAAGATAAGATTTCTGTCTTTTGAACAATTATAAGTGAGTTCCTTTTGGACCGACACGTTTCAGCTCTTTTTGAAGGCATCCAGTTGATTTTCGGTCAGTTTTAGATAATAACATTGGTTCCTTGGTGATGGATCTTTAGTAGCCGTTTGGAACAAAGACAAGTCTTTCAGATCTTGTGAGTCCAATAAGTTGTGCAGATCTGATGTGAACACAGCTCCTCAATGGGTTAAACAAAAATGGCAGTTCTTCAGTGAGCTAAGCGTTAAACACTTGCATGTGTTTATAAACAGTGGCACTAAATGTAAACTAAGAAATACTTTATAAACAAATTAAATAAAGCTAAATTAAGACATAAACATGTCAGAGACATTATTTAGGGCAGATCACCAAACGTGTTTAATTTTCATCATTAATCAGTAGCTGATGTCCGTCCTGTTTGCTGCTCAGAGAACACAGAGGAGTGAGCTGAACGTTTGTACAGATCTGAAAATTATAACCTCCAGGCGCATGTGAAGATCCATTTTTATGCAGTCATAACATCAACTCCTCAGAGATTCACTGAACTCATTCATTTGTAACTGAGCAACCCCACAGCATGATAACACCTCTTCTATGTTTTATTGCACGCTTGTTCGTCCGCGTGTTAATTTATTTATGTTTTAGGTTATTTTTGTATCAATATAACATTATTCAGAAAAACCAGAGCTTATCCCATAACTGCAATAGTAAACATTGATCACATCTTAAATTCTCAGTCAACGGTTTCTTTTTAAAAGTTTTGCATAACTGTGACAATTTGAGGCAACGTTAACAGAATTAATCAAGTTTTCTCTTTAGTGACTAATTATAGATCTCTTGTTGTCAAGACAGTCTCTTAAAACTGTGTTTTACAAAGTGGGGGCCGTGGCCCCCTGGGGAAGGGGGGGAGCATTTTTATGCTCAGCAGCTGTGATAATTAATTGTATATAGAGAATTAAAGTTAAAACATTCTAAATGTTGATGTTGTAGCATTGTTTGTGGGTTTGCAAGAGGAGCCTCAACCAGAAGCTAATGTTTGGGGACCATTGCATGGAAAAGTTTGGGAACCCATGTCTTAAAACATTCAATTTATTAAAAATAATAATGATAAAATAAATAAATAAAATCATTAGCATTTATTTATTAAGATATTCTGACCTCTGTACTTGTGATTTAGTGGTGTGACTGAAACTTACAAGTAAGTTTGAAGAAAGTGTTAAGTGGCAATCACTAAAAAATAAAGTATCAATAGTCGTCTGCATAAAATGTAATTCATACTACTATACCATTATCTCAGTTTAAATAATCGGAAACTTTGCTGCAATTCAGTTCAACACTTGAACGTTAGCATTCATTTAAATTAAATTATCTGTGAAAACCATTGTCTCAACTATTCATTTTGGTCGAGAATCATAATTAAAGCACAGCATAGGTTAAAATAATTGAATGATTTAAATAACTTTTACAAGAGTTTGAGTCAGTTAAGTTCAGTTACGGTTTGAAGCAGTTCAAGTCTTGTGCCTAAAAGTGGTCGACTTAGCATTGTCAGACATCATTTTGTGAACAGGAAAGGCTGGCATGCACTCAAAGAAGAAGAATTGTTGGCAGTGACCAAAGACTGTAACACAGATAGAACTGGCAGTGGCGACAAATTGAGCTCAGGCACAACTAGTTACTCAATTTAGCTGAGACTTGGCAAATGAGAGAAGCAGAGTTGATGCTGATCTAACAGAAACTGAAATGTAAAATAAAGCGCATTTAGAAAAATCAAACTAACATTCCCGAGATGTTTATCGGTGCAACTGTGACCGAGGCCAACAAAGTTCAAGGAATTAAAAGTCAATTTAAATTCTAAATCGGATCCGTAGTCCAGTCTTAGCTGCAGGTGTGTGCCACTTGTATCTTTCATTTGTCGTCTTCTTCCCATGCTGGGAAGGGAAGATCTTGTCGCCCCTCCCTCCATTACAGCAGCCCGCTCGTTCAAACGGCCGGGGCACAAATAGCCGGACGAGGCGAACAAACAGATCTTTGTCCACAGCACAAACCATGTATTATTAGCTCGAGGTAAGGTCAAAGTTGATTGAATTTTCTGCTTAGTTCTAATTAAACAGCTATTGCATTATTTAATTTCCTATAATCTAGTTAAGGGAAATGATAAAGGTGGGGGTGAGGGGTGGAAATGAAAGAGGATTTTATTCGCTTTTTATATACCAAAAGCTTTTAAGCAGTGCTCTGCAATATTGTTCAACAAATACACGTTTAAAAAAAGTAGTTTTTTTTCTCACTGATGTTGAATTAGATCTCATAAGTATGACAAATTATTTAAATTTACTATTTACCATAAATCCAGCTAACATCAGTTGAAATTCATCAAATGTGCACATTTGTGAGCACTAGTGAACAGCTCTAATATTCTTGGACTTAAACATTTAAATTGACCTTTTGTGTTTGCCAACATTGTGTGGGAGTGCGTTTTCTACTGAAAATATCTTGTGAATTAAGTATTTTACAGACAGTGAGGTAAATTGCGTTGTGGTAGTAGGTGAGAGTCATTCACAACACCTGGCAATATTGTGTGCCATTGCAAATATTTTCAAGACTAGACAAAAAGCTCTATTTCTATTATTACTTAAAATATCAACTTAGTTTATAACTTGTGGTGAAAGGTGGCAGTTTGTTTTGTTATAGTGTACCATACCATACCATACCATACCATACCATACCATACCAATTAATTTAAAAAGCACTTAAAAACAGCAACGAGGCCAACCAAAATGCTGCACAGCAACAACAAAACAAGCAGGATAAAATACATAGATCCAAATAGATAAAGGTAAGAACTAAATGGCTAACATTACAGAATACAGACAAGATAAAATCAACTCACACAGTGTCAAAAGCCTGAGAAAAGAAGTGAGTTTTTAAACAAGACTTTAAAAACAGTAAGAGTGGGAGCCTGCCTGACAAGCAGTACAAACACGTTCCATAATCTTGGACCTGCAACAGAGAAAGCCCTGTCACCTCTGAGCTTAAAATGAGTGCCTGTAATCAATAGAAGCATCTGGTCTGCTGACCTCAGAGAGCGCTGTGTGACATATGGCTGCAGCAGATCAGCGAGATAGGAAGGGGCAGAACTACTCAGAGATTTAAAAACATACAGAAGGGTTTTGAAACAAATTCAAAAGTGAACCGGGAGCCAGTGAAGGTAGGCCAGAACTGGTGTAATGTGCTCTATTTTGACTGTACCAGTTAACAATTGGACTGCAGCATTTTGAACCAGTTGTAATCGTGCATCGGTCTGACTGATTCCAAAAAAAAGTGCATTGCAGTAATCAAGCCTGGATGTTATGAAAGCACATATTAGTGTCTCAAGATTACTCTTGAACAGAATGGGCTTCAAATTAGACAGTCACCTCGACTGAAAAACAAAACAAAACAACAACAAATAAACAGGATTCAACAATTGCGTTTACATGACTTTAGTTTCATGGATGGGTCCATTTTCATTCCCAGATTACTGACAACTTGTTTCTCTAACAGGAATAGAAAGGAAAGGTCAATACTGTACAGTGGTTCTTGATTGTGCCATTAAGTGGAAACAACATAACTTCTATCTTCTTCTCACTAAACTTTAGTCAATTTAAAGCCATCCAGTCCCTGATGTCAACCAGACAGTCAAGAAGAAGTTGGATAGAGTGTGCACCAGTGTGCTTCAGACGGAAGTAAATTTGACAGTCATTGACGTAAAAATTAAAAAGCATGCCGTGTTTACGAAAAATAGAACCTAGTGGTAGCAGGTATAAAGAAAATAGAAGAGGACTGAGAATGACCCCTGCAGTACCCCCACCCCACCAAAGAGTTGACACTTGAATTAAAATCATTGATGTTGACACAAAAGGTTCTGCTGGAGAGGTAGGACCCAAACTATTTGAGGGCTGGTCCTGTGATGCCCAGCCACTGCTCCAGCCTAGAAATGAGGATGTCATGGTCTATGGTGTCAAAAGCAGATGTAATGTCCAACAGGACAAGAAGCACAGAATCACCTGCATTTGTGGCTAGGAAGATGTCATTAAAAACCCTCAATAGAGCAGTCTCAGTATTGGTTGGAACATCTCTAAAATGGAGTGATCCTCCAGGAAACATTTTAACTGGGAATCAATTTTTTTTTCTTCTAGTAGTTCAGAAACAAATGGGAGTCTGTAGACAGGCCTAAAGTTGGACACCACTGAGGGGTCAAGACTAAGTTTTATCAGCAAAGGATGAACAGCAGCATGCTTCAAACTATTTTGCACCACACCTGTGGATAGACTGCTATTCACAATAGAGATAATAGAAGTACCCAGGAAGGATTTTTAGGGAATAATAATGAAAAAAAACCTTTTAATACATGGATCAGACGGGGCTGCAGTAGCTCTGGGATCAGCGCCATGGTCTTGTAATTCTGAGGCTGCAGGTTTGAGCCCAGGAAGCATCAGGCAAAGCATCTGGCTTAAAACTATTGCCAAATCTATCAACGGATTTGCTCGCTGTGGTGTTTCCTGCAGATAGGAGTAGTCGAAAGACAAACAACAATCACCTATGGTTCAGACTTGATGAACGATCCATCCATTATCTTTACCCTTTTCTTCCTGTCTGGGTCACAGGGGTCGCTGGTGCCCATGTCCAGCAGTCACTGTGCAAGAGGCAGGGTACGCCACCTCTCTAAACATGGGGACATCCTGAACAAGCAAGTTCATCGCAGTTCATCCATTCACACTTTCACTCCCAGCAAGGGACAATTTAGAGTTACCAAACAGCCTAACATACATGTTTTTGGTCTGTGGGAGGAAACCAGAGTACTCATATGCCCCTTATCCACAGGGCCTGTTCGGGCCCATTCGGGCTCCTTCATAACTAGTTGTGGGGGATTTTGCTGTG
>JARVLU010000646.1:7728708-7743888 GCA_031762415.1 Simpsonichthys santanae | reverse complement strand
CCATCTCACTCTGTCCTCTGCATCCTCTGTCCTCACTCCAACTACCTCCATGTCCTCTCTAACTGCATCCATATATCGCTTGGATGAACTCGCATGACAGCTTTGGCAAAAGTGTTTTACATCCGATGCCCTTCCTGACACAACCCTCACCATTTACCTGGGCTTGGCACCAGCGCAAGAGATGCACTGGCTTGTGTTCCCTAGTGGATTGTTTGGTGGTTTAACAAAAGTGGTGTTGATTCTTGATAATAAATTAAAATACAGAACAAAAAGCAACCTCTTGTTAAATCAGTGCAATATCGTTTTCACCTATTGGAGCAAAAACTAACTAATAACGTAGAATTGATAACTGAGAACTGTACAAGCAGATATTATTGAAACCAGACAAGAGTAGAAAAAAACAACAAAACAATTAGATTTTGGCAACGTATGACATTTTTTGCTCTCCCTACAGCAGGTATTTCACAGGACTGAGACTGTTGACGATAAACTGTGAACTACACTCACAAAGGGGTTTCAAAAATGTCTCATGTGGGTTCTCAGTTTCCATGTGGGAATCACAGGACTTCCCTTTCATTTCACAAGAAAATCTGAACGTGTTCAAAAATAATTTAAACAAATTATTTCAAAACAGTCGCAGACTGATCAGGGGGTGTCTGAAAACTGTCTCGAACCATTTGCAATTTAGTTTTGGCGAGTCCGAAAGCATGAGAAATGCCAGACAAGTTTGGGAAGGTTTAACAACATATCAAACCAAATTGTGACTGAATGCAGACAAAAAAGACCAAATTGTGTTCAAATTTATGCTTGATAGAGACATAATTAAAACACATGTACTGTATACTAAATTGTGAAATTCCATAAAATGTGCATAATACGTGACAAATTTGAATCTTTTTCTAGTCTCCAGCAGTCATAGACCAGTTTAATCCAAGCTTAAGGCTTAAGGGTTCTCAATGATAAACAATAAATTGTTTTTAATAATAAAAACATTAAAACAAGACTTTGCTTCTGCATCTTAATTATTGTCACAACAAAGCACAGCATTTTCATAACCTCAATATTTCATCAAGGTAACAAGGACACACCGGAGCGCACGCACACCCTCACACAAAATTTCATATGTTATTGGGGTAAAACAGCTGTAATATTTAATTCATACGAGAGTCATTAAAAGTGCAGTGGAGCTGCTGTCCATTATGCATTCCTTTTCTAGCAGGATAAAACAGCCCTCAGATGTGGGAGCTGCACTTTGAAGTGTTGTCTCAGAAGCAGACCGACTCTTACAGGAAGACCCTAATGTTTAAAACATGTCATACAGGGGGGACTAACAAAGGTGAGCAACTTGTGGCCGGGCCCCAAGATGGGCCAAAAAATGGCCAGCCAGGAATTTGGATAGATCTCCTTGACTGTACACAAAGAGGACATCAAATAAACAAAAATGCAGGCAAATGCACACATGGGCAATGGTGTAGGGATGGAGAAGTAGCCAGCAAAAGCAGCGGGTAACCATAAACTCTGAATGGACACACACACAAAAAAAAAAAAAAAGAACTGAAGAGAATATGTCAAGTTCCCCTCACAGAAGGGTCATTACAGCAGAATAAACAATGCTCAAGATATTTGCCTGAGACGTGTAATTCAGTTTATTTAAATAGCACCAAGTCACAACAGGAGTTATCTCAGGGCACTGAACAGAAACGTTCATATGCATACAAATTTAATTTGTAACATTATTTATCTAAAGTAGCCTTGTAGGGATAACTGTATATTTACAGTCCTACAGTGACTGGAATTCTCTGTGTAATCCAATCATCGTCCATGAACAGGATATAATTCAGTTTAACAGCAGAAAGAAGACTTCCCCTACACAAAACAACCTGACTCAGTATGATTTAACCAAATCATCACAGTGCGATTCAATTTTCCACGTTGCATTCAATGTCCTCAAATTAAATCTGATGTTTTTACGGTATTAGAGTATGAAAAAATATGAACTCATTATATGAATTCTACATTATTCTGGGTCTTCCGGAGCTGATTTCGCACAAGGTATGATGCTAAATTTATAGGATTGGACAGTAACAGGAGGGGCTTCATGTGAAATCTGCACAGATGGACTGAACTCTCTGCAGAGCTTATTGTGGTGTAACTTTTCCTTAATACATGCACTTTGATGGTCAAATCAGCTGCATTTCAAAAGCCAATTTGCAGCTGCGGGAGCGCACAGAGGGAGGACTCACTGTGCATTTCTTCGAAATGTAACAAGATCACCACCTAAAAACTATTTGTTTGCTCGACATTATAGTAAAGGTGTGTCTCAGCTTAACTTTTCCTTAATAAATGCACTTTAATGGTCAAATCAGCTGCTTGGTCTACAGGTCTACACACACCTGGGCGGTGTGGCAAAATGAAGCTCCGGGAGTTGCGGAGCGCGATGAAAGTGGCTTCCATGGCAAGCTAAGTGTCTCATTAATAGACGCTTTTACCTATTAATGAGACATTTGGCTTGCCATATTAGTCGAGGGCCCTCTAATGGCTGAAAATGGTAGTGTTCAATATTTTCCATGTCAGAATGAATGACATTGTCAGATCTCAACCAAAAATTGAGTTATAAATATGGGAAAAAAAAAACATACATTAGTCACTTCGGACTATAAGTCGCAGGATTTGCTAATATATGCAAACATATGTGACTTATAGTCCGAAAAATATGGTAGTTGAGAATACATTGTGCACCCTGTAAACCAAAATGTGTGAGAATTACATTTTTGTGCATCAATTGATAGGAATATATATGTGTTAAAGTTACAATTTTTTTTTTGTTAACATTTGTTTATAGATACAAAGCAAAAAACTAAACCGTTGTGCTCCAATTCCCTAACTTGAGTGTGAGATTCAACTAGCAAGTCTGAATTATGATGGAATGTTTCTTCCTCTCAGCTAAATTGGGTTTTATCTCTCTCTCTAACCTTTTTATCTGCTTCTGCGGCTCAAGTATTACTTTATGGTTTAGTGGAACAAACACAAAATCTTTGGCCAGATAAATATTTTTTTTTGGAAATCACGTTCAGTAGCCCTGACACCTTCCTCCATCTCCATTTAAAACGTACTCTTCCAGGACCTGCTGCTCAGGAAAGTGTCACCCTGACAGACAAACCCATCTGAAGAAAAACAATGTCCTGTCATAAATCATTTAATTTATTAGTCATTACATTTTGTTGACATCTGATAAAGTCATAAAGTGACAATAATGTGATTACAACAGGATAATATTGTTATTGACAAGCTAGATTTCCTTAAGCAAACAAAATAAGGTCTTACAAACTAAATACAGCCCACTGCAGTTGTTCAATTAAGTCTCCTTGTCTGGCATGCATGGGCAGGAGACAGAATTATTGTACGCTGATATACTAGCTTCCTGAGATTGACTTTTTGTAATTTAGTGTTTTATAGTTTACTAAATTTGATTAGATTAAATTTGATTATAAGTGAACTGGATGTGATTGCATGTACAGACATGAATACATTTATCGGTGCTCTTAAAGCTAATTGAAACAGTGCTTCGTTTCTTGTAAAAATTATTAAGCTAAAACAATTCATCCATCCACCATCATCCTCTTGATCTGGAGTCGGGTCATGAGGGCAGCAGCTTGAACAGGGAGGCCAACACATCTTTCTACAGCCACCTCTTCTGGGAGGACGCCAAGGCATTCACAGGCCAGCTGAGAGACATGCATGTAGACTAGAGTCGTATGTCCTGTGTCTTCCTTGAGGTCTCTTTACGGTTGGACATGACCCGCGGACCTCCCTAGAAAGGGACAACTTACCAGATGTTTGAACCACCTACACTGGCTACTCTAGATGTGAATGAGCAGTGGTTGGTTCAAGTCTCCAAGATAAATGCACTTCTCTCTGTCACTAAGGGAGAGTCCATCTAACCTGCAGACTAAACTCATTTTGACTGATTGTATCCACGATCTTGTTCTTTCAATTACTTTCCAGAGTTTGTGACCATAGGTGAAGGGAGGAATGTAGATTAATTAGTAAACAGAGTTCTGCCTTGCAGATCAGCTCCCTCTTCACCACAGTGGACCAGCACAGAGTCCACAATACTGCAGAAGCTGCACTGATCTGTCTGCTGATCTTATGCACCATTCCTCCTGTACTCATTAACAAAACCCTGAGATACTTGAAGTCCTCCGCTTGAGGCATCACCTCACTTCCAACCCAGAGAGGGCAGTCTACCCTTTTCCAACTGAGGATCATGACCTCAGATATGGAGGTGCTGATCCCCATCCCAACTGCTTCACACTCGGCTGCAAACGGTACTATATTAACATAGTTCCATATGTTGTATAGCAGGCATGCAAACCATTACAAAGGGCTTAAATAATAAATAAATAAAACCCAACGTGTAGCTCACAAAATATGATTCCTCATAAATCTAGATTAATATCAATATAAGGAAGAGGAGAAAATGCTTTAAATGTTTCACTGATATTTTTAGTGCTAGAATGTTTGTATTAGTTTCATAAGCAAATACAAGTTGCTGCCCATTTTATGAGATTTAGGATAAAAAAAAAAAAGAACAGTTTGAATGATACTGATTCTCAAACTTGTATGAGGGTCATTTAGTTATTTTTGTCGTTGGCTAATACAATGTAGCATAAAAAGGCTAGCATGAACTTCCTGCATATTTTTGCTGTTAATGTGCATTTTTTAATTTGTTGTGCACACAAGCAAAGGCTTCATTGTGCTGAATGGCCTTCCAAGGGAAGTGAGTGCCGTGGTGATAACCCGGGAGAATGTGCTGAGCTGGACCGGACCGGCTGCAGGCAGGAAAACAGAACTCTGCACAAGCAGGAATCCACTTTCTGTCAAATCACTTGGTTCTGTACACGCACTCGCTCCTGCCATCAGTATTTTTGCCTCTCTTGGGCCTTTTCATGACATAAAACATCACACAAAGTAAAACACGCAGAGGAAGCAACCCATGCAGCTCACCACCCCCCCCCCCCCCCAAAAAAAAAAAAAAAACTAATGTGTCATGCCTTCCTTTCTGATTTTTCTGCAAAAGCTCAGGAAGGAAGCTGCTGCACATCTCTTCTTCTTCTTCCTCTTCTTCTACTCACATTGTGTGGAACACACAGCTGTGGAAGTAACTTAATGTAATTTGCAGCTGTACTGGTGGGGGGACGTCTCCATGTTGGGACAGCCATGAGCTGTTGTGTGGTCAAAGTTATCACCTTGACAGGGGTCCAACTTCTGCAGGTAGGATGGGGTTACTTTGATTCAGTCAAGTTCGGGGTAAAGAAACAGAAGACAGTCACATTTTTGCATTGGTTTGTGATTGTGGTGGAGATTATCTGTTGTATAAACGCCATGCACTTAGAATAACCGAGCAGTCACTGTGGAACGCAGATTTTGTGATCAGTTTTCTATCCCACTCTTATCTTCCCACACATTTCACAATCTAGTTTGTGGCTACAGATATTTACTGGTTAGCAGGCTCAGCAAAAACACAGTAAGCATGACTGACATGAGAAGGCATTTTGTTCCACTTTCATCTTATCTCTATTGATTCAAGATGGGGAAAAGATGATAAAACGTTGCCTCTTTGCATTCCGTAGCAGCATCAATACGCTGTAGTTTCTTTTTTCCAGAAATGAATCAAAACCTCCTCCTCGGTTTGTCCACAATTTGTACAGCTAGCTAATGTCACCATCACCCAGTGTTTCATAAGTTGTTAGATTTTCTGAAGTGAAAGGAGAACTTGGGCAAGACTGAAACTGAATTTGGCAACGGCGTTTCATTTAGAAGAAAAGCTGAGTGTATGGCTGATGAATGACATCTAAATGCAGCATTTCAGTGCGGACTAGTGAAATACTCTAACTACAAGGTAAATAACAAATGCAACACATTAAAAAAAAAAGAAAAGCAAGCCATCCGATGTGGATATTATTTTACTTTTTATCAAGACAAGGCTGTGATTTATTTTAACACTACTGTTGCAATGCATTTTTTTAAAGCTGTTGCATTTAGTGGCTTTATACACAAACTACCTGTACTCAAAAAGTGTTATAGAAAATCATTAAATTGGAAAGCTGCAATCGTTTTAGTGATGTCATTCAAAATTAAGTAATTTATTCTAACAAACATAGCCTTTTGTATTTTGCATAAACATGGCAAGTGTGTGTAAATAGAAAGTGAACCTGTGACCTCCTCGAAAATACTGCCTCTATTGTTCAAGCAGGTGCTGGTGGAGAAAAAAAAAAACAAAAAAACAACTGAAACACAAAAATCTCAAACTTGAACGCTGGTAGATTCGATTTCTGTCTCATTTTTGTCCTGACCGACTTTGTGACCGGACACCGATCACTTTCAGCAAGTCCACTTCACACATGGACAGGCATGCCATTGTCGTGGCCTTGGTGACTGAACCACCATTTCTGCTCAAATCTAATCAGATCACCCTTAAGTGGATAACAAGTGTGTCTCCGGCATTTACAGTACAGAGAGGAGTCGAAGTGAAACCAAGACAATTCGCTGGCACACAAAGCAGACGCGGTGTGTAGCACTTCTGGCATCCCTCCTGCTATTCGTAGTAGAGAAAAATGTTGATTGGCTAACAACTAAGATCTTGTCTGGCTGGGAGAAGTCAGATAAGAGCTCTCAGTTACTACTGACAAGTTGAGTATTGTGATGAGCTTGTACTTCGTTATGTGGACGAGTGCTGAATAAGGCAAGACAAGCCCAGCTAACACGGGAACTGAATATGTTTCATATTATGCTAGCCAAAATATAAAGCTAAAAAAAAAAAAGCTTTATTAGTCAATGAGACATTAAAATTGAACGGATTTGGAAAATTATGATTTAGAAGAGTGCAGTTTATTTTATCTACTTTTCTTTAGGATCTTCGCTAAAGCAAGGTGGGTTTGCCACTAAAAATCAAAAGTTATGCACCTATATGTGGATTTTAAAGAATTAAGTGCTTTAAATGCATTACGGTGAGTGTAAAAAGATCTGAAATGACAATCATATTTTTATGTCAGGTTTTGCCACTGAAGATGAGCTGTGAAGTCAAAAGAATCCACTGCTATACTCAGGGGTTTGTGCAAGTTTCTGTCAAAATGAAGACTTTTAAAAAGATCCAGTAAAGGCTCATTATCACTCAAATTTAAGCCCTACACAAAATATTCAGGACATTTCTAAGAGTTTATAAGGCCTAAAATTGAGATAAATTATTTTAAGACTCTGCAGAAAATATGAAGACCAAAATGTTTAGTCTCATATGATACAATAAATAAATGAACCATAAGCAAACAACTGACTAAACTATATTAAATATTAATGTATTACATATTTAATACAAAATATTAAAGCTTTTCTAAGTATACAGTAAAATTTCACCAAAATGGCTGAACAACAACAACGACAATGAATGTATTTGAGAAAACTGATATTTTTGCTGAAAATCGTCCCCATTTTGGAACAAAGACTTCAAAACTGTTTTATTGCACTTATTTTGTGCCGACCAACGTTTAAAACAGTGAATGAATAAAAAAGATTTAGTTAGATGACATTAGAGAAGTTATTTAAAACCCTCCCTGAGAAACAAGGGTCGACTGTGCTGCCACAACCCCTGAAGAAGGCAGCGGAGGACTCTGGGAAATGGCCAGTGATTGGTCAGCCAGACAGAAAAGGGCGGTCCAGATGAATTAATGATAGACGCTAAAGGCAGATATCCTGTAGTGATCAAACCTTGAATGATCTAACAGTGTAGTGTTTGAAGTGATTATCATGCTACGCAACATAAAGGCTTACGCCCAGCTGTGGAGCTAATTAGTTCACTTGGGGGGACCTTTATAAAACACTGGTAGGAACTGGAAGGGACACAGTCACTGAGGAGTCAGCAGTTTAACAGGACAGCAGCAGCAGATCTGGATCTCTAAAGTTAACCGCTGCTACACGAGAACAAACCGATCCGGAGATTTTTTCTAATAATGCCACACTTAAGTGACTGCAGCTACTACAAAATGCGGGATGCAACTAGAGCTTCAAAAGTAAGATTGCCAAAATTTGGATAAACAATGACGAAATGTATCATATTGTCTTTTAGCACTATTTGTAAAATGCTAAAGCTTTTATTATTGTTGTATTGTTTTGGCAAAAAAAAATGTGTATTCGTTTTTTTTTTTTTGTTTTGTTTTTTAAGATTTTGCAAACTTGCTTCAGATTCCCCACCTAAAAAAAAATTTAAATGTATACAATGTTTTATGTTGCAATGTTGATGTATTAAAAAAAAAAAAAAAAAAAAAAACTTACATTCTACATGTCATCAAGACATTCTAGATTTAGCCATAACTGTTTAGGATTGCTGTGTCTGAATGAACTAATATTATTACGTTGGGGACTCCTCTGAATAAAACACTGTCTTAGATCACAGAAAGGAATGCACAATCGACCAGATTGTATTCTGATGTTCTATAACGTAATTTGTGGTACTTTTTCTTGTTTTCATACAGGTACAAAGCCATCTTGAGAACTCCAAGTTCCACCTCCACCAAAGCCAGAATCAGCCGGTAAAGCAGTACCTGACGCTGGGCTCCAAGCTGGCCTCCTCGGCCGGACCAGGTCACAACGTGCCGCATCCACACTCTGCTGGCCAGCCGCTGGCCACCGTGCCGATCTTGAGAAATGGGCACATGCCTCCCGTCAGTGACGGCAGCAACCCCAACAGCCCGGTCACTCTGCTCTCGTTGGCCAACCACGACAGCGAGGTGAGCTGAAACAGAAGCAAAAGCTAAACATGGCTATGTGGAAGTGAAATTGAGAGAGAAAGAGGTCAAAATGAGCCTGGAAAGGGTAAAATCATAACAAAAACCTTTAGCCACATTGTGTGACACGCTCAGAAACAGTGGGTCATAACTTTTGAAGATTTCACAATGCTCTTGAAACATTTCCTGTCAACGATATGAATTCCTGTCAAATTATTTTCTTCTACAGTAATGTAAGAGATCTGCTTTACATCTAAATTCTCTCAAATGAAGTCTGGTAAATCACGGCAGGCACTTTGTTTTGATGACCAGCTAACAGAGAAACAAGAACTACTTTTATTCCTGCACTGGCTTTGAACCTTTTGCACTGAGAGCAACTAATCATCTAAACAAAGTGCTGCCACCATTGATCTTTCCTTCCCTCTGATTTGCTCATCAATAACTTCAGACATGCAGTCTCTGATGAGGGAACCCTTTCAAAGAAGGAAACTAGTTTGGGAACAGATGTGTGTTTTTAGACCAATAAGGCTGTTCATTATTGGATTTATCTCTCTGCATTTGTTTATAGGTGTTAAGTGTTCAGATCTCTACAGACGAGGATAGTTCGTAGTTGTACATTAGTACAATGAACATACGATTTTCTTTTAGTTTCCAATGGATGAAGTTATTGATGACCTAATTAGCCTTGAATCCAGCTTCAATGATGGAGGCTTGGATTGCATAGAGCCTAACATCATAATGCAAAACAATGTAAGTATGAATCACATTCAATTTTGCTGTCACTGCAAGCTACTAACCACGTTTTCAACCATCTACAACTATCTATGCTTTTTGTATCAGTTTCTGAATAACCCTCTTTGTTTGTCAAACTGTTCACAACAGTTCGGGTTAGGTTTATGTCACATTTGTTAACTAATGACTTCTCTGAAAGCTTAACAGGGGCTTGAAAGTGAAGTCACTCCACCCAAACACCCACTCCAGAAGCTAGACTAGCTTGGGAAACAAGTAAAAGCGCTCCGATTTACTTTCAGGTCAGCTTAGGACAAGAGGCGAGTCAAAGTTCACTTGGGCTTAGCAAGATTTGTTAGGACACTAAAGAAGATTAGTTTTTTTTTTTTTTTTGTAAGATGAATTACGTCTCACTAATGTTGAACCTTATAAAGGCAACGAAAAGTCCAGAAGGAATTCAAAAACTTTAGCAATGAAAAGTTTGTTTCTTTGGCTGGAAAACTGGTAACACCTTTAGAAAGTAAAGCTTGTTTGATGGGAATATCACATCTTGATTTGGCCACTGATAATAAAGTGATACATACAAAGACTCATACACATAGATAAAGTTACAGAGAAAAGATGAGAGAAGGAATGAGGGGGAGATAAAGATAAGGGGATGAGCAGAAGGTGGAGGGAAGTATAGGAATTGTCTATAAGTTATTGAAGAAGACAGAAATGTAACAGATGAGAGACGAGTAAGAGGTTTGGTTGGAAGGAGTTACTAAACTATCGGATTGGGCTAATGAGTACACTCCCCATGGGCTTATTCAAAAATGATACCATGCTTAACTGGATCAATTCATCCAATTAGTCATACAGTACGATGCATCACCTCGTTTCGCCTTGTCAACACATTGGGGAACACTAACGGGAAAAGGATTGGAGTGATTACTGTAGAAGAAGGAGGGGAATTGTTGCAATCTTTCATTTTCAAATTTATGTTTGTCCCGTCCTCTTTTTATAATGTTCCAGTCTTGGTGAGAAAGATCCAAACCCACAGAAATTAACTGACACAACAGCTGTTTTTTATATTTTGTTGACTTGACATGCAGCCTTATCCCATTCTTCAGTGTCACAGCTACATGTGACACACTGTATAAAAATCAATTGTTCATTCCTTGGAATCCATGGCAAATTCTATCGGGTTTTCCCATTGATACACAAATGTGAATTGGACACACATGTGTGCCAGCCTGCCACATCGTGACATGTCTCTGCTCAGTGAAAAGGCGTTAATAGTCCGTGCTTTACTAGACAAGAAGAGGCCAGTAGGCAAACAGTTTTGCCTCTGTTTGAGCCTTTTCAACTAATGTGATGCTGTTTTTAACACAGAGCACACCACTGTTCAATGAGGGGGCTTTGAAAATGGTGCCCTTATTGAATTAGGGAACAACATCTGGTGAAATTGCCCCTCAAGTGCAACAAGCCAGGGTTGGAGGTCACCAGTTTGGATTATCCAACAAGGCTACATTCTTGAATTATTTTTGCTCTTTGTCGTTCAAGGCAAACAACTAATCTTAACACTGAGGGTCAAAGCACAGGGTTTATCCTGTCCTGCTGTGATAAACGAGGGGCTCCTTCCCCATGCTGGGTAGTCCAGATTCAAAGGATGACAAGCTTCTCCGATATTTCCACTTGCTCTTGTTGTATTAGTCTTTGTATTAGACAAAGCCATGTCACAGCAAAAAAACAACTGTTTACCTAAAAGTTTTTAATGAGGTATAAAAGGGGTGTGTGTGAAAGGTATTTTCCTTTTGAATGACCTTTTTAATTCCTCTCCCCCATCTTCGTAGGTCTCCCTCAGCAGCAGCATGCTGGACGTCTATGGGGGTGAACAAGGTATGAACCCCCCTAATGATGGAATCAGTCCCACACCTAACCCCACAAAGCTCACTGTTAAAAGGGAATACACAGGTATGAACTCATACCATGGTGTTGAGCAAACAACTAACCAGTTGTACAGTTTTAAAACTGCTCACATTTTTCTACAAGAGACAGAAACAAAACAAGAAGAAGAAGAAAAAAAAAAAAGGTTTCCATGATGTGTTGAGTCTTTGGTAGAGGGACAGAAAGTACCTGTGTTAGCTAAAAATGGTAACTTACTGGCTAAACGTTCACTTAAACGTGTCAGGCTTATTTTGGTCTGGTACTTGCCATGGTATTGCTTGTCAGAGTTTGTGAATTAACTGAAAGTTATTGGGTTTTTACTACAGTGCTACAGAGGGACCAAATTACACAATGTGTCCTTTAGATATACAGTACTGTACTGTATCTTGAAAAATCCCACGTAAAGCAGAAAGCCTAAAAAACTGATTTAGGAAATGGAAAAGATGCCTGAATTATATTTCACTCTCAATAGGCAAATAAGTAAATTATATTTTCATTTGAATGTGGACAGAGAGGACAATGGGTTTTTACATACTTTAAATTTGTCTTGATTTAATCAACAGAGACAAATTGGGAAATCCAATATCAGGTCCCTAATTGTGTAATTTGGAAGAATGTGAATACAAATATGGATGCATGGGCATTTTTTGTCCCTCTCCAGAACACATTAGGGAATTAGCTAACCATCTTAATTGCAGCACAAGTAGTCTAAATGTAGTCTGATTTTTGTCTCCTTTACAATGAGCTTCAGACTTGCTAGTGGGGATAAATGGGGCACAGTGTATCAGTGTGTGAAGGTCAAACTTGTGTCTTCAGTGTAGGCTCATGCATAGCCCCACTGCACTCTGACCCCGTCCTCAAAACAACTGATTGTGTGTCTACTGACTGGACCTTCTGTCGAGTTCTGATTGTTGTCTTTCAGCTTCTAAATCAGTGTGCGTTGCTAATCCATTTGTTCCCCTCTGTGATTTATTTTGTCGACAGAGCACGACACCAGAGTGATGGCCAAAGAGAGGCAAAAAAAGGACAATCACAATTTAAGTAAGTGTCCCTCGGTGGCTTCTCAACTATTATTGGATAATACATTGTAGTTATCAATAAGCACATCAAAACAACTCTAATCAACATATTTTTCTTTTGGTCTGTTTAGTTGAAAGAAGGCGACGATACAACATTAACTACAGGATTAAGGAACTGGGGACGCTTATACCAAAGTCAAATGATCCGTAAGTTCTTGAATATTGACATAAATGATACCCTATCTTTAGTTTACCTCAACTCCAAAAGCTTGTGTGGAGACAAAATCATATAAAATTCAGCTAGGAGACACACTAAATGTTGCTCATTGAATTTAAATTAGTACTCAAGAACATTTCAGCCATATTTCAAGGGTGCACTTAAGCTTCTATTGTAGTCTGCACTCCTTGAGATGTGCGTCGCCTCACCGGGTCTCGGCAGTTCAACTTAAAGCATGAATGACGAGGAAAAGGGGTCAGATGTAAAGAAGTGGGCCACACCATTGAAATCAAAGTTTGAAACTCAATTTGAACATACAGATAGAGCATGGGACACTGGCCATCTAGGCGCAGTTGAACTTTGCTTCAAATGTAAATGGAAGGTTAGAATTGTCACTGTGCCATTAACAAAGGATAAAGGAGATTATTAACGCTGATCAGACCAATGTCTCATGTGTGGAAAAGGACGGTTTTACAGAGGTCCCTTGTCCTTTTAAAAAAGCAATAATACCTGAAAAAGAATGACTTGCACTCCAGCACCTTAAGTCCAATTTCACATCTTTCTCTCTGCCTTCCTACTTAGCTCATTTTCCTTCACCTATTTTTACTTGAGGATTAATTTTACCGAACAAGGATGTACAAGAATGGACTTTCCACATAGCTTCTTAACTATTCTATTAAAATCCCCATTCTGTGGCCTCATGTAATGTCCAAGGATGAATAATTACCCCATGTAAGTCTCCGTTTCTTATTCAAATCATAAAAGGAGGGAGCAAAAAAAAACCTCTGTTAAAACTTTTCCCCCCTTTTTATTGCAAAGAATATTCTGCCGACATCAGGGGGTTCTGTGTAAAAGGTTATTCCTGACATTTTCTTCTCTCTGTAGTGACATGCGGTGGAACAAAGGCACCATTCTGAAGGCCTCAGTGGAGTACATCAGGTGGCTGCAGAAGGAGCAACAACACGCTCGGGAGCTGGAAAGCCGTCAGAAGAAGCTGGAGCAAGCTAACAGGAGGCTTCTGCTGAGGATCCAGGTAGTTGAACACTCACTGCGTTTTAAGCACATACTGTATTTGCAGTAAATGCATTAATGGAATACATGACTGAAGCAATAAAATCAGATAATTTGGCAGATAGAATGACAAAAAAATGCCAGTCCACTAATTTTGAACATCAAGCTGTTTAGTTAGTTGAGATAACTGCCTCAGCATCATTCATATGGTCCAAATATTGGTTCAGACAAAGCACAAATCCCATTTTCTGGTGTTACCCCTATTCTTTGGCTCTCAATTTAACATAGCAGTTGCAATATTTTACTGCAACATTGGACCTCCTTTCAAGAAGTAAATATGAACGCTGTTATTTGTTGATGATTTATTTAATGTGAACAAACACTACAATGATACATCCATAGATGGCTTGTAAAACTGGTTATCAAGTATAAATTGAGTTCTACATGTACATAGCATTATACTTTTTCTTAGAAAATTAATAATACACAATATATTGGAACACGCTAAACTAGATATGACAAAGTTCATTAAGACATTACAATATTTTAATCAATATTATGCTTGAGCAACTGACACTATAAAACAAGATTTAGAAAAAAAATCTACCTAAAGATCACAATGTTTTTGTTGGTGCCAGTACACTTTTAAATGAGTTACAGTAGTCCCTCGCTACATTGCGGTTTGTTTATTGCAGACTCGCTCTATCGCAGTTTTTCAAAATAAGTTTGGAAATGACACACAACTGGCTGATTGATGGATGAGCCGCACGATCAGCATAGAATTTTTATCTAAAATAATAATCAATTATTTAGCACCTGCAACACATTTGTGCAGCCCAGAGCTGCAGAAAGATTCCTCCTGCAGCTCTGTGCGGCCCATACTGCAGGATACACTTCCTGCTGCAGCTGAACGGGTGATCAGCTGTTCAGCATGCTGAGCGGAGAAGTGGGCGTGGCCAAGAGCGCTTGCAGGTGGCAAAGAGTGGAAGAGGCAGGGAGCTGAAATTACATTCTGTGCTCTTTCAGAGCATTTAGAGTTTAGAAACATTGTTTAGAATATTGCACATGTGTGGGAAGGGTTTAAAATGCCCCCCCACCCAATCTCTATTTTATTATAAAAATTAAAAAATATATACTGTATACATAATAAAATAAACTATTACTTACTACTTGTACTAATATTCCTACTTCGCAGTTTTTCACTTATAAGACAAGATAGAACTTTATTGTGGGTCTTCAGGGTATGGATCTCCCCCGATAAATGAGGGACTACTGTAATAGTAACATTTGTGAGGGCTTAATTTGTTTAATTTGCAAGGGCTCTCATGCATCATTGTTTTAAAGTGTGCTCCTGAAAATTGAAGGTTTTGCACCTTCACCTTTGCATCACAAACATGTTTGGGATAACCTGCCTCTAAAATGAACATGCAAAATGTAAGGGCATTTGGCCCAAAATCGGACCCTTGAGCAAGCCGGGGGGGGGGGGGGGGGGGGG
>JARVLU010000646.1:7691580-7708570 GCA_031762415.1 Simpsonichthys santanae | reverse complement strand
GTGTGTGTGAATGGGTGGATGGCTGGTACTGTGAAGCGCTTTGGGGCCCCTCATGGGGGCTGGAAAGCGCTATATAATAAGTAAGCTCCATTTACCATCCTCTTTCATAACTTTGTTCTTGCTTTGTCCAACTTTGACTTCAAACCCAAACTCAACTTTAGCAACTATGTCCAACAATGCAACAGACTACAGTTTAACATAACATGAGTGTTTAAAAACTCAATATAAAACTTAAGCCAAGCACCTTAAAGTCCTAAACAGGGTCAGCGGTCATCTTGAGCTTTGATGAAACACTTGTGGAGCTTCCGTGGCATCACAGTGAAGAAAGAGTGGGTGGGCAGATGGTGAAATCTCACATCTTCCTCACATTGTCACGTCTAGTATCATCTCCCCTGTCTTTCTCTTCTTCTCTTTCCACTCACAGCAGAAGCAGAGCGTGGGAGTCGCTCAGGAGACATCATCACGAGCCACTTCACTTGAGTGCTGCCTTCAATCAGCCATTGAATTAATATTAATCATTCCCCCATCCCCCCCACACAACGAGCCATTTGTCTTCCTGCTGCCAATAAATATCTAAAAAGAAAAAAAGCTGCAGATAAAATGTGCCAATGGCCACACATTGGCAAAATCTTAACTCTATTGCAGTCCCCCCCCCCCACCCCAACCTATCAATCTGCAATTCAAGCTTTAATTGTCTATAATAGCTGCAGAAGGTCACCGCTACTCAGCAATACATCTCCCTTCCTCTCGTCTATCTTTTCTTTGAGAACAACTTGTTTTTCCGCACTAACAACGATGTGATTCACATGACTCCAGAACTAGCTGCCCATTTGGTAAAAGTTCAAAAGATATTTAAAAAAGGGGGTGAATTTAATTTATTTATCCGCGAGAACACATAAGAGAAAGACTTGGCGACATCCACAGACTGACAGAGATGAAGACAGAACGAGAGGAAGGAAATATGAGGCACTAAAATCAAAAGTCATCATCTAGAGGAATGTTTACATGAGTGTGTATGTGTGTGCGCACAAGTGTTAGCAAAAGGCGAGGGTGCTGAAGATGGCTGAAGGTCAGGGAGACATTGAGGCAATCACACTAATGAAAACAAACGAGGGATAGACTTGGAGAGAGATGTGGAAAGAGAATGAGGGAGGAAAGAAAAGACAGACCAAAAAAAAAAGGAAATAAAGAGCTGTGTGTGTGAGCGAGGCGAGATCGCCTGCTCTGGCTCAGAATAATCAAACACAACATAGCCCTATAAAAGACAGGAGAAAATGTACAGATATGTAAGCAAACTCTCTTTGCCTGCCAAGTATAGTCCTTTTATTTACATGCCCTCCTAACCTTCAGTTAGGCTTGAAGACTCATACATACATACACGTACTGTACGTACACAAAAACACATACACATGGCAGCAGTAATAAGTGAAGGTTATTCCTGCAGAGGGATGACAGTGTTTATTTAGGGCTAGCAGGCAGTCTCCGTGACATTCAGCTTGGTGAAAATGATTAATGCTACAATATACATAGGCACGGAGAAAAAGTCGAGGAAAAGAAGGGGTGCACTGTTCCCCAACAACGAGTGGAGGCATTTTAGGCGCGCACACACATACACACAGTTCATCCAGCTGTCTTTTCTTAGTTTACTGGTACGTTTCCACTTCTGCATCGACGGGTTGAAATTAAAGTCATTACGGATGTGTCATTTGATGCTTTGTCAGTTTTTATATCAAGCCTCCCTAAGAGCAACATATTTCACATGTGAGGAACACAAAGCAAAAGATTAATTTCAAAAACCAGAGAGGGTGGGAGGGAGAGCTGTGCATGAGATGTAAATAAATAGGAGAACTTTTATTAGACAGGATGGAAAGGAAGTGATTTTTTTTTTTTTTTTTGGCAATTTCATCTCACAGAACTTAAATCTGGTCCAGTTACAAACATTTCAATTTGCTTATTGGTTAGTAACCAAGTTAAGTATTTTGACTAGGGAAGCACAATATTATTGGCATGTATCGTATTGGACGATATTAGCAATAAAGTTAAATATCGGTCATCAACCAATCCATCAAAATCACTCACCGATATAAAAGGCGCTGTTTCAGCACAGCGTTATGACATCATGCGCGCCAATGAGTTTAGATTTGTGAAACTTTACAAATGTGCACTGTTTGAGTGTGGTCATCGTGTTAGAGAGAGTAAATGTCATGAATTAATTTGACATTAACCATAATCCAAGTTGAAGTGTTACATCATTTTCAGCCCCCTTTTTGGCATCTGCATTTGGTAGCAGGTCAAATTGACATAGAACATGCAAAATAATGTAGTATTTTAATTACACAGCAGATAAATCTATATAGGTCTGTGGAAAATAAATTAAATATTGGTATTAGTGTCGGTTATCGGCCAAATAAATTAACATATCGGCATATCAAATATCGGCCAAAAATCCAATATTGTGCATCCCTATTTTTAACAATATAATAATAATGTATTTTTCAGCATTTTGTAAATTCAAGTACCGTGTAAACATGTTTTCTAACAGAGTTACAGCACTGTGTGTGTAACTGCTTTATTAAATTACAAACTAACAAGCATTTTTTTAAACACATGATCATTCATGCAAACGGCAGCCATATTGGATTGATGAGAAACCTCTGAATTCAGAGTTGGAATTGTCACCTTAAGACAATGCATTCCAAATAAAATGATCTATCACCACCTCTTTATTATGTAAGGCACCTTTCTCATTATTTACAACAAACGGGTGACGGGTGATGGTTACTTTGCAACAAGATGGGTTACTTTGCAACAAGATGGTCCTGGGGTCCATTTCCAGTTTGGGGCCATACATGATGCATATGTTCTCCTTGTATTGGGGCGTGTTTTTTTTTTTTTTTTTTTTTTTTTTTTTTTTTTTTTTTTTTTTTTACTGGTTACCTTCCACAGTCCAACATCATGCAAGTTAGATCAAGTGGCAACTTCAATCTGATCAGGTGTGTGTGGTTTTTCATGTGTGTGTCAGAATGGTGACCTGTGTATTCCATTTCTCACTTAATTACAATAAGCACCAACTCTCCACAAACCTAAACAGTTTAGTGGTGTCCCGTCTTGTCCACTGATTTAATATCGGGCAAAGAACAATTAGGACTGATAAATTTATAAAGGATGACTAAACCCAGACTTACTGGCCTAACAGCATCAGCTAAGAAAAGCTACCAGTCAGTAACTCAGACTGATCCAGTAACCAGAGCACCCCAACCCACTTATTCAGCATCTCTCACATCATCCCACCCCAAGTGAATTGCTCAGCGCTGGTCCGTTCTGCTCCAGCAAAGCTTCCCTAGTTTATTTCTTGTCGAAAAGGGATTTGGCTGCTATCAAGTGGTAGCAGGCCACTATCAAACACATGTCTGGCTTGTAAACAGGCAGCTGGCAGATCTCCAAGCTCCCCACAGCGTGCAGCAAGGCCGAGCCGAGCAGAGAGGGGCTGTGACACTGATCCCAACCCTATCGCTCCCCAACAGCCTGCACTAATAGACCCTTCAAATACTCACACCTCTATCTATATTTTACTTGAGACATGCCAAGCCTGTTGTGTGTGTGTGTGTATTGTGCTTGTGTGCAATGATTGAGGATGTGTGCATCTCCTGCGCATCTCTCCGGATGAGGCATCTTCTTTATTGCTTGTTGTTGACATGGATCCCTTTAGCCCTTAACAGGAGTCAGCGGGAGGGTTAAGCTGCTAACCACCCACTCCGAGGCACACACAAACACACAAGCGCAGTGCTTTTGCAGTCTAAAAGCATTATTCAGCAGGTCAACAGCCACTCTCGCAGCTTGGGAGTGCGAGCGTGTGCCTGTGTGTACAGTATGTGTGTGCGCTTGCGCTCAGCGCTTCAGGCTAAGGCACTCAAAGTGAAATTATGTTCTCAGACAGGCTCCGTGTTGCCCTCTTTATCCTGACAGGCGAGGAAACAGCCACAAATAAATAAGCAGAGAGCTCTTTCCCCAGACGTGACCGCCATGGCATACTAGCACTCCAGAAGGTGGCGTGAAGAAAACAGAATTGTGTTTTATTGTATGGGTGGCAGGGGACTGCGACTTGATAAGCATGGTGTATTTGTCGTATTTGTGCCACTTAAAGTAAAGCCGCTTCTGTGGGAAACGATGTTAAGGGGGCGTGCAGGGACACAACAAGCATGGAGGAATTTGTTACAGGGGCAGGAGTTGTTTAAAGCTACAGGCTGTCACTAAACTACTCATTTTATTATATAAATTTTATTTTTAAGGATGAAACATGTAGTTTTTAAAACTCATTTTAATGTGAAAATAATTCTCACATTTAAAAATAATAATAATTATAGCCACAGGTTTCAGTTTGTTTGTTTGTTTGTTTGTTTGTTTAACAATCAAAATGCAGGTTAGGCACAAAGTATTTGTGCAATTTTCAGTTTTTGAAATATTTGACTTTTTCTGCTTTTTTTTTTCCTCCTTAAAAATGAATGGAGCTCTCTTCAAACCTTTTATCCTGTTGACAACTTTTTACTGCTCATTTTATCTCTTCTTCTGCTTTTCTCAGCTTGTTTGTGCTATTTTCTGCTTCCTTTAGCTCCTTTCAGGCTCTTTCTGCTCATTTCAGCTTCGTTCTGATAATATCAGCTGTTTGTGCTTCTTTCTGCTTCTTCTTAAGCTTAATTTAGTTTTTGTTACTTTTAATTTAATGTCATTCTTCTGTTTCAATTCTTTTTAGCTTCTTTTTTGCCTATTACAGCTTGTTTTTTGGTCGTTCAGTCTCTTTTTGCTCGTTTCAATTCTGTGTGCTTGTTCAGCTACTTTTCTGCTTTTTCTGCTTTTTTCAGCAGTTTTGTGCTCTTTTTACCTTATTTTTGCTAATTTCAACTTTATTCTGCTTCTTCCAGCTTCCTTTTGCACCTTTCAGCTTGTCTCTGCTCCTTTTAGCTTATTTCAGCTAATCTGACCTTTTTATCAGTTTTTAATTTTTATGCTATGTTCTCTTTGTTTTATTCCTTTTAGTTTCTACTTTCTACTTTTCAACTATCAGTGTATTAAGTAAGCTTTAGCTTGTCCAGCTGCTTCTATCTGGATCATTCAGAAGTGAGCGTTCACACTGCGTTTTCACAGGAAACAGTTTCTTCTGGTTAGAAATAGTATGAAGATGGTGCTGGTGCTGAAGGATGAATCAGCTGTGAAGTTTCATTACAGAAAACTGTTGCATGTTTTATAATGCTCCCTTGTTGCCAGTGATAAATAATACCAAAAACAAAAAAAGCAACTTGAATAACAAAGACAGAAAAAAAAAACTAGCAGGTCCAGTAGGAAGAATACAGTTACAGGAATTGGTTTTACTTCCATTATGTAGCCCACAACTTGGGAAATTATCTTAATGCATCTTTTATCTGAGGTTGGTTGAGTCAAAATTGTCCCATAACGTGCAGCAGTTTTACTAAACTTCTTTTAGTTTGTCCTTGCATTGGTATGAGCATCTACACAGTAAAACGAGCAGCAGCACTAAACAGTTATCTTTAAAAAAATGTATGTTAGAAAATACACCATCTTTTCTTCCGTATCAGCTAATATTAGCCTCATACTTCCTCTCAGTTTAGTTGATTATTTGTACTAAATTTACCTCTAAACATACTGTATATACAAAGTGTCTTTCAGAATTTAATATTTTGCATATCACCTGTTAATGTAAGTGGCAGAAAATAAAAACTTTACTTTAATACATTTTCTATGAGAGTTTTTCAAAAACCAGTGCAGTAAAGGTGTACAGCTAATAGCTCATAGCACTTTGCCTTCAGTGTGATAAATAACCAATCAGTTGTCGTTGTTTTTTTTTTTTTTTTTTTTTTTTTTTTTTTTTGTTTTTTTTTTTTTTTTTTTCCACATTAGTTGTTGCTACCTAAAAATAAAATCCTGACAGCACTACTTTTTAAATAAAACTGTAAAACCCAGTTAAGGTGCAGCTGTGAGCAGTTAAATAAACTGTTTCAATGCCACAAAACAGTGTTTGCATGTGAACATGGACCAAAACACATTAACAAGTTCAGTTTTACACATGTAGACAAGATTATTGACTAAACCAGTGTGTTAAAATTTTTAAAAAGCTTTAAGATATGAAGAATTATAGGAAATGACCAAAGATCAGGGACTTTCAGACATCATTTAGTCATACTAATTGTCAGATTCAAATAAATAAACGTTACATATAAGTATGATGCAACACTCAACTAAAACCTATGTTTTCTTTCACCATTACGCCAAATGGCAATATGATAATCTGGTAGAAGTTCTTAGTGATTATCAGACAAACGAGGTCTGGTTGAAGATGCACATTGAGCACATAGCTGTAAAGGTTGTGCAGTTTTGTAACGAGCAGTCACTTTGTTTTGCAGGAACAAATGTAATTGATTCAGTGAGTGTGAGTGTGTGTGTGTGTTGACAGTAGTTTTATTTAAATGTCCACAGTCATAGCAGGGAAAAAGAAGAAGAAAGCCCCTCCCCAGCTGGCCTATAAAGGACTTGCAGAGACACATCTTTGAAGGTTCTCCTTCAAAGCCCCGGCCTGCCTCCATGGCTGCATCAGGGGATTTCTGTTATTAATTGAAGTTAATTTTCTGGGATATCAATTTGCTGGGCACGTGGGAAAGATTGATAGCCCCCGCGCATCTCCTGAGTGTTGGGATGTGGAATGTGGGAGGGGGACGGGCACGAGGACAGAGAAATGACACTATTCCCTCACCATCCCCAGAACCAGGCTTTCACTTTTATCATCCCCCAAATTACAAATATCGGAGGCCAACCTTGGCTTGGAGGAGATTTCCATAAGATTAATTAGGCCAGCGAGCCAAAGACAGAGTGGGAAGGGAAAATATAAAGAAATAAATACAGGAAGTGTGGGGGGTTTGTGATGTAGATGGGGGTTGGGAGAGCAAGAGTGGATGAAATGTGGGTGAGAATGGACAAGTCAATTGGACAATGGGTAATTAGTGCAAGAAGCAGGATCTCAAAGGCATGAAGAGGACAGCCGAGCAGGGCGCTCTGTTTGCCCCATGATGTGGAGGGCGATGCGGCGGGACCCACATTTAATTAGCACCACTTTGATACCCACAGGAGTGCCAGGGGCCCCGGGGCAACCCAAACAGTGACTGACAACCCCACACCTCCGGACGCTCCCTTCTCTCCAATTATAGATGTACCAAGCTGAGACGACCCGGTACAAAACCTCATAGAGAGGAACTCGCACATGCACACACAAGCATGCAGATAATCACACATCTTTGTAACGTGTGCACAAAATGCTCAAACAAGTCAGCCAAGCAAGCAGGCTGGCTCCAGCCTCTTCCTATTTGTGTGCTACAAATTGGCATTTGGATTAAATGGAGCTGGAGATGCCCTAAAGGCGAGAAGAGAAGACTATCTCTCACCTGGCCTGATCTTCCACCAGAGCAGACGTTTAAAATGAGGATTAATTTAGTGCGAGTCGGGGCAGGTGGGTGCCTGAAGCAGGGATGGACCGTGGAAGACGAAGCAGGAAAAATCGTCTTCTGCTTCCTAAAGACAAGGAGCGGAAAAAGAAACAACTGGCAACTCTCGAGCATGAACTCACACATGCAAACACTCATGCAAAGCCTTTGTCATCCCATACATTCTGCAATATTAATGTGCCAGTCTGAATAAGCGACTGGGAAGCAGGAGCTTTTCCTGTGTTGCGTTGGTGTATTTTTAATGTGCAGTGATGTGCCTGACACCACAACATTTTGCACAGCATCGGTTACGCAGATCAACTACTCCTGGCTGCATGAATTATGCAACTACAGTGTTTTCATCCCGCTCAAAACACACATTTAGTAAACAAACTGCTTACTCAATGCTAACAACATGTTTGTGTAAATAATAGATATTCAAATGTGTTTTCCTGACGCAGAAGAAGCAAGCTGTGGTGTGATTTGGTTTATTATTTAACACTGTTTTACGTTGCATTCTGACTCCCTTGTTGACAAGTCACAGCTTCACTCAACACTGACAAACACAAATTCAACTATAGAAATTGCATTCGCTGCGAAAATGCAGTGTGAATGCTTATTGCAGAAAAACTTGCTGAGAAATAGCTGAAATTAGCTAAAACATGCTGAAATGTAGCTGAAACACAAGAGCAAGCCTAAATTAGCAGAAGGAAGCAGAAAGAATGCATATTTGCTATATTAGGTTTAAATAAACAGAAATTAGGACGAAAGTTTGGAAATTAGCTAAAAAAAGGCTGAAATTAGCAAAAAGTAGCTGAAAAGGCAGAAAGGGGCTAAAACTATCAGAAGGAAATGTAAAAAGCTGAAATAAGTAAAAAAAAAAGTGAAATTACATGAAAAAAACTAAAAACAGCATCAAATGGAGCATAACAAGCTGAAATTAGCAGAAATAATTTAATTACACTAAAAGTCAATTTTATTTCTAGAGCACAGTTAAAAAAACTGTTATCAAGGTGCTTCACAAACAACATCAAAGACAGAAAGTGGCAGAAATCACCATGAAAAACTTATATTTATATGAAAACAGCTGAAATTAGTTACAAAAATGCTAAAAAGGTAGTTGAAAAGGCAAAACAAGCTTAAATTAACAGAAGAAAGCAGAAAGAACAGGTTTGCCCAGTTAGACTGAAAGAAGAAAACGCTAAAAACAGCATCAAAAGAGCTGAAAGAGCAAACAAGTTGAAACTAGCAAAAATAAGCTTTAAGGAGCACAAGCTGAAATTAGCAGAAACAAGTTATTAGGCTGAAAGTAGCAGAAATGTCCATGACATACTTGTATTTATATGATAACAGCTGAAATTTGTTGCAAAAGTGCTAGCTTAAAAGGTAGAATAAGCTTAAATTAGCATAAGAAAGCAGAAAGAATGTTTGCCAAATTAGACTGAAAGAAGCAGAAATGAGCTAAAAAAAATGTGGGAATTATCTGAAAAAGGCAGAAAGGCTGAAACGTAACTAAAATTTTCATAAAGACTTCCAGTAGGAAGTGGAGAGCACACATTTTTGCTGAATTGGGCAGAAAAAAGTTGAAATGAGTGCAAAAATGTGGAATTAGTTGAAAATGCTAAAATTTGCATAAAACAGCTGAATAGTAGCTGAAATAGCTGAATCTTACATAAATAAGCTGAGAGGAACATAAATAAGTTAGAAGAAGCACAAACATGTTGTAGTTAGAAAAAAACTGAAAGGAGCACAAAACAGCTGAAAGTAGCTGAAGCAGAACAAAATGTGAAAGGAGCAGTAAAAGGTTGTAAACAGATCTAAGGATTTGAAGGATGTAAAATAAGTTCAATTCATTTTCTACAAGAAAAAAAAATGGCAGAAAAGGCTAAATATTTCAAAAAGCTAAATTTGCACCAATACCAAAAGTCATAGCAAGAATGTACTGGAAGAGTTGAACATTTTGATTTATGACTTGTTGAATTAGCATAAAATTTATGGAAAGAGAAAGATGATGAAAAACATATGGAGGAAAAGTGGAGCACAATAGTGTGAATGATTCATAAACATTCACACAATAATCAGCAGGGTTGTTTTTTTATCTTATTTTTCTTATTTTATTTTATTTTTATTTGTTAAAGCTGGCATAAGTAGCAACGTGGCATCTACTAATAAGTGCACTGTCAAAGATAATTACTTCACAAGTCCTCGACAGGAAGCCTCAGAGTAGATGTGGACATTATTTAACAACAGATTCGTGTCTCTGCCCATTTCCACATAACAAAAACAGCAAGTGGTGTCATGTTTATCCAGAGCCCCGGAGGTTGTGTTGCTTCATCAATAAGGCTTGTTTGATCAGGGATTGTTTTTAATCGATGGAGGAAAACAAACAGACCCTGCTAATGATTGGATAATCAGTGACATATATCTGGAATCCACTGCAATCTCTGGAATGTGTCCATCTCAATCCTTGAAGGCAAAAGGAGGAGTGTTTGAAAACCTGTAGCAACAGCCATCGCATCAAAAGACAACAGCTGAATGCTACTTATTTGTACCAGCGCTACTTTTACGCTCAAATCACTGTTTAATTTGTGTTTACAGTTGAGGAGGGGATCAATCTAAGATGGTAAGATACCATTTTAAGAAAATCTGAGCACACTTTTGCCATGCTATTATCTGTAAAACAGGTTAAAAAAAGAAGTTGCTGCAAAACAGAACAGATGTCTATAGCAAATGCAGAAACAGCTGGATCTGTAAGTGTTTTATGTCAGAGTACTTCAACCAACCTATTGGAATGCAATGAACATATGATATTGGCAATCGTCTTGTTATAAAAATAGGCGGCTGTCTAGGACAACATTTTGGCTAGATACTTGGAGGTTGAAAATGTGTCTACAATCACTGTACACAAACCAAAACCTTAAACCAATTAGTACAACAAAGATTTAACAGGAAAGCCACTTTACAGAATAAAACAACCGTTGTTGTGCCATCACATACAAAGACGACTTGGAGAAATTGGTATCAGGATTATGATCGTTTCAAACATTTGTTTTTGCTTATGAAACACGGCTAATTGTTTTCTCTCTACAATGTAATTTTCATGAGCTTTTAGTTACCTAGCAATGGAAGTTTAATGTCATATTGAACGCCCAAAAATGTTTTAATACCCCTCATAAAGCAAAGCTCAATGCCCAATTTAGTATAGTCCAGACAGTTTAAATCCAAAATATTTATTTGTACTTATACCAAAATCTATAACCACAAACTTTAGCTTCAGCAGTCATTTTGGCATGTGGGTGTGTTTAATAAGGCTAATTATGGCTGCTTTCCATCTAACTCAGTCAGTCAGAGCGTTGACGTTGTGCATGCTGGCTGACTTAAACGTCTTACAGACACTTTAATAGACTGAGGCCACCATTATTGTTATAACTTACATATGTGCTTTTGCTGCTATGAGAAGTCTGCTGCATTGCTTGCCGTCCCATTTAGCACCATTTACAAAAGGTGATTCTTAAAGTGACGCCCACATGTTGAAAGCCAATAAAAGGCCACATCATTTGTAACAATTTGCTCTTACCAGAATACATATATGTAATTTTGATTAAACTTGCAATAGAATATTTACTTTTGCTTAATACATTGAATTTAGCTTTACATACCAAAGCAGCTCTTTTTAGTTTTGCTTAAGGGGCAAATAAATTCATCAAGCATTTCAAGAAACTCAATTACAAAAACTCCTTAAGGCAGAAATTCTTGACTGGATGCTGTTTAATCTATGTGACTGTATAATGATCAGGTCATTGTGCTTCATTTGGATATACTGTATATATATTTTTTTTACTATCAGACATCACGTGCATATTTTTTAAAGTGCAATGGAAATGGAAGTAATCTGAGACCATGGTCCTCAGTCGGATAAGGGTGGACTGCTCTCTTCGGGTCGAGGGTGAGGTTCTACCTGAAGTGAAGGAGTTCAAGTATCTTGGGGATTTTGTTCATGAGTGACGGACGAATGGAGTGTGAGATTGACAGATAGATTGGTGCAGCATCTGCAGTATTGAGGACTCTGTGCCGGTCCGTTCTGGTGAAGAGGGAGCTGAGCTGTACGGCAAAGTTCTCTGTTTACTGGTCAGTCTATGTTCCTACTCTCATCTATGGTCATAAATTCTGGGTAGCGATCAAAAGAATGATGGATGGATGGATGGATAGGTGGATGGATGGATGGACAAACAGAAATGGAAGTAAATTAACATGAACAACACTGGAGAGAAAAACAGAAAGACCACAAGTCTAAGATTTTATCAAACAGAGAAAACACAAAAATACCCTACAATAAGAACAAATCAGCTTATCGCAACAAACAACATCAGTAACTTTGCACTCTGAGAGGATTTCTGCAAAAGATGCAGTGTCTTGAGTCATCCTGTAGATAATAGGGTAAAGAGTTAGAAAAGAGTCAAAGTTGTATCAATGCACATCACAGACTGAACCATCCTGGTGCATCTTTTTTCCATGTGGATTATCAACTAGCCTCAAATGGAAATGAAGTCCTGCTTTATCGATAATTTATCTGTTCTGATGAGACTTACTGCCTTCAAAATGAAATGTACCAGTTTCCCAAGAAGAAGTAAAAAAGAACCTGATCCAAATGATTGTTATATGTAAAGATAAAGGTTCAATAAATATTTTGGTGTGCAATGAAGCAAAAGAAATGGACAAATTATATTGTGAAATATGGGGCTAATATTTAATAACTGTCACTATTACATACCCCTGAACTGTTTCAAGTCAGGCACCTGGTGTAGTCTACCATCGTGACAGAGACACTCTTTCACCCAGCTGCCCTTTGAGCCTGGGCTGTCCCCTCTACAGCCGTATAAGCTTCTCATATCCTTCCACAACCTCCCCCATTCACCCATTTCTCCTTCTTGTCTACACGCGGTGCCTGGAGAACCTAAAGCAGCACCAGATGGGGCTTCTTGTTACCACAGCAGGCACTCATCCATTTGTTGCAAAGCAGTTTCTCCATTGCCCCGTTCACCTTATACATATTGATGAAGAGAAACTTGGAACGACACGTAGAATTTGACTCAATTCATTTCGCCCCCCGACAGCTGTCAGACATTACATCCATTACATCAGTTTGGCTCTAAACAACAAGTGGGCAACGAGCCCAGACTGTTGAGCAACAATGGGCTTTATTGGAGACGACAAATTGGGCCCTCTAAAGCACTCAGTCATTTACCCTGTAATACAATTTGTCACTGCCTTGAATACATTGTTTGCTGGTCATTGGCAGTGTATCACCTTTCCAAGAGGACATGTTACTTACATTAAAGAGGTATTCCCATCCATGCATTGTCTTTGAAGTTTCTGCTTTTCGCAAGCCTGTGTACCTCCTGGTATGATTTTTCCTCAACATATCAATGTGATTTGCCTTCACCTCCCGTTTATCCATTCTCCCTGTCCAGATGTCTCGACTTCCTTGAGGTGACGTTTATGAAAAAGGAGCTGTCACAGCATGAGTAACTCATCTGTACGTAATTTGTTGTAAAATATGTGGTTTATGTGTATATAAATCCTAGACTACCATGTGAACAGCTGGTCAGTCGTTTAAATCTACCAGCAGTCATCACACTACTGTTGTTATATGTGACATACAATTGTATGCTTAATTAAGACTCCAGGCTTTTTAAAAATCATTAAATTGGATGTGATGTTCCCTTGATCGGAAAGATCAAATCAATAGGACGACAGTAAGAAACAAGCTGACCAAACTCGGCATCACAGAGGCTTCATTAAGTGGCCTTATTTAATATGGAGACAAGACGTTGTCCTCTCAAATACAATTAACGTTAACAACTTCAGCAGGTTGGACCATAAAGATTTTGATTTGAACTTCTCTCACTGAGCCCTTTTTGAAACTTCTCAGGACTTTATTGACATTCTCACGGCCCTATTAAATCGATCCCCGGTTTACTCTATACAGAAAAACGCTAAATAGTCATAAATATCATATTACTGCAGTTAGAGGGCAGGGAATGGTATTAGAATTGGACTCAAAACTCATGTTGAAACCATCAAGTCATCGGACGAAACTACACCTCGCCTGTCTCACACCTGCAAATCATTATCATTTGTTATAGATTCTGTATATCAACATGGAAAAAATTACATGAATGGTTCCATATGTTCAAGAGAAAGCCATTTTGCGTGTTGGACACTAAACGGTTTGGAGTAATTTAATGCAATCTCTTTGGAGAAGAAATTCCAACCCCCTTACAGCAAAATACCCCCCCCCCCCACCACCACCATAGGGGGGGGGGGGGGGGGGAAAGAAACATGTAGCGTTGATGTATGTGAGTGCAATAACATTTACTCTGCAAATCACTACCAAATTGTGCACAGTTGTATCAGGAAAATTATGCTAGTAAAAACAGTTTATACAGTAAATTGCAATTTATGCCTCTGCTAACGAAGACAGAAAATATGTTGATTTAAATACATCTCAATTTACTGAAAACTCACTTGGTTTTGTTTATCCTTAGATTGCATGTGGTCAAGAATAAATCCTCGGAATTATTTTTAAATTGTGCATAAGCCACAAGAGGCAGAGACCATACAGTTGAAGCAATTGTTCAGCATGTGTCTGTTTGCTGCCATTCCTGTGAAGAGCAGACCTGTTGCTTCTCGGTTGCCGGCTGGTTGGCAGAAACCCAAGACTTCCAATTAAGATAAAACACCAACAGCAAGTGCGGCACTGGATTCCGTATCAAAGTGTGTGCCAAACAAAATAGGGGAGTTGAGTCGTTGCAAGGCTGTGCTACATTAGGGGGTTAATGGCTGTCAGTTTGTCACTTAAGTGGTGTAAACACCCCCTCCATCTGTGAACTGTGAGCAGCTCTTGGCAATCTGTTGGTAAATTAACCAGTAGTGGCACTTTACCAGGCTGTGGCGGCAGCAGGCTTGTGTAAGAGGCTAAAGATGGATGGGGGACAGCGAAGGGTTAAGTGGACAAAAGGAGGTGAAATTAGGAAACAGTAATGTGGAAAATGAAGGAGACAAAACATTTGAGTTGTCTCCAAAGCATTTTACATAATGCAAGCGAGACTAGCTTTACTTTATCATCTTTCCATTAGTGCCAGGACTGTCATCTTGAACCGAACTCCACCTTTAACCAAACCTCTTTGCCCTTAAATTTGCATAGAGTAAGAGTTAAATTATTTAATATTTAATGCACCTTCAAGAAGCTAACATCCTCATCCAAGCTGATTATTTTTAATGTAAACACAAGTAATGTATATAGCCTGAAACAAACTTTGGACTATGGTATTTTTCTATGGGTAAACTAAAACGGCGATCGGTAACGTCTTTTTAAACACATTTTTTCAGTGTAAAACAACTTCGAAAGGCCGTTTTAATGTGTTTTAATGTGTTTCCAAGCAGTTAGCTAACAAAATACCCTAAAAAAAAAAATACGATAAAAATATAAAATGCTGCATAAAAAAGGCAACGAACGGTGCGATGACATCACTGGGGGCGGAGCCGTAAGTACGGAGCGCCGTAGGTCGATGGCGCCGTAGGTCGGGTACAACCTGTATGCCTTTGGGAGTCGAACTCCGGTTCAGATGCAATTTATAGCAGACTGGGTGGGGCCCACACAGCAGGTGGGCATGGACTAGAAGTTTTCAGTGTTCAGCGGGCTGCGCGTGGGTAAACCCAATAGCGACAGCTATTAAAGGGCTACACTTACACTCATAGAATCTGGGGTTACAATACGTAACCAATGTTCTTGTGCTATGGATCCTTGTATCCTCCTCTGCTCCCAGACGTGGTACGGTTCCACTAATCTAACAGCTGCACTAATTTTCTGTTTAGTCTTTGAAGATCTTTAAATTCAAGTTTGCTAATATTTTTTGGGAGAGTTTTCTGCACTAAAAACATACAGGAGGATGGGAAGCTCAATTACCCTGCAAGCAGTAAATACAGTACAATTGAATGTAAAAGTAGTAATTGTTTAGTCACAACATGTCCTGCTCACCTTTAGCACCCAGCTGTCTGTAACAATAACCCTGGCTCCAGGCACTCCTGTTGCAAACTTGTCTATTCTTCTGAACTCTGTGTTGATGCTGACTGCCACTGCGCCCCAGCTGGGAAAAGATGGTCTTACATAAGCCTGCAGACTCCTGCTTATAGGATGATTGTGCCAGCACCAAGAGGACCAGTACATGACCAGCAGCCAGCTGGACAAGTGGAGGCAGAGAGAGAGAAGAAGAAAAGCTCTCCAGCCATCACTCACCTGCTGAAACAAAGCAGAAGAGCTGAGACATACAAAAAAAAAAAAAAAAAAAAAAAAAAAAAAACAGCCAAGAACTACAGCCACAAGCTTCACCTGGAAAAGAAGTGGATCTATGTCATTTACTGTCTGGCTTTTCATCATTAATGATGCCGTAAGAACATTTACATAAACACTGAAGAAGGAGAATTGTGAGACTTCTCCGAAGGAGCTACAAGCTTCAGCAGGTGAGATGCAGACTGAGCATATAGCAACTGTTGCCAGAGTTCCTCACCAGTCTGAGCTTTATGGGAGAGTGACAGAGAAGTGCTGAAGAAAGCTCAGATTAAATCTCGACCAGAGTTTGTCTAAAACAATCGAGACAAACTCTAGGTGAGATAAATTTCATCAGGATGACAGTAATAAAACAATATACCATAAGTTGTTATAGACACTGTAGATGATGCCAGGAAATGGACTGAAAATGAGAAAACAGCTAATTTCCCTAAAAAATTATTTTAAAGACCTTTAGAAAGCCTAAGAATTTTTATAAAATAAATAATAGTGAGAATAATAAACATGAACACTTATTTAAAAGATGACAGCAGTTTGTTTTCTTGAATTAAAAAGGATAATTTTAGTTTGTTCACAGTACTGTAGGTGAAATCAGCTGAAATGAATCCCTCATGAGAAAACCTGCAGGAAGTCTGAGGGACACTCTCAGCACCGTGGGCATGATTGTTCAAATGGAAAAAATTAAAGAGATAAAAGTCTAAGCTTTAACATAGATCAACCGTGACTTACTTTTCTTTTTTTTTTTTCATCTGGCAAAGTGTAGACATTGAATAACTTTCATTTTATGGTGCAGACTGTTGAAGCCAAAAATTACCACTTGCATAAAAGTTCTGTGGAAGTGTCAAAATACATTCAACACGAAGGGGTTTACTGGTGCTGGTCATAAAATGAGAATATGATGAAAAAGTTGATTTATTTCAGTAATTACATTCAAAAAGAGAAACTTGTACAGTAGTGTATTCATTCATTACACACAGACTGATATATTTCAAATATTTGTTTCTTTTAATGTTGATGATTAAACCTGTCAACTAATGAAAACCCCAAATTCAGTATCTCAGAAAATGACAATATAACTTAAAGCGTCTGTGACATGATTTATGAACTTTGCAGAAAGTGGCACAACATAAATATCTTGTATCATTGAACTATG
>JARVLU010000646.1:7665613-7678808 GCA_031762415.1 Simpsonichthys santanae | reverse complement strand
AAAACGTGTTTAAAAAGACGTAGCGGCTGCCATGTGCGTTCGGCTCCGACTTACGGCAGAATCGAGTTACGAACCGTTCTTAAGTCCGGAAACCGTTCGTAAGTCGAGGACTACCTGTATATATATTGCGTTTGGTAGCAGGACAATTTGACAAAGACCATGCAGAATAATGTAATATTTTTCTTCCACGGCAGAGAAAGCCATGTATTCTCTGTACGTAGGTCTAGGGGAAAATAATCAATATCTGTATCGGTATCGGCCAAATAAGTTTTAACATATCGGATGTCGGCCAAAAATCCAATATCGTGCATCCCTAGTACGTTGAGATTTACTCTCTCTTTGCTTTGGTCAACACAGGGAGTGATGAGCAACAATTTTACAAGAATATACTGAAACAAATGTACTATTTGTTTGAATACTCAAAGATGTACAGTAAAATAAAACCAGCTTTCCGTGAAGGAGTATATCACTTGCTGCTTTGAATGTTTAAGTTACAAACACAGAGCGTGATCTGTTAGCACTCAAAGAACAAGTTGGAGATCACTCTCAGCTACTCCCACATCCAAGTTTAGCTCAGTGCCTATAAACTGAAAGAGGCACAACCTTTTTGTACATTAAAACTTGTCTATGGGTTCATGAGATATTTTGCTAACAGACTGACTTTAACAATTATGGCAAAACGATGATCTTGTACAAGATGTCAGAAGAGAATCTGTTAGGGATGACCCTCAGCTACTATCACACCAAATTTTAACATAGTAGCTGTGAAACTGACAATGTTTGAGCTGTGTTTATGTTTGCTAAAGTTGATTATCTGTGGTGGCCATCTTGAACTGGCCTGACTCTAGAAATCATTCAGATGTAGATGTACACTCAACAATTACGTACCAAGATTTTAATAAAAATATATTCACTTGACAGGCAAACACATGCACAACATGACCATCCGCCACATGAAGGAAGGGCAATAAATATGTTTTTCTTAACCAGATGTTCTTATTGGAAGCTAAAAATTACAAATTGCACCTGTAGGGCTCCTAGGTCTCCATTTCTTCCCACCTTTACTTAAAAAAAATCTAACACTGAACCACAAAAACTAACTTAAGAGGGGGGATATTTTACTATGAGAGCTGGTAAACAACTGGGCACCGTATATGCTAATAAAAGTAAAAACAAACACATATTACTAACTCATGCTTGTTATATTTGTTAAGCAGCATTTTTAACGTGCTGGTAGATTAACGCCAGCGTCAGTGTGAAAATGACTCAAATTAAACAAATTGATGGTACTATTAATGCTGCGGCTACTTAATGTGCTATTAATGTAAAAAGTTAGCTAAATATCTACTTTAGGAGTGTTTGTTTCTAATATAGAGCCAAGCTTTAGTGGTGTCCGACTCACCAACACACGTTCAAGCAGCCTGAAAACACACACGTTCCCACATGAATACACACCAGAGGGGGGAGGCTCCTGCAGAGGTCAGTATAGCAACACCAAATGATCAAAGAGTTGGACTTTATAAGTGAGTGTACTTCTCTCTGTGATGGTGTGCGAACCATAAGTATGTGACAGTGGAGACTATAGCACAGACCACATCACAAAAACAACCAAACAAAAAACATGCCACCTTTACAGGAGTTCAGTCAGCTATGTGGCAGAAGAGCCAGACTCCTTCAGTTGGCGCAACAAACATCACTTGTGACACATTTTATTGCGCCTTGCTGCACCTGCTTCCACCTGCTATCAGAGGAGCAGAAACTAAAACAGCTGAAATTATCGACTTCGACTAAAAGCCACGGTGAAGCTTCCTTTGTTAATTAATTCCATGCCTGCCATTCTCGTAAACTCCTAATTTCTAACACATGCTTGCACGATATATATATATATATATATATAAAAAAGAAGAACAATGGAAGGCTGCTGATAGGAAGGCAGCGCTGGAGGTAGAAAGGTGGAGGGACGGGGGCTGGAAGTATAAAGAGTTTTCCTTTCCTCCACCTTTCTGCTAGTTTTAATTGCAAGGTGCAAAAGTGAAATGGCTGTGCTACATGATAGTGTTAGAGGAAACAGGGGTGTCAATGAGCGAGGCAGGGTAGGGGGAGGAGGAGGAAGGGATGGAGGGGTGAAAAGGGGATGACGGGCAGACAGCAGAGGGGCAGAGGGGTGGATCTGCGACGAGAGGTGTGTGTGCGTCTCGAAGTGACAGATAGAGTCCCCCAAGGTGCTCTCAAAAAAGCGAAAGATAAAGATTCTCGGGGGAAATTTATCTCATTAGTCTTCAGACACAGTTCAGTAATTCAGCCGGTGTCAAGTTTGTCATGAGATGAAAAAAACAATAAAAAGTAGATGGTAAATAAAATTTAAAAATCAATCTGATTTGAGGGGTATCAATCACCTGAAAGAAAGGGAAGATCTGATTCTAAATCACTGCCGTGTGCCGCCTGTAAGTAATTGCACACCAAGATACTCATCACCGCCCTCAGTTGCTTAAATAAGTTACTTAGAAGTGGAGCATTTTAAACCCAATAGCAGCAACGCTGGTTATCACCGAAGCGGCCTACAACAAGATAAACGTGCTATCTGTGGACAAGCTATACTGTTTACCATTAAGGAGTCTAATGTTGAGGTGAATTCAGCGAGCTCTTACAAAGACAGAGTCTCGTCGGTGACACGGGAGATATAGTCCAAGTGAGAAAACACCCCAGTCAGATTGCACAACATATTCATCTTGCCACTATAGAAGAGCCTGCAGTTATCTCCCCTGTACAAGAGCTTCTCCAGGAACAAAAGGAGTTCTTCCTCAAACAGAAATGCATGTTTTGGACGTTTTTATTACGCTGTTAGCAGCATCGATTTTTAAGCAACAATAGGAGCTCCTGCTTGCGTGCCACCCCCGAGACAAAGCCAAACCAAGACAAATGAATTCCTTGACACACGATTGTTTAAAATTGCTGCAATAATAGATCTTGTTTTTTTTTTTCTTCTTCTCTTCCTTTCACCTTATGTCGCCTTGACACATCAGCACAGATACAACAAACGTGCCCTTTCGGGGACAGAGACACGCAACTCTGTCAGCAAAGTGCCGTTGAATGTATGAAGAAAACTCAGTCCTTGTTATCTAGCTCATTATTTTTTCAGCATCTCAATCAATAATCACAGATTCCTGATTCTTTTTCTCCACTTATGTCTAAAAATTATTGAATAATAAAGAGATTACGAAAGAAATCTTCAATATTTCTAAAACTTGTGCTGACTATTAGTGTGAGGGATGATGATGTTATCTGATGGCCTTTGTCATCTCTTCAGCTTTGCATAGCTAACAAGCCCTTTGCATGTGCAAGCTAGCAGGCTGAGTCCTTTCACTCCACTGTCAGTCTGTTTCAGTCTATAATTGCTCCTTGGTGTCTGCATCATCTAAACCAAGATGAAAAAGAGGGAGCAAAGATAAGCTCAAGAGGCGTTCTTGCCCCATGCTATGATACCATCAACCTCATCAGTTTATAATACCTGCCGCTCTCCATCTCCCTTATTATCCTCATGGGTTAAAGGTCGGTCCATACCCATCCTGAGTGGTCTTTTAACTCTTCTTAACATGACAAATATTGCAGATGACATCAGAGTTGCATGAAAGGTTATACCGAGATCTCTGATTGCATAATTAGAAAAATAAGGGGGGGGGGGAATAGGAACTTCTGCCTCAGTCCTCTCCTTCCTTTATTACAACCATGAGTAGGTTTGACTTGTACATTTTTGCAGAGAGAATAACAGTTTCATTGCTGTGGAGAGCACTGAAACTAAAGGTACAGGTCCCACTTTATAGATGCATTTGTTAATAACACTATGAGAAATTAAAAGCTAGATATGTTAAATTTTGTGTTGGGTTAATGGACACTTGAGGAGCATTGACTGCCAGAGTTGAAGACAAATGTCAAATGGCTGATACATAGACAATTTTTTAATTCCATTTTTAGTTTTTGAGACTCAACTTGAATTATTATCCATATACAGTATAATGTATGAGACACTGGAAAAAGAAAAAAAGCAACAACAGTGATTTGGGAAATTTGAGCAGTAGTGTCTAGTACATTAGGGCCAGCCAGTGGCTGACACATAAAGCCAAATCTTTTGTTCATTTACTTTTTGACCTATGAATGTAACAATTTATTATTCATACACATTCATAAACTCTATAGTCTACAGGAGTTTGGAAAAGACTCTGGGTCTAAAACTACAACAAGGCAGCACCTGTAAACCAAATCCTGTAGCTTCAATTCCTAACAACAAAAGTACGGCAAGCATGAAAATGACATCTATATTTTGTTTTAATTTGCTTTCATGGTCTATGTTCACAAGTGGTGAACATTGTGTGTCCACAAATGTGCATGCCTAAAAATATACATCATGCCTGGCCAATTTTGCCCTTTTTAAAGAATGTCAAAACTTGTTCCAAGTAATCGATCAAGAGGTGCGTCTATAGAAGAAGGCATTACTTATGAAATAACTCTGAATAGACTATTAACTGTGCTGGACCACACATCGACAACATTAAAAGGGTTCATTTTCAAAGTACTGCATTTTATTAACCTGTTGGGATTCACTTACAACTAGTTTATCACATTCTTTCTTTCTGAATTCATGCTCCAAAAATAGGCTATATGCCTGTAAATGTAAAACTTCTCACACATGGAAAAACAGAAATGTGTCCAACCTCTGGACTCCAAAACCCCACAAACCAGAATTATTACACCTCACGTAGTCCGGTCGGAGTCGGTCATGCGTTGCTGAAAGTCTTGCCTCTGTCTATGATGGCACATTGACTGACATTGACTAGCCAAGCAGAAGCAGCTAGAACTTGTGAAACACTTATAGACCCAAACTTCAGGGCATACCAGGCAGGAGATATAAGTGTGCTTCGGTGTGGGATTCTATCAAGTGTTTGCTTAACAGTGTCTGAATTTGAGACTGTGTGGAAGTTGGTAGGAAGTTGCGCCACAGCCGCCCTAGGCCAATCTCAGAAATAAGCTGAGCGCTTGAAAGTGGGACAACTCATTGCCAAATGTGCCACACAACAACTTGGAAGAGCACAAAGTCACCGGAAAGTCATCTGGCAAGTGAACAACAAATTAATCTAACTATAGGCTGGTAGGCACACAGCTGTAATGAAAAATGGATTATTCTGACACGCATAACAAACCCAATATAAAGTATACAAAAAGTGGATGTGGAAACAGAAGAGCTATGAAAAAGAGACAAAGATACAACATTATAGGAGATCATGACTTTGCCGTTCATTTGAATCTGCGCTCAAGTTGAATAAAGCTATTTATAGAGGAGACTGTGGAGCTGCTCTGCAAATTATGTAAATTCATATAACATATTCTTTGTATCAGGGTGAAAATAATATGGGGCCTATAATGCATTTCTTGTAACAATGAATACATTTGAGGACATTTTTCTCGAGCCTTGATCTTGCGGAACAATGCCTTGTTCATGGACAATTAAAACAAAAAGCAAGGAGGTTCTGGTGGGGTGCCACAATAAGCATAAATGTCCTTTATGGCCTGTGCAAATTGTCCCTTTCTACAATGTTTGATCAAGCGCAACTTTAAGGGATCAAATATTACACACACGCTCTTTTTCATCCATTCCTTCAAGCAGCGTCTTCCTCTTTTCTAGTCTTTTCTTCTACACTTTTATCTTCTGTTTTTCCATACAACCTTTATCCATCAACTCTTTCAGCTGAGCATGCCAGCTGATGGCCCGAAACAGTGCACTTGTCTGCCTGCTTTCCCTCTGCACTTACATCTCAGCCTTTACCGGATATTTAAGAGTCACAACCGAGCGTGACTCCAAAACGTCTTTTTTAAAGGGGTGGACAAATGGGAGCTAATGGTAATTTTGGGGTGTCACACCAAAACCAAACACCAGGGAGATGGATCATGCTGTCGGTATATAGACTTTTCCGTTGCAGGCCTAATTTGTTTTCTTTACAGGCAATTATGAGAATATCACACTCACATAGTGGACCAACCAGTTTGCTTGTGATAAGATGGTTTCTGGGGCTCGCCCTCTGCCTCGACGACTCCTCTGAGGTAGCCATGGCCAAAGTGGTTCAAAACTGGAATACTGAGCATGACCTTTGATGTTTTGAACCACTTTGGCTATGGCCGCCTCAGAGTCGTCGATGGGGGAGAGGGTGGGCCCCAGAAACCATCTTACCACCAGCAAACTGGTTGATCCACTATGTGTGTGCTGCTTGTGGGACTGAGTTTGTTGTGGCTCCTCAGACAGAAGAAGTCATTCATCCAACCTTTATTTATACAGGTTAGCCTCACTGAGCCACGGGGACTCATTTAAAGAGAGACAAGTTAAGTCATTTAGATGAAGGACAAAATGTCTCAACAAAGAAATCGTTCAGATGAACTGACTCAGCTTTGTTGGATAACAGTCATTACTTCACTCATTGAAGCCTGTCCTCTCATCTCTTAAATTCAATTCACAAGTAAAATTTATTTAAAGAACACTTATCGCCCACCACTGCATGCCAAAGTGTTAAAAATCTTATGTTGCGAGTATGATGTGAGTTTGGGATGAGTCTCAGCTTCTATCACACTAAAATAGTGCTCAATATTTTTTAAAATTGGCTTAAGTTGAGCAAAACTGAGAAAGCTCCTCGGATGAAGGGCGAAACGTCTTCTGTTACAAATAAAGTCCAGTTGTTTTTGTATTGAACTTTTTTTTTAATCTTAAGTTCAGCCATTTTTGTTTGTGTTTTTAAGGTTGATAAGCTGCGGCTGCTATAGCTGACTCCAAAAGTTAATTGGTTGTAGATGTATCTGTCGAGTACAGTCTGAATGTTTCATTAAAATTTATCCGAGTGGTTCACAAGATATTTTGATGAACACATTATAAATTAAACTGTCTGGTCAGAGAAGCAGCAAATTTAGGAGGTGGGCTGCTCCTCCTGGCCCCTCTTTATTCACAACAGGTACAGTATTTTACATAAGCAGCTAGGATTTCTTAAAAAACAAATATTACTTTGATGTAGCAAATTAATGAGTGCAGAATGAAAAAAAAATAAGAAAAACGATTGTTGATTAAACAGTTGTAAATGTAACTCTGAGAGGGACTCTAAACACATTAACTTGCAAATAACTAAGAAAGTAAAGGAATAAAAGAACATGAACACAAAAAGTAAAAAAAGCTATGACGATGGGTCAAAAGAGGAAGATGCGCACTATGTTTTTGAAATATGAAATTTGAATTGAAAGCTGCATGGAACATAACAAGAAAGACAACTATGTGGAAGCAGACATCCAATTTAAACAAGTAGTAGAAAACGCATCATCAGTAGGAATGCATCTGATTGGTCAAATCACCAAAAACATCTCAGCACCAAACAGAAAAAAAGCAGCAAAAAGGATGCTTATCTGATTATCATTATTAGAACATAATTTATTGTGTATAAATAACACAATAATGCAAATGTGAAAAAAATGTTTTCATTTCAGTTGGTTAACTTTACTAAAAGGGTCAGGTTAAAAAAATAATGAGAGAAATAAGATTGTATGAGCAACACTTACATTTTTTTTTAAAAAGTTGAGACAAATTATTAAAGTCATTTAAACTTAACCTGGATGTTAACAGTGTTTAATGACGGTAAAAGTATTAGTATCAGTAATCATACAGAGAAAATATTTTCCCATGATTTTGTGTATTTATGGAATTTAAGATTTGTAGTCGTGACAACATTTGAGAAACGGGAAAACTAGAGGCCCGAATACTTCTTCTGCCATGCACACCTTCAACTCTTATTTTTTTGTACTTAAAACCTTCATTTAGACATTTCTTCACATTCTCTGGAAACTAAGTGACCTGAAGAAGCCCCTCGCCGTCATCAGTCCCACTCAACTGCTGGTTAATTAACAAAGCCACAGCGTAGGCTTCTGTTAAAAAGCCAGATACTGTAATCAAACTGAGGGATCTGACAGGCTGTGATACAAGCTGCTAAGCAAAGGAAACCATTTACTCACACAGGAACGAGGAACAGGAAAAAATAATTACGTTCAGGCTGACCAGGCTGCAGTGTCTGCATGCTTATGTTGCGTCTGATAAAAAGGGGGTCTGGGGGGAGAGGAACACTTGGGTCAAACCAATTGTTGGCAGTTTGGTAGTGAAATATTAAAACCAAACAAAAAAAAAAATAAAATAAACACTGACCATTTGAAAAACCACAACCTTGTCTTCTGGTCCCTCCCAAGACATTGCTAAATTGTGTCTATTGACAATCAACACCTTAAAAAGGTTAGAGGGGAGATTCAAAATCATTCTTTCACAAGTGTCACAGCTCAAAACCTTTCTTTTACTTCCCCGCCCTGCTTTTAGATCACTCACGAGAAAGAATGAAAAAGGAAAAGGAGTGGCAAAAAAATATAATATGGCAATTTAGCTAAGTAATTACAGCATTTTACTCTCAACTACCTACCACCTACCCGCGGCTCCGTTGGCAGAGAAAGCTAATAATTCAATTTCTCAGTGACAGTAATTGTCAGTCGGTGTACCTAAAGGTCATATCAGTCACCCAAGAGAAAAGGGAAGGGAGAGCCCGGTGACACAATCACACAAGAGCAATTTAACATCAGAGCTAATGGGAGGAGTGCGCTGTGACAGACAGACAGAATGGCAGAGAGGTGGAGAGCAGAGCTCCTGTGAAGAGTGCCCACGGGATGTTTATACGGTCAGGAAACATTTTCAGAGACAAAAGAAGTTTCAAGCTGCTGCATTTGTTGTGTTTACAAAAACACATCCTTTAGATTTCAGTTCAAATTTGTCACTCGTCTTGCGATGGTGTGTGTGTGTGTGTATGTAGCGTTAGCAAAAGATCTCATAAACCAATGGATGGATTGACTGAAAGTTGTTAAAGGTAATCATTGGACGTACATCTTCAAATGATTCTATAGTAAGTGCAACTTATGATGGCTGCCATGACCAACTGAAATTGGTAAACACAAAAAATGGCTATAACTTGGTCAGTTTTACAAATATTAAGGTAAAATTTGATGTATTTGTAGATGTAACAATAAGTCTGTTGGAGTCAGTCTCCCCACCATCACAGACATCTACACCTCCAGATGCAGGAAGAGAGCCACCTGCATCATGAAGGACCCCACACACACACTTTTTGCCCCACTCCCCTCAGGCAGGAGGTTGAGGAGCATTAAGTGTAGAACCACCAGACTGCGGAACAGATTCTACCCTGAGGCTGTTAGACTCATGAATCTCTAATCAGAATAATCACTGTGAAAAAACATCACTGTAATTCCACTTGATTGTTGACATGTGCTGCTGATCTCATGCTGTTAATTTAATTCATGCTGCTGTGTTCATTCTTCCTCATCTGCTCACACAGACTCATGTTCGTGCTGCTGCTGTTTGGCGTATTGTTTTTGTACTATTAGTGCATGGCGTATTCTTAGTTCTTAGTTCACATCTTAGAGCTTATTACTGTTTTTCTTTACAATTTATACTTTTGTTGGATGTAACCGAGATTCTGTGTACACAGTTCCATTCCACCTCATGTACCACATGAGATGTGAATGACAATAAAGAACCTTGACCTGGACCAAGATGTAAAACTGACAAAACTGAACATCTAAGCAAATCTGGATTTTTATTTCTAATAATTTGTAATTTATCATTTAAATCTGTATTGTTTTATAACTAATACTTCTAATATTCTGTTCAAATCTCAATAAACTATCTTTACTTATCATGTGTGTTGTCAACATGGAGGGGAACCGTTAAGACATTACTTTTTGACCAGCTGTTAGTTCTTAACTGTGGCCATCAGGGGGAGATATGTCAACTTACATCACCTGGAGGTCTGCTAACGCTGCTCTATCTAATGGGTTCCTGCTCTAGTCTGCAGTTTCAACAATCAGATCTTTAGCCAGTATCTACTCATACCCTGAACTCATTCTCGCGGTCCTTGGGCCCCTTGTGGAAAGGCCTGTCGTAGTGGAAGCGGCTGACGTTGTTGATGCGGTAGAAACTCTTGATCCTCTCAGGCACGCGCTCCAGCTGAGGCACATCAGAGATATCTGATACTGGAGTCACAGCGTAGATCTGCAGGTCTGATGGCCAAGTGTTAAGAAAAAGACAGATTGAGGGCGGACCAAAGCATTTAACTTCTTTGTCCGAGTCTAGAAATCAATGTCAGTGTTTAATATTTATAGTCCATATGGTGTCAACTTATTAATCTGATAAAAATGCTCTTTTCTTTCTCTTATGTGTCCCTGCAGCGTGAACATGTGGATACACTGAGCATCACTCTGCAGAATGGTGTCGTCCGGTTGGTTAGTGTGCTGCATGGCGATGGCTTGTGGAAATTCTCCCAGCATCCTTTGCTGGAAGTCCTCGAGACGCTCATAGTCATAACCGCGACAGACAAACTCCTTGTTCTGCAGAGAAACAAAGAAAACAGCTGCTTAGCACTCACAGAATTTTCCTTTATTTTTGAAGAATATTAAAGAAAAACTATTAACAAATTATGCTGCTTAACCTACTGCTCTGCACAGATACATGTCACTAAATCAGTGTAAGGACAGAGAAGATATAAAAAAAGTCTTACTCTAAGAAAGAAAGGAAACTTCCTGCCATAGAAGCCCATTCTGAAGAACTCCGGTTCGATCCTCTGCTGCTCAATGATGTTGTCATAATAAGCTGCCTCCATTTTCTGCAGCATGAGGATAAAAACATGCAAAAGGGTTATCGTGAATAATAAGTTAATTACACGTGTTCCTGAATCCCCTGCATGTCTCGATGAGTGTGGGTGTGTGCAGGTAATTAGGACATTGTGCACTTCGCACCACACTGCAGCAGCAACAGAGGAAGCTGAAAAATCTCACCTCCCTGCATCGCAGAGGAGGCTCGTTTGATAAGAGCAGCAGAAACTGGGAGCCTGCAACACTTTACTTACCCGTATCCAGCTGAGACTCTGATAATCATATAAAGTCTCATATTGGAACGCCAGCTCCCGGCAGAGAGAGATCCCATATTCCCAGCACTGCAGTGTCACAGAGACAAAGAAGGAATGAGACACATATAAAACCTAATATACGTCTTATTAACCAAATAAATCATCTTCAGAAAGTGAAACATCCCATAGCTTCAATGGTTTGTTCTGTGTATGCACTCCTCTTGGGCATGAATGTCATTAATTGGAGGCTTTTAAAGGTTAATTTGAGCTGTTGATGTTCCAGGGGTTGATATAAAACTTGCAACTTCAGTGATTTATAAAAATAAAGAACCAGGTGTGCAAGTTTGAATTTACTGCACATTTTCTCTAACCCACAGGGCTAAAATTATTCACAGAGGCTAGAATACACACATTCACATAAATCTTTTAAAATGCAATGACAAAGGTTAACTTCTCTGCAGGTCATTTCTTTTTGACAGACTAAAAATGATTTGCTTGACGGCTCTGATTGGATTGATGAATACTCATCTGTCACTCTCAAATGAAACTAAAGATTTTAAGGTGTTTAGGAATAACCCGGTAACCACCAAGGCTCAAGAATGCCATGAACTGGAAACTGCAGAAACACCAGAGTCACTGTCCACAGTGAAACAAGTTTTATACTGTATCACCTTGGACTGAAAGAGTGCCGACCAAAAGCGCTCCAAGTGTGAAACCTTCAAGCTCCAAAAACAAACCAAATAACCTCTGAAAAGAAAAAAAGAAGTTCAAACTAGTCAAGTCTCAGCTTTTTTGCAACAATGACAGTGTGACCACAAAACTTGTCTGTTTGGAATCATCAGTGAGACGTACCAGCAGAACGATGAATGCAGACCTGGAAATTCAAGCAGAGTCTGCCTGGCCCAAAATAATTGTATCTGGATTTGGCTTCCCTGTGCACTCGGTCTTGAATCGGCCAGCTATCTCAAACTTTTCCTGGTTATTTATGTGAATGAGAAGCTCCTCTCCACCCCACTCCACTCCACTATTGATCCCCTCCTGAGGACATCTGTGGATCTGTGTCAGAGTTGAGCCGGCTGATAGACACTGTGGCATCTTTATCAGGACTATGGAACTTTGTGGCAGTCTCCACAGATGACTCACTGCCCTCGTCAGTCTTCTAATGCAGAAATGTATTATGATGTCATCAGTATGTTGCTGTTTCATGTGCTGAGGTCTTTTTTTTTTTTTTTTTTTTTTTTTTTTTTGCAACTTTCGCACTGTGTCCCATCTAGGACACAGTGTGAGACTTGATTTTATTTTATTTTTTTACACCTCCACTCCCCCTCATGTTTCTTTTTCTTTATGTGGAAAAAAAGGCTACTCTTCTCAAGGCCGGCTGCCTCCATCACCTCCATCTCCCCATGTCTGTTTGAATATGTTTCTCTCGGCCGGACTGTATTGAAATGTAATTTTGTTGTGCTTCGTTGTAATGGCAATAAAGCTGATTTGATTCTGAAAATCATATTTGGAAGTGTCTAGGTGAGGCTTGCATACCTAACAATAGTTGCACATACTGTCACGCATGGTGGTGGTAGCATCATGCTGTGGTACTGGCGCATTGTACAAAGTGGATGGAAGAAAAAAAGGAGGTCTACCTCACAATTCTTGATCATAACAGCAATTTAACAGCTAGACAATGGCCACATGGACACATTTGGGTGTTTTGGGAAGACAGGGAAACCAAATGCATCAAATTTGATGTCTGAGTGTGTAAACTAAGCTTCAAAGTCAGATCCGTACCTGGAAACCATCCAGTTTCAATGAACTTGGCTAATTCAGTCAAAATAAAAAACATCCAGCTGGAACAATGCCATAAGCTTGTTGATGGATACAGAAACTGTAGTTGATGTGCAGCTTTCTGAGGGTTATTGCACAAAATATTGTATGTTGGCCTCTGTGTATAGTTCTGACCCTGTGCGGATTAGAGAAATGTCACAATACATTCAAACTTATGCATCCATTTCTGTGGAAATAATTGACATTGTACATTGTAAAATCATTCTGCAATGGAAATTAATGGAAACAGCAACATTTTTTTTTCTTCTCTCATGTAGAAAATTGGCAGAACCACAGGAGAACACAACAAGTGTAATGAAAGACCAGTGGTGGGATGTAACTAAGTACAAATACTTTGTTACTGTACTTAAGTACATTTTTCATGTATCTGTACTTTA
>JARVLU010000646.1:7649608-7662204 GCA_031762415.1 Simpsonichthys santanae | reverse complement strand
GGGCCCAGAGTGGGGTGAATGAGGGTGGAGGCAGGTGTGGGTGTTTCACCTTTTTCCACCCACATTTTTTTTTATGTTGTCTGTACCGGGGCTTGAACCGGCGATCTTCTGATCACAGGCCCACCGTTTCTAACCACTGCGCCGTCACTCCCCATGTGAATGAAGGTTGACCTTAAATATGAAAGTCTTGATTATTGTGATGAAAATTTCATTTCACAACTTCTTGGTGTTGATTCTAGGTTTAATGTAATTAGATGTTGTTGTTTTTTTGTCTTAGTCCTGAGCCCACCAACTTTCTGATCAAAAATAACGCCTCTGTGAGCGCTGTGGACAAAGTGAACAGGAACACTCCGTTGCACTGCGCAGTGCTCGCAGGAAACGTGGACGCTGCCCACATCCTGTTGGAGGCTGGAGCCAGTGTGGACGCAGAAAACATCAACGTGAGTTTCACTAAATTCACTCTTAAATATTAAAGACTGTTGTCGCACTAAAACATTATGCATACTTTGATCCTTACTTTTTTTAAACTAATTTTTTTAGCTATCGCTAGCTAACTCACATCAAAGCTTGGGCTAGCTTGTAAGTGCCGGCAGTTGGAGGTTGGGGGGTGTTAGTGTTAAGAATCGTGAAAGAAGTGAAGCGCTACATCATTAGCATAGTATCTTAGCTAGCGTGTCTGTATTGCATGCTGCTAGCTTAGCGCTACATCAGTGTTTGAATAATGTAGCTGTCCGTCACATACACCAAGATTTTGTCCTAAGATTTGAAAAGTCCAGCTGATGGTGTTCTAGATACCTTGAAGAAGAAATATCATGTTGGGGAGAAAGTACCCACGGCACGGTGGCTCAGTTGGTAGAACTGTAGCCTCTCAGTGAGAAGGTCACTGGTTCAAATCCCAGCCTGGGACCTTTCTGGCTGGAGTTTGCATGTTATCTCCGTGCATACGTGCGTTTCCTCCCACAGACCAAAACATGCATGTTAGACTGATTAGTAACTCTAAATTGTCTCTAGGTGTGGGTGAGAGAGTGAATGGTTGTTTGTCTCTTTGTGTCCTTGTGATGGACTGGAGACCTGTCCAGGGTGTCCTCCACCTCTCAAAAAGTGACTGCTGGACATGGGCACCAATGACCGGATGGATGGATGGATGGATGGATGGATGGATGGATGGATGGATGGATGGATGGATGGATGGATGGATGGAGAAAGAATCATGGCATGTAGGTACAACTGAGCACATTTTAAACATAAACATGATCTTATTAGACAAAAAACAATTCATTTATGGTTTTAAACACGTTCCTAATGAGCTTCAAAGTTTGTGGGAATCTAGAATGACACCCAGACATTTAAACTCCTCTACTTTTTGTATTTCTCTCTGATCATCAATTGAAAAGTTACAGACTTTACACCAGATAGTGAAACACATTGAGGCTGTTTTATTGCAGTTCAGAGTCAAACAGTGATTCTTAAACCACTGAGACACACCGTTCATCTCCCTGTTCAGTAACTCTGCTGCCTGTTGTGGAGTCTTTGCAGATACATACATGATGGCATCATCTGCATACATCTGACATTTGGCATATTTACAATATCTGGCAAGTAGTTGATGAATACAGGAATGCAAAGGACCTAAGATGGAACCCTGTGGAACTCCCATTATACATTTTTGAAGGCTACATTTCATTCCATTAACTTTGATGCACTGTTCTGTATTTTTTATGTATGAGCTAAGCCAATTAATAGCTAACTGGGAAAAGTTATACTTACCAAGTTTATGTGGGAGCATGTCATGATTCACGCTTTTTTCAAGCCTATACCGCTCTAACTACCTTACCATCATCTAGAGATCTTTTAAGATAGGAGGTTGCCAGTTCTGTTGACCAGAGCAAAACCCATGTATTTTGATTAAACTTTTAAAATATGGGGAAGTACAGTTTTGAGTGAAGTCATGAGGTGCCACACTGCATGTTGAACAACTCTCAGCTACTACCACAAATCTTAGCTCATTCTCTGTAAAACTGTGATGACTAATGTTGACAGCTGTAATAACCATGCTGAGTTGCCTTCATTCCAACATTCAATCCCATGATTACTTTCTGAACATTTAATTGAAGTCCAGCAGTGATTCATAAGATATTTTGCTAACGAACAAGGTTGACCCAGCAGGTAATTACAAAGACGCTGCATGCGTAGTGCTCACTGTTTGTGTCATAGATGATGCTCTGCTACAAACACACCAAACTTTAGATCAAAATCTGACAGTTTTACAAAGATATTGCTTTTTTGTGAGTTGCTCTTACTCTGGTTGCCATTTTAAATTTGTATGAGCCCAAAAGGTAATAAGCTGTAGATGCAGTGATGGTGAGTTTTACTGAAATCCTGGGCTTTACAGTTCTAAATTACCCCATGTGCTATATAAACATTAAATTATATTTGACTGCATTTTTTACAGTTCTTGTTCAAAGCATTTTTATAATTATAATTTCTAAAATAAGAATGCAAGATCATAAAAACATATGTTGAGTTTGGCTCTAACTCAGTTTTACAGATATTGGACTAAATGAATAGATATGGTATGAGTTAAAACTGACCCCTATCACATACGCTGAGCACCAACTGATCACACACTGGCATTTTGACGTTAAGTATTTTGAGTTAACGCTGACTGTCTGTCAGCAAAATATCTTATGAACCACTGGACACATTTTAATTTAACTTTCAGGACTATTCAACTGATTAACTTTTGAAGTCCGATAAATTCAAGATGGCTGCAGAATGTCAACATTAGCCAGCACAAAAGCGGGTGTGACTCAGGCAGTTTTTTTTTTTTTCATTCAACCTTTATTTAGGCAGGTTAATCTCATTGAGACTCAAGGACTCATTTACAAGAGAGACCTGGCTACAAACTAAGGATGATGACAATACAGCGATAGATTTTCCTTGGACAATCAACAATAGACAATGAGAGAAGTACAGTTTTTTTTTTTAAACAAATTAAACAAAGATGTCAAAAGTTGTTAAAACAGACAGATTATAAAGCAGATGTAGAAAATCAATAACAGGAACATGTCTGCATTGGTTTTTGCCAGAATTCCAACAGATTCTTAAAACCATTGAAGTCAAGGTCAAGAGCTTCAGATCTTTTTGTAAGACATTCCAGGAAGCAGGAGTGGAGTAGGAGAAGGCCCTTTTGCCAAGCTCAGATCTCATTGATGGAACACTGCAGGTAATGTCCTGAGAGCGCACGCTGTAGCTCCACTCACACAGAGACATGTAGGAGATGTATGAAGGCAGCAGACCAAGAAGTGATTTAAAGATGAAAATGTACCAGAGAGAGAGAGTCTACGTGAACATATTGTGTTATTTTCCCAAGTTTAAAAGTGAGCCAAACTACTCCTGTATTGTACTGGAGTGTATATGTAATGGGAAAATGTTGCTACTGTCAGCCTTTTATGAAGGCACACAACTTGTACCCATTTTTTCAACGCATCTAATGAAAAACTACTACAACACAGGTATTTCACATTATGTCCTTTCTTCATCCAGGTTTATCAAATGTTAAAGACGCACTGTAGACCAAGCCAAGAGACAAACCTGTAGGCAAAATGAAAAGATTAGATGAGCACTTATGTCACATTACGAGCATCTACGAAGTCCATCAACCATCCAGAAGCTTGCTGCAGTGTCTTTGGCTCTATCACCACACAAAACGATACCTGTCACACTAGCTGAGCAGCAGCCTAAAAAAGATGAGAGCAAGAGAGAAAAGAAAGCCAAAGAAACAGAGGCACTTCACAACACTGTCATTGCCATTCATAATACGCATTGACGTATAAAGAGGGCCATTAGGGGCCCCAACCTGGGAGCCATTAAATCATTTTAAATCGTTCTAACATCCCATTAGTGTCAGTGATGGGACCATATAATAGTCTGTTTTAGAGGGATAACCACAAGGCGCTCCATTCGGACTGAGTCACATGGGTCCTCTATTCTCCTCTCCAGGTCCCATTCCCCAGATTCTCACCTCCATCCTGAAGACAGCGAAGGGTCACCAGTGGTTTGAATGCAGAACCCTGACACAGGGGACCTAAGGAGGTTTCTACCCTGTTAGCTGCTGCTTTTTTGAGGAAACTGAATAAGAGAGCACAGCAACTCCACCCTGATGAATTAAGCATGATGCAGGTAGCCTGTAATAGGCCCATTATGCTGCCTTTAGCTGTGTCAATTGAAAACAGGAGAATCAAACCTCGGCTCGCTTCATCTCCGGGGAGAAAGCTTGCGTCTGTTTTCGCTTTGTGCATCTAATCAAATGTGTTCTGTGACACAGGAAGTTCAGGTAAAAGGCAAATTTTCAAGCACAAAACATTTAGGTATTTTCAAAAGATGCCATAATTTGACATGAACCACAGTAAATATGAAATAGGTTTTGAAGTTAATGCAGTAAAATTGGGATAAAACTACTAAATGAGCAATCACTCTTGTAAATACTGCTATACATTTTAAAAGGTAAATAAAAACTAAAGTAAAATGATTTTAACCTCAGCTAAAGTCCATATTGAAGCATAGGTGCCATCTAAAGTTCCCAAAGGCAACATATTTGCTGTGACAAAACAAAAAAATGCATTATTATTTTTTACAAAGTAGATATATTTGCAAAATTTAATTCTAGTCTGGCAACAGAAGGATGGAAATGTTGGTAGTTTTCACAAAACATGTTAGAAAACCTGATTAGGTTTTTTCCACACTACTAAAGGCATTTGAGTTTTTAAAATCAAGAGACAAGGAGATGACATTAACGTTTGCAGTGTTGCAACACAGCTGTTGGTCAACTCAGTGATAAGTTGGAACTCTGTTGGCAAAACTGGTGCTGCTGTGAAACCAGTTATACAACAGCTAGTTGTTTCTTTGGCGATCAAACTTGGAAAAAAAAAAAAAAAAACTGATGCAAACCTTGAAACCAACACTTTGATGGGGAAAAAAATAACTCAGAACGGTAACTGTCTTGCTATTTAGAACGACATAAAAATGCCCAACGATTTAAACCTTTAAAATGATAAGTAAATATGAGGGCATAGGTTTTAAAGTATGTTGCATAAATCTATGTTTTCTACTTTACATTATTAAATGTGTGAACAATGTTGATGTGTCCATTAGAATGAATCAGTGCAGTCTGAAGTTCCACACTCTTCCTGTTTATATAAATCACACAGGTGACAGGCACACTTGTTACAGCCAAACCTGAAAATATGTCAGGCTGTTGCAACATCTGAGCAAAACTCTGTATGAAATATGCATCTTTTTACTTCTTTCTCTATTTTTCTCTGCTGGATGATAAATAGCCCATTCGGTGGACCCTTGGTGTGCCCTCAGAGTTCTTAAAGGAACAAAGCCATGATGAATGGATCAATGCCAGCGGTCTAGGAAAACAACTCTTCCGGCCGATAAAAAAGATTTGCCAATGACAACTGGGGGACAACGGTGACCCAGTGAGTCGGTCTTTGGGGTACAGCCCCCCCAGAGGGGCGCTGGTGATGGAGCTAGGATCACCATTAGGGGGAAGATTAAGTGGCCCTGGCTTCCTTCTCTTACTTAATTATACATGCAAGCCCCTTCTGTACGGCCCGCTGCAGCACCTCAGAAAAAGGCAGAGTGCTCCTTTGTCTCAGCCACCGGCCGCCACTTTGATTGCTTATCGGATGTCTCTCCTGACAACCGCCAGGCACAGACACAACTCCCATTGGCCAAGATGTCAGGAACGCATAGAGAGGGGATAAAATAAGAAGAGAAGAGAAAAGAACGTGTTGGATAAGACAGCAGGGGAAGATGTGCGTATTTAGTTTTCATTACACCAGGAGCTTGAAGACGATGGGGGAGGAAAAATATGTCCTTGTCAGAAGGAGAGTCTCTGGAGGTGCTCGGAGGCGTGCCGGTGCCATTCACTGACACTCAGCTGACAAATATGAATAGAGCAATTCATGCTTGAAAACAATGGCTTATGAATAATCAACAGGACCCATGAATCCCTCTCATAAACAAAAACATACCACTAGGGGCTAAAACGGACAAGCCTCTAATATATGCTAACAACATGCACCAGTTCATGACAAGAGTTTTGTTAGTTCTAGAGGCTCCCTGGAACCGGTTTAGTGAACGGACTTCAACACTTCAATTCTAACAACTTCAGAAAGCAACTATTTGTGACATACAGTGGCCTAATATCTTTGACAGATCCCCTTTACAGACATTAAAGCAAAAAAAGCATGACAAAGGTAAATAGCACAATGACTTCCATCCACTCCTTCATAAGTACCATAACTATATAAGTTTGAGCTCACACATGTTGATAAGAAACAACAATTCACTAAGTAACAGCAGAAACATAATGTCTTTATATGAAAGGATTTTTTTAAAGAAATGGAACCGTAAGTACACTTTTAGATCAGGTTGCGCAAAGGACAGAGTCAATAATTAATCATTGAGGCAACTCAGCTTCATCTCAACTCAACTCATCATGTTTTAAGAACATAACTCGGGATGACATTAATTTGTAATGTGACTGCAAATATGCTTTCCACCAGCCGAGTTTTCACGAAGAAACAGGAGAAAATCAACATTTACTGTATGTCCTGAGGCAAATTTGACTCAAACTCAGCTTGTTGCTGTCAATGTGGGCAGGTTGAACAAAGATTACAAAGTGTTAGTGGGTTAATAGCTAATCAATACATGGTCTATGATACTGGTCAGCCCTCACTCGTCTAATCTACCAAGTACAGGGGTAAGCTGAGGAAAGATGAAAGGATCTAATCAGAGGTGGGAAAGTATTCCAGTGAACTGTATGGCAAGTGCCATAGGTTAAAAATAAAGAGAGGAGAGAGAGAGAGAAAGCATTCCATTAGTAGATAGACCTGTCACAATAAACAATAAATCAATTAATCAATTAAAAGCATGATAAATGAAAAATATCGACCTCATTTTTATTTATCGGCTTTATCGTTTTTTCGTGTCTTTCTCTTTTTTACTGAAGACACTGGATGACAAAAAGCTCAACTCTGGTGCTCTTTACTGATCACTTGCTTTTTCTTTTCTCTTTAAAATCCATTTTAATGATCCAAAATCACATTTTTGGATTGTGAAAAGCAGCTAAGCTACGAGCTAAGCTAACAGGCTGACCTCGGGAAAAAAACTCTGTCTTGTCGAAGCTCCAAAATTCACTGTTGAAACCCGTGCCTTCGTCTAAAAAGTTGTTTTTCCCTACAAAAGAAGCTCTGAACTTGTTTACTGATTTTTTTAGTAAAAGCTTTGTGTGAAAAATGTTATGCTAAAAACTCAAACTACACCAATCATCGGCCAATTTGAGAACCGAAAAAAGGAAGGAGAGACAACCCATGTCACCTCAAGGGACCTCCATCCTATTTTCTTAAAGAGACACACTGCTTGCTACCTCACTAGCCATCCTTTGGTTAAACAGTCTTATACTGTCATCTGGTGGTTGAAAAAGGGTACTACATGCAAAACAAATTAAAAATGTATTCTTAAATTGGACAACAATTACTAAATATTGTCAAATTTCCAACAGAATTATTGTTTATCGCAATAATTTCTGAGACAATTAATGGCCCAGCAAAATGTGTTATCGTGACAGGCCTAGTAACAGATATAGATTTGCAATACCACAGGTGTCTATGTGGTAAATGCATTTTCAGTGTGACTCTTAGGAGGTGCTACTAAAAAGAAAACAAAAATAAATACAACAACGGATGTGAAACAAGGATTTAGAGATGAACAAATTGTCTCATTAAAATGTGCATATTTTCTATTGCAAGTTCTATTATTTAATTTGATCCAATGACATCCATAAAACTGTTATGTCATAAAACTGCATAAACAATGATAACAGAAGACATTTATATATCCTGTTGTTTCAATAAGTGAATAGGAAACATATGTTTGGATAATTTTTATCAGGTCATTTTGCACATAGGTGGGAAAGCAACCGCTCAGCTCAGAGTATGAGTCATTTTGAATAAATTAAAGTTGTAGGGCAAACTTTAGGCAACTCACAATTTGATTTATTATCAGAAAACTGTAATGCCATTATCAGTGGGGGTTTTTTATGTTTCCATTTTCAAACTTTCACTTAAACCGAAAAGAAACAAAATGTTGCTCTACACTTCAAAATGAAACATTTTAATTCAAATACTGTATCTAGAGTCAAGATCGAGGTTCAAGGTTCTTTATTGTCATTCGCACCACCTGTGGTACACCGAGTGGAATGAAATTGTGTACACAGGGTCCCAGTTACACCCAAAAATAGCAAAAATATAAAGTATAAAAGAAACAGTATAAAAGGATCTAGGATATACGCTAAACACTAATAATGTAAAATAATTTGATATATTAAACAGCAGCCCGAACATGAGTCTGTAGTGAAAAGATGGGTATGGAAACAGCAGCTTAAAGGCAAAAGATCAGCAGCATGGATAATCATCAGCACAAAGTCACATATCACCAATTCCAGTGGCATTACAGTGATTTTTTTTTTCCTTGCAGTGATTATCCTGGTTAGGGATTTATAAGTCCTAAAGCTTCGGTGTAGAAGCTGTTCCTCAACCTAGTGGTTCTACACTTAATGTTCCGCAACCTCCTGCCTGTGGAAATTGAGGCAAAAAGTGAGTGTGCTGTGGTGAGTGATGGGGTCATTCATGATGATCCTCTTCCTGCATCTGTAAGTGTAGATGTCAATGGTAAATGGACTGTACTTATATAGCACCTTTCTATCTTATGAAGACACTCAAAGCGCTTTACACTACAATCTGTGTCCTCATTTACCCATTCATACAGCACTCTACTAGATCTATACAAAGCTAATTGAACAAATCATTCTAAATAGACTAATCAGAGCTTTATCACATTCATACACCGATGAGACACACATCAGAGGCAATAAGGGGTTCAGTGTCTTGCCCAGGGACACTTTGACATTGACTGCTGGTGAAATCAAACCCCCAACTCTTGCATTGGAAGATGACTACTCTAACCACTCAGCAAGGTCTGTCACAATGACAAATTTTGCTGGGCAATTAATTGTCTCAGAATTTATTGCAATAAACGATAATATTGTTTGAAATTTGACAATAATAAGTAATTATTGTCGATAGTTAAAACTGATTTTAAAGAGAAAAGATAAAGGGAAGGGTCAGTGAAGAGCACCGGAGTTATAAGCTTTTTGTCATCCAGTGTCTTCAGTAGAAAGAGAGAGACACGAAGAAACGATAAAGCCAATAAAAGAAAATGAGGTTGATAACGTTCATTTATAATGCGAAGAATTAATTTATTGTTTATTGCGACAGGCCTAGTTGTCAGCCATTTCTTCCTCAGTGCAGCTCTTCCTCCCCAGTACCACGTCCACACCTGTCCCTTGTTTCATGCTGTCTTCCTTCTCCACATCCGACCCAGTCCATTGATTCCCTCCGTCTCCATTCACTCATCAGCTCGCCATTGTTGTGCTTTATGCCACGTCCAGTTCTCCTTGTGATTTAAAATATTAAAATATTACTTCTGACCTACATTTAAGTTGTATAGCTACCACATCTTCCTTTTCAGTTTTAGTTAATTAAATTGTTGTTGTTTTCAAGCCTCTCATGTCAGTCTGAGTCCCTGGGTCCTAACCAGGCAGTATGAACCTGTGTTGGTTTGACAAAACTGATTAAAGCTACCAGCAATAACAGATTTATTAAAAAATATATATATCTTCAGTACCAACACCCTGATTCTTGAGTGAAGCAATAGGATCCATTTTTATTTTTCTAATTCAGCAAAAAGTCCAAACTTACTCAAACACTTAAGATTCTTGAGTTCAAAGCAGCAGTAACAAAAAAAATCATACATCAAAATAAGCTTGTTTCAATCAAAACCACATGTTAGAGTCTGGATACTTAAACCCGTGTGGGTCACATGTCACTGACCTCATTCCATCATATATGCATTCATTGTGAGACTGGACTCTTGCAATGGTTTGTTATCTGAGTGTCCAAATACTTCTTTAAAAAAAAGTCTTCAGTTGATCCAAAATGCTGTTGCCAGAGTCTTAACAGGAGTTAGTAGGAGAGATCATATAGCTTCAGTTTTAGCTTCTCTTCATTGCCTCCCTGTCAAATCCAGAACTGAATTCAAAATTTTACTTCTAACCCACAAATCTTTCAACAACCTAGCTCCATCTTATATTACATATCTTATTGTTCCATATTTTCCTAACAGAACACTTCACTCCCAGACTGCAGGTTTACTTGTGGTTCCTAGAGTTTCCAAAAGCAGAATGGGAGGAAGATCTCTCATTTATCAGGCTCCTCTCTTGTGGAACCAACTTCCAGTTTCTGTCCACGAGGCTGACACATTGTCCAGTTTTAAGTCTTTCCTTTTTGATAAATCCTATAGTTAACTGGCTTGGTTTTCTGACCTCTTCCTTATCCTATGCTGCTATAACCTGAGACTATTGGCGAACAAATTGACCTCATTTTATCAAATGAATAGCTCATACTTGTAATTAGTTAAACTTGAATTTACACTTGAATGTCCCATTTGTGGGACAATAAAGGCTGTTTCTATTCTAATTATTCTTTCCTAACATGTGATTCTGTCTTTTTGTCTTTCCTCCTAGAGAATAACCTGACGGCCTCTGTCCTGGACCTGCCGTGTGTGTTCATTTTTCCTTCCTGGCCTCTTGGGAGTCCGGCCAGTGGATGATCGCTTGTCCTGGGCCTGGTTCTGCTGGTGGACCCGCCATTATATGTTTGTTTTCTACTTCCTGTCCTCTCAAACCCAGTGGGTCGAAGCAGATTAGAGCTGTCATTTTCTACCTGGGCCCACAACGGGCTGGGCCAAGATAATGTGCTGGATGGGCGGGCCAGGTCAGTGTTGGGCTTTTGATTGTGTCAGCACGTGCGTGGCTGTTTGACCGTGCACTGACCAGCCATTTGAAAAATGTAAAAAAAAAAAAAAAAAAGTCCAGATGAATCACTGCCAGTGACCACCTGAAGCTTACCTGGACTCAGCCACTGGACTCAGCCACTGGACTCATCCACTGCATCAGCAGCGGCCAATGACCCAATTTGGATAATCAGCCGCGTGTCCGCTGACCATTAATAACTACTGTATAGTATTATAATAACTATAATAATATGATGACTCTTGTTAATAAACAAGGATTCTTATATCTTCCTTTCTTTGAAATATGTTTTTAAATCATGTCGAACTGATTTGCTTACAAAAGCAGTAAAAGCTTAATTAAAAATAAAATTGAGGTTTTTTTTTTTTTCCAGGTTCAAGCCTGTAATCACAGTTAATTGGTCGGTTTTGGGTCGGGCTTGGAAAAAAATGATACGGGTTTGGGCCGGGTTGGATTTTTTAGGCCCAAATGCAACTCTAAAGCATGAGCCTGGTTCTGCTGGAGGTTTTTTCCTCATGAGGGCGTTTTTTTTTTCTTTGAGACTGCAACAAAGTGAAAACTGGAAGTAATCTGCCAGCTCCTTCTAAATATGAACTGAGTTATATGCACGTCTCTGTTCAGTGCCCTGAGACGACTTCTGTTGTGAATTGGTGCTGTAGATAAATAAACTGAATACACATTTTGTGTGTGCATGGCAGCAGAAACCAGCTGAGTGGCCAAAAAGTCTCCATTCAGCAGCTCTGTACACCTCACCCTCTTCTCTCTGCACCTCCTCCATTTTATTCTTTGTCTAAAAAGCTCATCCAGCCTTTTCTCATAGTCTCATTCTAATCTGAGATTAGGAATGACATACAAATGATTAGTGGTCTGAATGTGACCACAGATCTGCAGCAGCCACATTGCAGGGGTGGAGCTGCTGCAGAAAAATGTTGAGTTTCTGCAAACTGGCCAAGAGGCTGGAGGTGGGGGGGGCGTGTAATGAAAAACACATGGTCCAGGAAAATGAATTAGGAGTCTGTCATTCTGGCTGACACGCGCAGCTGCCTCTGCTTTGTGCCCAGTTATATGGTGACTCCACCAGTTTGGTCATCAGCCTCACCTTGCCTGGTGGAGATGTTCCTCTCGTTGCCCGCAGTGAGCACGACCTGCGCGTGGCTGCGCTCCAGGCCGAACAGCTCATCCTTCCCCACCCGGCTGCTCTTCCCAGACTTCATCGTGCCCGTGGGGCCCACGGGGGCCAGGTAGCGGCCGTGGCAGTCGCGGAACGCCACCTTCCCGGACAGGAACTCCAGCATGTAGCCGGTGTCCGCGCCCGGCGTGGCCGCCAGGCCGCCGTCGTTGCGCACGAAGCGGTTGTCGGAGGTCTCCAGGTGGTAGCGCTGCTCCCTGTACACGAGCGTCACGAGCGCGTCCACCCCCCAGGGCACGTCCCGGTCGATCGACACCTCCCCGCGCGCGCTCAGGTGGGCGAAGCGTTTGCGCGCGAAGCTGTAGACGTTGACCTGCGGGTGCACGGCCAGGTGCACGCACCACTTCTCCGCCGGGGAGGCGCTCTGCGCGAAGCAGGTGATGCGGTCCTCGCTGCCGCCGAGGAAGCGGCCGTGGGGCTCGGACTGCAGCGACCAGCGCCCGTCCGCGTGCGCGGTGAGGA
>JARVLU010000646.1:7604753-7615672 GCA_031762415.1 Simpsonichthys santanae | reverse complement strand
AGTTAACCAGTGAGTACAGGGTGCAGTGGTGGGTACGATAATCACAGCCAGTTATGAATCTTAGTGCACCATGATAGTCAGCATCCAACATCTGCAGGTGCTTGTAGGAGCGTTCATGTACGTAGATAATGTCACCATTATCAATGGAGGGAAGGAAAGTCACAGACACGTTTCCTAGCATTCAGTGTTAGACATGATCTGTTTCTGAAAAAGAAACCCAGTTTAACTTAAGTTAGAGAGGACGTGAAGACAGTTGGAGTGAGGACAGAGGATTCAGAGGACAGAGTGAGGTGGAGGAGGATTACTCACGGTGTTAATCGCAGGAAAGTAAAATGCTGAAAGAAGAAGTGTTCCAGTTGTACCCTTGGAATTTTTTATTGGGGTGGCACACCAAAACCAAAACCCAGAACAGATTTTCAGGTGTTTTAGACCAGTTGTCCGTACTCGGGTGAACTAGAAGAAGTTAATAATAAAACAATTAACTCCTATTTGTTAAAAACAATGTTGGTTTTTATGTTTACAAAATTCTTCTAATCCTGAATGGCTGGGCAGAATTTATAATGCCCATCAAACAGAGGATGAAACTGTCTGGCCAATGGGCACAAGTAGTGAAACCACAATTTTTTTCAGGGGTGGCCATTGCTGCCCTTTGGCCCAGTGGTGTAGTCTATGCGATACTCGAGTACTGTATATGGAGTAAAATCTTATGAATTTCAGTAAACCCACTTAAAAGTGCCCAGTGATACATGACACATCATTAGACACGTGTCATTGATATGTTAAACGGTAGTTAAACACTTCCGTAACAATCTATCAGTACACAACGCTTTACTTTGATGCCGGTTTATAAATTACATAACATCTTTTTAAGACAAAACCAACTGTTGTACAAAGTTTGTTTAATTTATTGTATTAAGACTTATTTATTGTACCAAGACTTTTGGACTAAGGAAAGACAAAACCAAAAGAATTTCAGTACAAAGTTCTGAGACCTCAAATCCCGTTAAAATACTGTTTAGATTGAGTTCAATATTCCTCCACAATGTAAGAAATGGATAAATCATAGTAGAAACATTTATTTGGGTTATTGTTGCTAAAGAGGGTTGAGTCACCACAAGTAACACATAAAAAAGGTCCTTGTTTTTGTTTTACCATGACTCAGTGCGATGGGAGTATTCTGAGAACAATAGACTGATGGACTTTTTAAAAACATCCACAGGTGCATCAGACAATGAAAAGGTTGTTTCTCCTGTGAAGTAAAAAAAAAAATACAAAATAAAATAAATAACAAGCCCAGGTGTGACGGTGTCACAGTTCACTGAGGACTTGACAGCAGCACAACAGTGGAAGACACGAGGCTTTGACGGGCTGCAAAACACCAGAAACTAGACGATTTTTTTTTTGCTTTTATTAAAAACACGTGATTTAAAATTCACAAAACATACCGGTAAGCAGACACTGGGTTTAACTCAACCGTGACTTTCACATGGAGAAGAAGAGGTGAAAATGATGACCTCAAACCAAGTTTTGTTTTGGTACATCGAAAGATTTTTTTTAAATTTCAGTCATGTTTAAACTTAAAACAGTCAACCTTCATAACCAATCTAAATACTAGTTGTACTATTTCTTTTTTTTTTTTTTTTTTTTTTTTTTTTTGTGATACAATTTTGATTTAGCTAAACTTAAAAAAACAAAACAAACAAACAAAAAAAAAACCCAATAAAACAACAACTGCTTACATTTAGAGGGACATTTTTATTTTAGTATAAAGAAAAAAGTTAATTACAGTTAATTTAACAACTTTAAGCATTTTTCACATTTATCAGATATTCAAAACATTCATCGAGCAAAATCTTATAAAATTAAGAAGGTCAAAAGATAATAAAAATGTGATTTATTATGGTTAATACAGCAATTCTCTAAAACAGTACACAAACATGGTACTTTTTAAATGATGAGAATGATCAGGACAATGAGTGAAAGAGCAGCAGTTTTTATAGCAAATAAATAAAACAAGTGAGGAAACAACAACCATTTTAAAATGTAACTTTACATTGAATTGATAGTTTTGATATTATTATTATTATCGTATTATTATTATTGGTAATCTATAAACTTATTGTCTAACTATGGTTTCTAACTACTGATTTCTGCAGTCGAGTCAGAATATTAAATTACCGTATATAATTTTGAAGGCTTGTATGTTTGTTTCCCTACTAGTCATAAAAATACAAATAATCTTGTTTAAAAACAACACAACAATAAACAATACCTAGCAATAGTTTAAAACAAATCAGACAAAACTAGCCTCGTTTAACATAAAAAAAAATTCAACATTTAGCATTCGTTATGTTTTTTTTATTTTTTATTTTTAACCACATGCATCTGTTAATTTATTGTCGGTCAGTTTACAGCAGGTCTCAAAAATACAGCATATTCTGAAACCAATACAGTACAACACCTCTTTAATTTGATATTTTACAGTAAATCAATGCTTTATGTAGTATTTTTTTCCCTTGTAATTTGTTGCAGCTGTGTCTCTGATGAGGGATATAAAAATTAAAATGAAATAAAAACAGCGGGTATTAGCTGCAAACGCTAACTTACAGACGGACTGCTTCAACTCCATATATTAGGATAAGATTAAAAGCATGACTTGAATAAAAAAATAAGTTTAAATATAAAATGTAATGGCCTATAAAATGGGCAGATAGTTTTAGCTTCTGCATTTTGCAAAAATAAAAATCATAAGATATACATCTGTTGATTTTCTCTGCTAATGATGCTAACAGTTAATGTTATCAGTTCAACTTTTATCTTGTTCGATAAAAGGCAAATTCACTTAATTTTACCCTAATACATCCAATTATGTTTTTCAGCTGGGTCACTAAAGAACTGTCAGGATTCTGTGAATATTATTTACAATATGTAAAACTTTTATTTTAGCTAAAAGTTTTGAAGTACCGGTAGCTGCTGAGGTAAAGTGTTTCTCACTTTTAGCCAAAGATGCTAACGTACATTTTTAGGAAATAAACTTTCAACTCCTTCTAAAAATGTTTTTATTTTTATTTTATTTATTTTTTCATTAAAATTAAATGAAATTTGGAAATGGTGTGAAACGTAATGGACATGGGCAGATAGTTTTAACTTCAATCTTTTAGACACACAAAAAAAGGCTCTTGTTTTTGTCTGTGAATGACGCTAACAGTTAATGTTAGCTATCAGTTCAGCTTCTTATCTTGATAGCTAAATAGTAAATTAACTTAATATTATTACCCTAATTAGACTTTTTAGCTCGATTACTAAAGAACAAATACATTTTTGCAAATATTACTTTAAATCTGAACAACTATTTACAGTTTGGTGCTTTAAATATTGCCAATGAAGTGAAATGTAATGATGTAAAGTGGGCACAAAGTTTTAGCTTCAGTCTTTAGTTTTTAAAATCGTATGTTAGCTATATTTTAAAAAAGCTAAATTGAATGAAAAATTTAAAAATTATATTGTGTCAACGTGTGTGTGTGATTATAAAATAAAATTTTAAAACGTGATGTTCCGTAGCTCATTATTAAAGATTCTTTCTTTTCGTACTCGCTAACTCTCTGCTGGAAAGATCCTGACTTTCAACATTGCTACTATTAAACACAAGTTCACTAAAAAGTGATATAGTGATGATAAAATATTTAAATTTATTATGCTACTATTCTAACAAACTGACTAAACCTACAAGTTTAAAGTGAAACGTTACAAGTTGTTGGTGTTAGCAGGCACCTAAGGTGCAGATGAGAGGAAATATCAATTCAACATACAGGTTGTCCTCGACCTACGGCGCTCTGTACTTACGGCGCTGCCCCCTGTGACGTCATTGCGCCATATGTTGCCTTTTTTATGCAGCATTTTATACTTTTATCGTTTTTTTTTTAGGGTATTTTGTTAGCTAACAGCTTGGAAACACATTTTAACGGCATTCTAAGTGCGCAACTGTTGTTTTTACATTGAAAAAAACGTGTTTAAAAAGACGTTACCGATCGCCGTTTAGTTTCGGTTTCGAGTTACGGCCGAAAATGCGGACTTGCGGCGCCATGTGCGTTCGACTCCGACCTACGGCAGAATCGAGCTACGAACGGTCCTTAGGTCCGGAACCCGTTCGTATCTCGGGACTACCTGCATATGCCTTAAAATGTATCTGTCAAGTTTACAAAAAAAAATGAATGCAGACACATTGGCAAGTTTTAAAATGTATAATTTGTGTATAACTGATCTTAAGATCAGTGCATGGTGTCCCGAGCGCAGCATCCTTCTAACCCAAGTGTGTAAAAGGGTGGATTTCAATGTAAGAAACTGAGTACATCACCTAAGACTGATGCCTCTCCATTTAACATGAAAAGATCATCTATATCAACCTGCCCCACCCGTCAGTCCTGCACGTTCCCACAGTAAAACCATCCACATCAGCAAAATGTCCAACACACCCATACACAGTTAATTGGCTTGAGAAATCACAATCAGAACGTAATTTCTCTTCTCTGTTCTCTCTTTCTCTCTCACACACATCTACCAATAATGCAGACCTTTTTTCCCCCAATCCAAGAACAGTAACCTTGGCTTGTAAGTTGCTTACTCAACAGACCTTGTTATGGTGTGGCAGCTTTACCACTCCTGCCTTTGCTGAAAGGTCAGCACTGTCACAGCCGATCTCATTTCAACAGGGCGCTGCCCTGTTATGATCGAGCCATTAACGTAAGCAGATTCACAAATTAGCACAGTAAGAGATGATATGAAGTGGGCCATGAGGTGCTCAGTGGGTGTATGCATGATTGAAAGTAAGGAAACGAGCAAATGGCTACGGTATACACATACAACAAATTAACCTTGGTGCGAGCTGTTTCAAATACTGACCATTTCCTGTCCAGTAGGTTCAGTCTTATTCATGAGTCGTATCAGTAAATTGGCAGTGCTCCAAGAGGAGACAATAAGCACGAGAGAAAAAGGATGAAAGAAACAGACAAGTGAAGCATCCTAACTTACTCCTTAAAGGAGACTTTTACACGTGTAGACACACTAGAATGACTTGAGGGCCTGTCAGAAAGTCGAGAAAGGAGCTGAGTAGAAGGGGAAGACTAGAAAGAAAAGTCAAATAAATCTGACTGATATTCTCTTGCATCGGTAGGCCAAAATGCCAGATGCAGCGTAAATCATGCCACGTTGACTGTCCATCCCGGACGAGCTGACATTACCCCCACCAGCTGTCTCCGCTTTACGACTTGGCCAATCATCCCATCAAGAGGCACGGGTGCGGAGATTGATGTTTATTCAAAACCATCAAACATATTTCAGTTACACAACCAGCAAAAGAGACAGTTACACATTAGGTCAGCCCTGCTAAATGAACCCTGGATAATTTAATGTGCCATGCAGAGGATGGAAGGCAATGCAGAAGATTTTCATTCATCTCTCTTCCCATCTCTAAAAGTGCCCAGGAAAGTTCAGAGGGGGTCAGAATCATGGGTCCTAATGGTTTTGCGTGCCTTAAATGTTTTCTTAAATATTAATATTGTGCACATTTCATTTCCACAGCGTTGCTCCAATATACCATAAAGGCCACTCACTTAGACCTTACAGGCTGTATGTGTGGGGTCAGATTCTTTAGGTGTGCAGTAATGATAAAACCAGTTATGTTTCTGGCAGTGAGTCCATAACGTTTTAAAGTCTATCCATGTGGAGCAACATTTTTCTTTTCCTAAAGGCGTCACCCTCAGCAGGAGCAGTTATTTTGAGTGTAACAGAGCTACACGGTGGAATTAATGTCATAGAATAATATCCTTTACTTGTACAATTATTAAACTGCAGTCAGAGGTCATGCTCAAGTCTTAAAAACATGAAGGATAAGGAAGCTAAACAGTCTAGAGCAGGGGTTCTCAAACTTTTAGGGTTTAAGGACCCCCTGGGAAGAAAAAAAATCCAGGGACCCCCTCATAACCCTCATGTTGAATAAACAAAATTTTCTAGAGCAATGTCAAAAAAGACCTAAAGACTGCATTTTTTCTAAGAATAGTATGTCACTGAGTTGCAACTTTTACACCAAGAATGAATCAAAATTGTGGAAAAACAGGTAAACTTCCTGCCACATTATACTCCCCGTTGCCCACTTTGACAGCCACCCCCACATTTAGGATTTATGGTAATCTGCTTTTTTTTAATTTTCTTCTTTCAGCTACTCTCTTCTTTAGGGGTTGCCACAGCGAACAAACTCACAAGAAGACTTGGCGATTGATTTTATGCTGGATGCCTTTCCTGACGCAACCACAGACCACCGAACTACCACAGCCATCTAGGGCACCCCAGGCTGCAGACAGTGGGGGTTAAGGAACTTGCTCAAGGGCTCAGAGTGGGGCAAATTAAGGTGGAGGCAGGTGTGGGTGTTTCGCCTTTCCTACATGTACTTGTTGTCGGTCCAGGGAGTTGAACTTCTGATCACAGGCCCACCTTCTCTAGCCTCTATGCCACCACTCCTCCTATTTAATCTACTACAGTATACCTCTGAAATAAAGATAAGCCGATCCGGACCCATAAACAAACAAACAAACGAAAAAAAAAAAAACTATAATCAGGGGGCTTCATTTTTAGACATGATCATTTGAGACTGTATGCTTTTTGTCATAGGAGATCCCTATGCAAATGTCAAAATGCAGCCCCTGAATTTAAGAAAACTCACTGAAGATGAGTTCAGGTAAGCGTCTGAAACTTTGCAACTACTTTGAAAGAAAATTTGTTGCACCAAGTATTTGAGCATCAGTCTCTGCAGCTCATCTACAGGAATTGAAAACCCCCACAAACATTTTGAAGCAGTTTAGAGACGCCATTGCAAATGCTGTTTACCGAGTAGTCGCCAACAGGCATCACAAAGTCATATTTGTATTTCCACAGGTAAAAAATAAAGTAATAATAATGAAACCTTTGACTAACGACTAGAGACAAACAGAACAGAAATATGTGCATATATGTTTTGTCTTACTCAATATAGCTTGTCACTAATTTCCTGAACAGAAAACTTAGTAAGATGACATTTCTACAGCTACTTCATTCAGTGGATCCCCTCTGAAGGTCCTCACAGCTCAGTTTAAAATGTTACTTTAAAAAAAAGGGATGAGTTTTGTCATAGTGGAAATCCAACTTAAGGTACAGTCAGATATTCAGGACAAGCTAAATGTGTAAATACGGTAGATTTCCATCACTGCAATTCCTGCATGTGAATGTAAAGGTAGGTCAAAGGTTTCTGGTTTTTAATACTGATGTAATTGTTTAAAGATGAAACATAGAAGGACATTAAGGAAAATATGTAAATAAAAAGTAAAAATTTACTCTCAAATGGGTTTGCTAATATGATTTTAATTACAACAGGAGGAATAAAGCTGGCATAGAAATTCCAATCACATTAGTAACACATAAAGAACAGCCAACTTCTTCTGTTTCACATAGCATACATTTTTTGGGTACTGTGACAAGAGATGTCACACAGTGACTTATCCTGGGTCCAATTTCATGTGATTTTATGGATCAGTGGCAGAATAACTCCCCACTTCCTTCATCATCCAGCATGCTTGCCTGCCAATACACAGGGCTCCATCTTTATCACACTCCCATAAGCTGTGGGCCTGACTTGCTATTTCTACTACTAAGATCTGGGATGTCTGTAATTACTGCTCTATCTTCATCTACTCAAATCAGCTCGATCCAAATCTTTATTTCCCCGAGGCCCCGGCCAGACTCCTAGCTCGGCTCTTACCTCCCAGGAAGGCACCACCAGTGTCTGTGCTTTTTAATCAGACCTTGACTCAAGCTGTTCCAGTAGAGGAGGGGAGATGAAGACGGTCAAGCTGTGCCAGTGGCTTTTAGAAGGTGTAAGGTTCCAACAAAGTTTTGCCCACATATAAACACAGAGATTCTGTTAATTCAAACGTTGCGCAGTGTGCAAGTCAAATGAGCAGCTGGGAGTAATATTTTCTTTTTCATATAATTGTCTCGTGGCACATAGATGTCTAGCTTTTCCATCTGGACTTTGTTGTTTGAGTTTTCAAGTCATTAGTGAGGTACAGCGCCCTGTAATATCACACAGTATTAATGGCACCGCAGAAATTTTGCAGAACTGGGATCTAATTTGATTAAGGACCTCTGCTTTGTAGGGAGTTGTGTTTTTCTTGGCTACCAATTTGACATGTATGCTCATTTATATTAGTTTGAAATAAATATGTTACCATGTTTCAATGTCAGTGTTTGAAAGGGAGGAAAAAAAACAACATCGAGAACCAAGAGAGGAAGAAGCTCATTTGCACTTCAGAGCGTGACTTAGCAATCTCTGCAGGCCTTTGCTTATTTGCTCATCGCTTCCCCGCCCTGCTGCAGTAAATGCTAACAAACCCAAACCGCGGGTAGTCCAAAGACCCCACATTAGACTTTATAAACAGTTTAAAAAGAGACACAAGCAAGGGCATTTAGACAAACATCATCAATATTTCACAATTTATAAAATACCCTCTTATGTGCAGTTAAATCCTTATCTTGGAATAAATTAGGCTTAAGCTCGATCAGGAAAGCTAATTGAATGTGACTGTTGGTAAAAACTCCCGCCGAGTGGGATGCAACACACATCCTCCCCGGGAAAATACAGGAGAAATGAGAGGAAATAAACGCCTGCAATTATGGTACAGTCTGTGAGGTTTGTCAGATATGGTAACTAATAGTTATATGATGTTTTCTCATAGCTGATGTCATTTTTTTGTTTAATTTACGAACACTTATTTAAATGGTAAAATATATTTAATCTCACTCATTACTTTATTCAACAGTGTAGCCGTTTTTATCATAACTAAAAACTAAAATAAAATAAATACGAGCTTGTACAGTATTGTGAGATCTCACACAATCAGCTAATGCTCAAAGCTATGATTGGAAAAGACTCGCAGCTACTTCCACTCCAAATCTTAGCTCATTTAAAAATAAAAATAAAACCTAATTACACTTATTTTTGTTTTGGCTAAGTTTGATTAGATGTGGTGACTATCTTGAATTGGGTTAACACCAAATATTATCAGTTGTAGACGTGCATCCAATGATTACAGTTTCATGAGAACACATCCTGCAGTTAATGCCATATTTTGCTAACACAACTGATAAATTAACCCTTGCACACACTATCCTGATGCATGCTGAATAATCCAGGTAGGGAAAAAAAAAAAGTTAAGTTAGGTTCTCTGGGCAAATAAAAAAAAATAAAAAAAAATAAATGAACTCTTTACACCTTTCAGTGCAGGCAATAATAATAGCTTAAGGAGTGGGTATTCACACCAACGAGCAAAAAAAATACAACCTTTTGTTCTTATGGTAAATATGTAGTTGGAGATGTAGAAGTAGTTCATCTGATGATAGTATTTTGAATCTGAGGGCATGTTGGCATTTGTGCCTGTACTTCCAATACCCCACAAATTGTTTTATGTGTCTGCAGTGGGGTGGCAAAACTAATCAAAGCCAAATACATGGATCAGCAGAGGAAAAATACTTTAAAGTTTCTTAACACAGCAGAGGCAAAGCAGCGGAACAACACCACTCAAAAAAAAAAACCTGAAATCCTCCTCCTGCTCTTTATTCCTCCCCCTCTCAGGTGGATCGCTCATTAAAAGATTGCCACACAGCAGGTGCTCGGTCACAGAGCATTGAGAGAGAGGGTGCTTGAAGTGGCAGAAATCACAAAGTGGATCAGAATGCAGTTCTATACGGAAAGGAGCGAAAACACACACAAAAATATGTATTCAGCATAAACACGTAGCGAGAAAGCGTGAGAAAGTTGCATGCGAGCGCCTCACAAACACACAGGGTGGTGGTGAACAGCTGCTCGGTGCTGGTCCCTGTAGATCCGACTCGCAGCAGAAGTGCATCATGATCCAGATTGGCCCTTTTGGGTGGGTCAAATGCTGCTGATTCCTACTGCGCACCCACAAACCCCCACTTGTAAACATGAAGCACTTTGGGAGACTTTAGAACTTTGCATTTTCAACATTAGTTTCAGACAGTCTGTAGACAATTTACAGTGAGCTGTCAATAAGTATGAAAAAAATTGTATGCCACTGTTTGTTTTATGCTTGAATACTAGTTACACAGCATTGATACTCCAGGAAACCACAACATCTGTCAAGATGAAAGGAATTACTGTATTTTTTGGCCTATAAGTCGTGGTTTGCTGCATAATCTACATGACCTGTGACTTACAAGCTGGAATAACATATTTATGGATTTTCCCCATATTTATAAACCTTTTTTTCTTTTGGTTGAGATATGACCGTTTTCATTCATTTTGATTATTGACATGAATGACTTGCCATATTACCCCCACCTTCGTCCTGCTCGCTGCTTGTAACAAGTTAAATCAGCTGCACCGCCCCAGTGATATGCAACTAACTTGACCATTAAAATGACTGAGACACATCTTTGCTATAATTTCGAGCAAACAAATAATTATTTTAGGTGCTTTTCTTGTTAATTTTTTGAAGAAACGAGCAGCATTCCTCCTTCCTGATTTCCTCCCTCTGCATGCATGCTAATGCGACGTACAGGGTGGTGCGACGCGTACGGCTAAAAATACGACAGTGAAAAAAATTATAACATTTTGGCTCCTCGGAGCGTTCCACTTTAGAGTGTAATGTTTTGTGTGTGGCCTAAATTAAAGATAAAGTTGGACTTTTGACAGCAAAAGATAAGATTGTCATACGTAAAGACAGCGCAGATATCAGCTAGCAGAAGTGCATTCTTTACATGTCATTAACACAACAAACCATGTACAAAAGCAAGTTTCCAGGTCTCTCTTGTAAATGAGTCCTCGAGGCTCAATGAGATTAACCTGCCTAAATAAAGGTTGAATGAATACA
>JARVLU010000646.1:7573303-7597687 GCA_031762415.1 Simpsonichthys santanae | reverse complement strand
GAAAATCCGCGTATACGGCCGCGGATACGGCCGGATCCGGTATACGGCTGAATCGGTATACGGCCAAGCCGTTAGAATGGATCTCGGCCGTAAACCGGGGACAACCTGTACAACCAAGACACTTTGATGAGCTGCATTTGTTTTTGCAGTACAACACAGGTAAAACCAGTAAAATCATATTGTTTTAATCACATATTTTCCTTTCTATATGTTCTATCTTTCCTACTTTCCTCTTGCTCCTCCTTTTTTTTTTACTTTTCTCACTCCCCTCTCACCCCTTGATGTAAAAGTCAGATGAAGCTCTAATAGAGTCTGTGGGGAGTCAGCATTTACCACATCTGAAGCAAACAGGCAGGTCTCCTCTGCTTTCTGTACCGCTGAGGGCCTCGCTCTCACTCCCTCCATGCTTCTTTCTATTAACACCATCTCCAACAGCTTCTCCTGCAGAAAGCCCTCGATCCTCCACCGTCCGCCCCACAGAGCCTTGCTAGCCAGTCCGAGGTTTCTACAGATCCTCTTTGATGTGTGCCAATGTTCAACATGCTGCCTTCTTTTGTCAAGGCACTTCTGAGACAACTGAGGTAGACAAAGATATCAGCTCATATCACACCAGTGGAGACTACTTCCCATTGTGGATGGGATAAGTACAAAAGGAAAGCTCAAGGAAAAACCATATTGGCTGTGACAGCAAACCACAAGCATCCACAAGAGAACCACCGATATGGATACAGGTTCTTCCCAGAGCCCCTGTAAGAATACAGACAACTGTTGTGCATGGAACAGTGATTTAAAAGCACACAACATTTTCTTCATTCATTCAGATAATGCTGGATAACAATGGCAAGTGAATCTGACATCAACCCACTCTAGACAGAGTGGGGCAGTGCAAAACAGACAATGACCTTTAAAAAGACAATATGCTAATAAATAGCTGTGGAGAGGGCCTCGGCACTCCAGACAAAGGGACCTTGGGAAACCGGCAGAGTTTTAATCAGGTGCAGCTCTTTCAAAAAGAGCCCGTGGCCACATAATTGATCCCAAAAGGTATGTCCCCACGCAGAACCTTGGGATGCCATTCCATTACTATAAAGAACTAATAGCACTCTTTGTTTTGCTCTCCGGGAGGATGGGGAGATTTAAAACTATTGTATATTCTTGTGCCTTCAAAGGCCACAAATGGTAAGCATTTTAATGATGAAAATGTTTTGATGTCTTACACCTCCTGAATATGGAGAAGGCCGTGTGTGTGTTTTGCCCCTCTAGTGACAGATGCATAGGCAAACAGCTTAGCAAAGATGAAAAAAGTTACTGAATCAGTGCTATTACTGATTCCAGGAGGAAGAATTGTTCATGTGTGTGTTTGCAGAGGTCTATGAACATGAGGTGGAAGGGAAAAGTGCCCTCCTTGGTTAAACTGCACTTGCTGCTGCAGCCGTTTTGCCTGAAGTGGTGAGAACAAGGCACCTTATTAAAATAATATCAGCATTTCTGTCGTTTATTTAGCAGAGTATGCAAAATGTATATGCACAGACTCAAACACACCTATATAGCGGCGTTGCTTATTCCAGGGCAAGTATACCATCTAAGTTGAAAAGAGATATCTAATGCTACATTACTCGTGACACACACTCATAAAAAAAGTTTACAAGAGGGAAAACCTACACTGTCCTCCTTCACTTATGAAAGCTGCCACTGATTTAGTGATAAAGATGAGATAAATGAGCATGGAGCCTGCCAGTGGTTTCAGTGGAGTGCCAGAACGTTGCTCCCAAGTACAGTTAGTCAAAGCTTTTGTCTGCCACCGCAATGTAAACACATGTGAAATCTTGGCAGAGGAAAACACATCTGGGCTAAACTGTGGTTTATACTGATTACGGACTTGCAGATGCTGCAAATTCTGCTCAAGAAAAACATCACATGAGGAGGGATCCTCTAACTCCCAGTTGTCAGGTGAAAGTGCAGTGGCCTGCTGTTGCCGCTGCCGAGTCTAGTTACATTGGCTCGAGCGTAAAGCTGTGATCTCTTGTTTGGAGAAAAAGCACAATTTCTACGCTCAGTTTAACAGTTTTGAGATGAAACTCCAGACAGAGGTGGTTTCTAAATTTGCTGTTTTGATACCGTGTGCATTAGTGGAATCGTACAAGCCTTTCTTGTTCAGCTAATGCATGGGGGTGGAAATAAAAACATAGCACGCTGTGGTTTTAAATGTCGCCAATCTACACTGGAAGTGATCTTTGGAAACCAAATCAGGTAATTGCATTACACTCTCCAGCCATAAAGAGATCATCTTTCCCAGCTGGATAAATGCAACATACGCAGCGCAAACATCAACTTAAATGTGAAACATTATACCGATCAAAAGCATGATACCTCAATTTATTCCCTGCAAGTTCAGGATAAACATTGAGAAAAGAGCAGCACAAGAAATCAGAAGTATTTTTCAATATGGAACTGAGTCCTGAGCCTGAAGCCAGCAGTGGGAGTCAGATACCAAACATTAACGTTTCGATTTGGAATAACAGCTAAATGAATCAAATCCAATTACCTCCTCCAAGAACAGTCAAGACTCAGGCATGCTTGCAGCCTAATTCTTCCAACTTGAGTAAGTGGTGTAAAGTCTAATGAATATCGCACACCAAACATTTTGGACCAGGTCAACGGCTAAAGGTTTCCTTAATTGTCAAGGAAATTAATGGACAATAGAGGCTTTCTCACAATTTTCAAATTACCAACGAGTCCTTTAATTGTCAGATTGAAAATCCAAGGACAGAGTCGTCCTGCAATGCCTCCATCACGCTAACATAACGCCTTGCCTCCAAACCATCCCATAAAATCCCATTGCTGCACTTAATTGTTCAATATGAAGCCAAAGCATCTGAGGTAATTCGAATGTCTTTCTCCGATGAATATGTGCAATTGTCCTCTTTCCCTATTCTAATTTAATGCCATCTGGGGAAGGTGATTGGCTCTGTGTTGCCACTGCTGCCAACTGGGGTCAGCCTAACCATCAAGCTCTGTAATTGAGTAGTTAGTGGCAATTTTCTCCCCTAATTTCCATCTGCGAAATCCGGGCCTGGCATGGCAAATAGCACATTACACAGGCACGATTGTGGCAAAGTGTAATAACATCGTTTCCACAGTTTGAAAACTTCCTCTGAACAAATGAGAATCACTGCCATACATGTCATTTTGAAAACTCCCTCCATCCCCCTGAACGCCTTCCTTGATCGCACACACACAAACATGCTTGGAAACACACATCGAAGGGGGCTGAGGCGCAAAATAAAGAATCTGGCGACGTCCCATTAACATATAGATAATTAGCTGCTCAAACTGCAGCCCAGCCCTTTAACACCCTAATCCTCTGACAAAGCCTCTGACTAGCTTTATCGGAAAACACCATGTTGACGCAGACACAGCTCTTAGGAGGCCATCTTGTTTGGCTTATTCACCATGACATGCTTCTATCAAGGCAAGATGAAGGAGGCACTGATTTATGTGGGTGTAATCCATAACCAATGTCATTTCTTGTGTATTTTCTTGGGCAGGAGGGAGCCAGGGTGGAGTTCTAAACTAATGGAGCAGCAGGTTTGAACACTTTTGGCTGAGAGATTTATAGCGATCATAAAGTAACGTCAGGGACAAAGAAGAGTGGAAATATGAGTCGTATATCTATGGGCTTTCGTTTATCACAGAATTTTACACAATGCAAAACACATACAGATACAGCTCCTCACAAAAGAAGGTTATATTATCATTTTATCACGTTGGACACATGTGCTTTATTCAAATTCTAATGATCTTGCTTTAGAAAAGGAATGAAATTAAGAAATTGTTATTTGGAGCAATACATTAAGCGCTGCGGACTTGCGACAGGGTTTTTCCACTAACATAAATTTAATTTTATAACTCCGGATGGAAAGACTCCCTGCTTTTCACCCCCCCCCCCCCTTCATCTCTACCCTCTCGTTTTTAAACATTTTGTAATTACTTTGACGCAGAACATCAAAAGCGAAGTAATAATAGTTGTAATTTAATCTATTCATACAAGTCATTTTCATAAACTCCTGCCTCTCCCTGCTTAATGTGCATTTCATTCATTATTGATCAAGCCTTGATGATGTGGTAATGACAACGGCATTGTTTTTTTCCCTCCTTTTCCTTAAATGTAGACCTTGTGATTCAGGGTTTTCATTATAGGGCAGCACACCAGGCCTCTGGATTATGAAGGGCAAACAAAAGATAATTAACATGAAAAGGGATGCAGAATAGTTATCCCCTCCCCGAGTACCACCAGGCGCTACCATCACCAGCGCCATTCTCCCTTAAAATGACCTGGGTCTTTGTGCATGCTGTCTAACTCCCCTTCAGTCAAACAACATCATTACTGAGTACTATTTTTTCCTCCTTTCAATCCATCTCTCCATCACCTCCCTTCTTTCCGATTCTATTTTTTTCTGACGGGCGATCAAATTTGGACAGGATCCTCCTTCAGGTTGGACTTGGTTTAAACAGGAGACTGAAACTCAATGATTTCATCGGACAAGGATGTTTTTGAGTAAATGACAGCTGGAAAGAGGCCTCGTTGCCTTTAATTCTTCAGATTTTAGCACGGCGGATAGACTGCAGCGACTCAGGAGAGCTTTCGGTTCTTGGATCGCTATCGAGAACCCACCAGGACAAAAGAGATGTAATTTCACAATAAAAGAAACTGGGAAAAACATTTGAAATAATGAACAAGAGGGCTTTTTTGTTCATATCTCTTAGACAAATGTGTCTTCAATTTGCATGTTTGCACGACAGGGTACTAAAATTTATTGGAAATCCATAAATTAAACCATTTTTTTTCCACTGTTTGATGCCGAGTTGCAGTTCCCTTCGAGTTCAGCCACGTATTTATCCACTGGTTTGAACTCGTCTTCCTGTCGCTGACCACGCTCGTTCCGTCCTACCACATAACCCACTATAGTGGGTGACAGACTACTTCTAGTGAAAGCCAAGGAGTTTTTTTTTTTTATTAAGGAGTAGGGACAGCATTCATTTTTTAAAACCTCCTCAATAAAATATCATACGGTCGCTCCACATTCCTCAGAATTATAATGACATGAATATTTAAATTTAAATGCATTCTGAGCACGCCGGTTTTCTCTTTTTCACTACGGCATCAGATCTCATTTTCTACTTAAGCTCCTCCATCATGTTTATGCATATCCACATGCATGATACATATCTTTTTTTGTAAAGCTCCTTAATGCAGGCCTGATAATTTTGCTTGACTTTAATGGGGAATGACTCCTCATTGGCACGCTTTTTCTCTTTAAGACAAAAATAAAAAAACATGATCAAATGCCCCTTTCATGTGGAACAGAGGCTGCGTTTGAAACTTCCCACTCCCTCTTTCTCTCCGTTGCCTCGGCTGCGAGTAAATAGATCAAAAAAAGGAGGCGCAACTTTATATTCTAGTTTTGAAGCATTCTGTAATTGGACACATTTAATTGATATCCCTCAAGCTCGTAATTATAATGCACAAAGTACGAGGAGGAAACACATGCCTTCATCACAACCGTGCTATTTTGCTTCTTTTTTTAATGAATGAATACTTGATTAAAAAAAAGACAAGTAGAATGACAAAAAAAAAATCAGAGAGGTAAAGTTTATGATGCTTTTTAGCAAAAGAATGGCAAGTAGTGATTGATAATTTTACCACGTATCATTATGTTGGATAACAGAACCCCTTATGAGGTTGGAGTGGACCCTCGTGAGTTTAGCTCTTGGGGAGCTAGTAGTCTGATCTCCTCCTCCCCAACGAGGAGTGATCACTGATGGAGACGAAACAGAGCGCAGATGAAGACGTCTGCAAAATGTCTGTTCTGATGCACAGTCTGTCAGACTCATATAAAAGCTCTCAGTTGTTTTTATCTTGTTTCTAAGATGACTGTGTTCACGTGCGACACTGCAACTGAAATCAATTGAAACTTAAAATTTATACACATAGAATGTTTTAAGCAACATTTGATTTTAATGTTAAGATGATTTAAAAGTCATGCATTTCTCAAAGAATTGCCCTTCACTTGATGACTTTCATGCCAGTTTCCAACTAAGATTATCTTATGTTGAGAGACGTAGTCCTTTTAATTAAACTTTGAAAATAATATGCACAAACCTCTGCAATATTGCAAGAAGCCACTCTCAAAGTATGTGTTGTGATTGACTCCCAGCTACTACCACATCAAATATCTAATAATTTTTGTGTTGGCTAATGTTGAGTAGCTGTGGTGATCTTCTTACATTAGATTGACTCTAAAAGGTAATGAGTTGCAGATGAACATTTAATGACTACTTCTTAATATGTTTATTAAAATCTGTCCAATGCTTCACGTGATTTTGTTTTTGTAAAGAGACAGGCAGGATTGATACCAACTAGTTATTTGCAACTTGTTTTTACAAATATGTTGCACAATTTTTTTAGCATCGGGATATGTTTTGGGGATCAACGTCAGTTACTACCAAAATTAAAAAAAAAAAAAAAAAAAACGATATCTGTAAAACTTAATCAAACAGACTTTTTTTTTTTTCTGTTTTTTTTTTTTTTTAAAGTGTGTGATCTGTGGTTGCCATGTTAAATCGTGTTGGCTGTAAAAGTTAATCAGTTATAAATGTTGAATGAGCTTAACTCCAAAAGCTAATTAGTTGTAAAAGAACATTCCACAGTTAATTCTGCATGGTATTGAAAATGTGTCAAGGATTTCACGATATTTTAATAATACACACACAAACATGAGCAAAAACATCATCACCTGTCTGCCTTTGGACCATGAAATGCATCCATTAATGCATTTCTAGTTTGTCTAAAAAAAAAAATAATAATAAAAAAAAAAGTCTTTATGTGCCTGACAACCTGTTGAGCAAATGAAAAAAAAAAATCTCTTATCCACCTGTCAGAGTGATACACTCACTGAAGTGCCAGAGCTGTCGAGCTCGAGTGAGACGAGGGAAGATGAGGAGGTAAAATTACGAACGCAGCACCTATAGGATCCAGTCGGAGCTGTCACACATTCAATATGGAGGAGCCAAATGACTAAACGGGCCTACATGAACAAAAGTGTTTGGACTTCATTTACACTTTTTCCCTCTGCGATGACTAATCTCTTTCTTTCTAGATTTGTCTTTACAAAAATAAAAATTGATGCTGCGTAATGACAAGGGACCAAGATGGAGCTCGGAGGCAAAGACAGCTAACTTTATGATCGCCCGCTGCTAGGAGGCAACGGTAGACCCCGTAATTGCCCCGTCTTTGTGAATGTCTGTCTGTCAGCATAAAATGAACCACTGCTGAACAACACCAACACAAGTGAATGGCGTGTAAATATAAAAAATAAAAATAAAAAGTACAGTAGTCCCTTCGTTACTTCAAGGTTCGACTTTCGCAGACTCGCTCTTTCACGACATTTCAACGATTGTCAACTTTATTACTCATGTGATTGGGACAGTACAGATAAAAGTTAACAAAAAAGAATAATGCTTCAGACAGGTGCCACCATTTTATAGTTTTCTTTCCATAAGCCAATACTGTATCACCAGTCCAAAAGAACTACACTACCCAGAAGCCAACACTGCTTCCGGCTGCCGAAATGGAGGGAAAGTTTTGATCTGATCCGAACTAAAAAGTTTGGTTTATAGTCCGGAAAGTAACCCCCGCGATAATCGAGGGACTACTGTATTCAAGCTTTGACAGCTACAACTCTGTCATGTATCAACATAAACTGATTTTAATCTACAATTCTGGCATGAAAGATTCAAGCAATATGCATTCCTTTGAGAGGCATGAGGTCTTGTGGGGGGGGGGGGGGACATTGCTTTGAAATTGTCAGGAACAAGAGGAAGAAATTCTAATCATGAAAGACCAAAAAAGACATAAATGACCATTTTTCCAGGTGTTCTGCAGGTGTGGCTTGAACAAACGTCTATAAAGTGCAATGAGTGATGAGACGAGGCTAAAGAGGGCTAAGCAAGACTAAAGAGACAGGATCAGTTTCAATCCTCTTGATCCCCTGACCCCAAAACCCTGAGTCTCCCAGGGAGTACCAGCGGAGTGTGCAGAGGATAGACGACTTTGAAGTTGGGCCTGAGAGGAGGCTACTGTAGATTGGCTAAGGACTGGAAAAACACCGCTGTGTGTGTGTATGTGTATATGCATGCCCCCCTCCCCACCCACCACACCCCTACTGTGTGTTTGTGCCTGTGGAGAGGAGTGGGAGGGTTTGAGGTAAATGGTGGTAGCGTGGACACATCCATGGATGAAATGGGAGACGGAGACAGATGGGGGTACTTGGCATTTCCTGTGCCTGCTTATTTGTTGGTGCCTAATGAGCTCTCGGACTCCATTAATGAGAGGACTGAATCCATTATCATCATCATTTCAAAAGGAGTCCCTGGCTCTAAACAGCTCCCCACATTAGCCGAACTTACCCTTGTTGCACCGTTTGATCAGTGGAGGCAACAGGGGTGGTGATGCGCACAAGCACACATCTACACACAAACAATCCCTTCCTTGTTAATATTGCACAGCTTTCATGTGGACACGGGCATGCAGATGCTATTAAAAACAAAATATATATATATTATTGAGAACATCAAAACAGCTTCTCATGAATAAAACACTTAAAAACATCAGTTTTAGGGGCCAAATGAATGCATTAAAAAACAAAAACTGTTTATAAATTCCTTCTACACTTATCAAATTTGGTATTTAGTGTTCTTCTGAAAGTTGGACATCTAAACAAGTAAGATATTTATTCCAACACCTTTATTTACAAGTTAATTTTCAAGCGCAGGGCAGGCTCAAGCAAACAAGATCACAAATACGTGTAATTTGTGATTTTCCCACATCCTCCTATACTTCTTCAAGCAATAGCACAAACTACAGCCTCATACGAGTACCACATAATACGCCTGTCAGCAAACTATTATACAGCAATCTATAGCAATGGCCTGGACAAGCAAAGACCTTGTTTGTACTTCAACCTTGATTTGTGACCTTGACCTTAGAGCTGGGGTTATGAAAAGTGTACCTGACACTCGGCTAGTGATGATGAGCAAATCAGAAGTTATGGCCTGAATAAGAGAATATTTATGGATGTACAGACGAACGAAGACCAAAACTCAACAAGTTAATTTCTCGACAGGCGTAAAATAATACCTTTGATTTTTTTTATTTTAATTATTTGATTTTTCAATTTATAGGGCAACGTCCTGCATAAAATTTCAATCTGTTGTCGTGTTTGCCAGTTTAATTTTGTAAAAACAAGAAAAAAGTTTTATTTAAACCTAAAAACTACAATTTGTAAATCTGAAAAACTGGCTTAAATGTCAAAATAAATAAGTAAATAAAATGCTGATGCTTTCAGGCAGAGTTTGCAACCTTCACAATCAAAAAAAAACATTTTTCCCTCTTTGCCCATTAAGTAAAAAAAAAAAATAATAAAAATCACAGCACCACAAAATCTACTTGACGATTGAAATAAAGATAAATAAAAAAATGGAATAATGCAACTTAATATATTTAATACAAATACTTTATTTAAAAAAAATGTTTGTTACAGTCCTCAGATGAATAATGTTGTTAACTTGCTTTTTATGTATATGAATGTTTCTGTTCAGTGCACTGAGTCGATTTCTGTTGTGACTTGGCGCTGTATAAATAAATTGAATCGAACTGATATTAGAAAACTAAAACAAAATGTTTGAATTTCTTATTATTTTTTTTACAGTTATAACATTTTAATGAAGTAAGGAAACACATTTTATGATTTGTTTAAATTTAGTCCCTGAATTATAAAGGTCTTATGGGTTTGGAAAAATAAAAAAGTACCCTGCTTAGAAACTTTAAAGCATTTGTTTGAATCTCTGTAAATTATTTGAGAAAACATTTATGACTCACTGATTATTTTTTCTAGTACTGACTGATACTTTATTTGAACTTTTCTCAAGTTTTAATGCAAGACAAGTCTTTACTTCTAATTCTCATTGTCCTCAGAATGATTCCAATAACTTGTAAAACAATAAAGTGTTTGTAAAATTACACTTTTTTTTTTCTTTTTTTTTTTTTTGTTAATTTCTGGGAAATACCACTCTTTAAAGCTGGAAGTAAAATTATAAACGGGCTAACAAACTGTCAGCACAAATTAATGATTGTCTTATTTTACATAACTATGTTTCAGTAATTGTATTCACATATTGCAGAAACCTGGACAACTAATTCTCACTATTCTGGTTCTAAAAATAAATTTTGATTTCCATTTTATTTTTGGTCAAAGCTACAAAGAGTCTCTGCAGAGGAACCAAAGAGCTGCATGTTCCCAGAGCCGCAGGTTGCAGACTCCTGCCTAAAGGCAATAAAATGGTGTGATTAAAAATATAACCATTAAATGTACATATCAGAAGGAAACAAAAAATACACTTTTGAAAAAAGTTTTTTTAAAAATGACAAAATACTTCTATAAGTTAGTATCAAAAGTTCAAATGTTACTTCATTTTGAATTATTTTTATATGGTTTTCCAATTTTCTCAGCTTTGCTGTGGGGAAAAAATAATCTGGCTTTAAAAATAAATATTTTATATGTTGGACTAAAGTTTCAAAGCCCAACAGTTTGGGTTTGATAAGGTGAGAATAAGGCATTAAATAGTAGAACTCCATTTCCTTTTTTTCATATGCTCATTTGTGATACGTTAAACTAAAAACGGGAAAAATAGACGATGTCAAGAAAAACGAAGGACAGCAACAGCAGTGAGGAAAGACGAACCAGGTGGAGAAAGCGAGAGAGAGAGAGAGAGCTGGGAGGGTGGAGGGGGCGCTAACGTAACAATAAATAGGGCGCCCTCAAGGAGCACTGATAGAATAAGGCTGTGATTCATAAATAAACACAGAATACGCAGTGATATAATGACACGCCAGCAGAAAGGGACAGATACCATTTCCATTGCCTTCACCTCCTTTTCCAGTAACATCAAAGGACCAATTAAGGTCCCAGTGAAGCTGGCCGTCACGGCTGCAGTGGAGGTCCTGTCAGAGTTAGCCTGCCCTCGGTGCTGCTGTCTCTGTTTCAGCCTCGCTGCTGACACTAGTGACAGGGACCCCTTACTGAACCTGCCTGCCTGCCCGCCTGTCTGCCTCAATTCCACTTACCCAATATATGCATTCCTGTCTGTCGCCAACTACTTTTTTTTATTATTTGGCTCGTTCTTCCTTACTTTTTCCTCACCTGCACTTGACTCCTATAGTTTCCTTGTCTTTTGATCATCCCAATCTACAGCGCTGCTCTCTGTTAAATGGTTTGAATGTGCGTATTACACAGCACCACTCCTCAGTAGTGAAACACAAGAGCTGGCAAATAGTTCTCAGAACTGAGCTTTGTCATAAAAGCAGAAGAAACACCTCCCCCTCCTTCCCTCTCTTAGTTTGATAACTTCTTCATTGCACTGCTCACCCTCTCGCGTACTCCCCGTGTAACTTTGGAATTACTGAAATGTTAACGCGCTTTTGCTGCCTTTGATATTTAAGACAAAAGGGTACAGATGTGCAGGCTGCATGCGCGCAGACACCGGGCCAAGTGGAAATGGGAGGGGAAGGAGCTTTAATCTTGCTCGTTGTCATGCTCCGAAGAGTTCCTCCTCACTGTATGTTTTTCCGCATGTCTTCAGTTCATCCTTCGCCTACCTCTCTGCCCTTTTTACACATGCAATTCCCACACTTAGAATGGCGACAAGAGCAGCGCAGCGCCGGAAGAAACCGGCAGCAACTAATGAAGGGATGTTTTCAACCCACTGCTCACACTGTGGCTCCTGCGATTGAATTTTAGCAATGATGCAAACCTGGATTAAGAGCGGGGTACACTTCTGTGACAAAATAAATAAAATAATGACATTTGTGAAAAGATTATTAATCTTAACTGCTGCAGTTAAAAGAAAAGCATAACTCTACTTTTGGGACATTTGAAAGCTTTTACTCTTTAAAGAGACAGTTTGGATCCTTTGAAGTGGGGAAATGTTCTGAACTGGGGATGCACAATATAGGATTTTTGGCCAATATCCGATAAGCTGATATGTTAAAAATTCTTTGGCCAATAATCAATACCAATATTTTATATACTTTCCTTTGTCAGAGCATAGGCCTCTTATTTAGGCTTATTTGCTATAAAAACTGTGTAACAACTGTAAGAGCTGGTGGAATATATTCAGTACCATCCATACTTTAACTTATATTAAATGAAAAGTGTTAAATGTTGTTATTAGCATTACTGCAATGCTGTCTCACTTGTGGAGGCTTGTTCCAAGTTTCTAGGTGCAGTGTTGGATCCTCTGCACTCTTGTGCATGAAGGACAGCCTTTTTAAGTTCAAAGCTTTTGTCTATTCATTGTGCCGTAAGACTAATCATGCTAACGGGGCTTACATGACGTCCAAATGTATGTGGTGAAACTCACCCAAGTGCTATCGGCTATTAGCTTCTCAATGATGTTGGAAATTATGGCTTGTAACTCGGGTAAGGCTACGTCGGAAAAATATCTCCAACTTGGGACGATGTAGCGAAACTCAACGTAGTCCATAAATCTTCGAAATCCAATATCTTCAATGAAAAAAAACTTCCACACCGCCAGCATTTTGAATTTTTCCTCTCTGCCATGAAACGTTTCAACACTGTTCCAATAACGCTGCAGGAAAATTACTATTACAGTGCAAAATATCCTGACTTTCCTGCTGGACAAACCCAATCTGTACCAGAAATGCTTCAGGTAGCATATGTTGCCACTATCAGTGATTGTGGAGAACGACAGGCCTCTATGTTAATAACTAATGCAAAATTGTCAGTCATGTTTATTCAGGTTAATCACAAAAGATTCTCATCAATTGCTATGAAATCTGATTTGTTTAGAAATGACTAAAATCCACTTTGGTCTTAGCCTCACTCAAACCAGTTGTTAGCATGTCGATCCAATTAGAAGGAATCACAAAGTCTTTTTTCACGCAAGAATCGGCCTTCCTGCACCGGATTACTTTCAGTTTCAAGATCTAATTTAGGATGGTTTTACTTGTTTTGTTTGTATTTTTTATTTTTTTACACTCCAAGAAATACAGAGGAGTAGACCTACGGAAATATTCAAGGTTGTTCAGTGAACAACCAGAAGTTTTGATTTGCCGAGCAACATTACAATAAAGAAAGCAAAAAAACTCAAGAAAAATGTAATTTCATAAGTATATAGCACAATATACAAAGTTTACTATAAACAGTTGTTCTCAGTCAGCCATCTTGTGGACTGCTTGGAATGTCCAAGCTACTGACTGAGTGGCCGACTCTTTCAGGAGCTGCTAGAGTGGAACTGCCTTGTTCTCCTCAATCAATTCAATTGAGTGAAGTTTATTCACTTCAGTTTATTTTTATAGCACCAAGTCACAACAGGAGTTGTCTCAGGGCACTGAACAAAAAAAAGTCACATATAGTATAAAAACCAAATTTTAAAAGTGATCTATCTAAGAAATACTTCACGTGTTGAATCTTCAAGTTGCAGTCTCCCACCCTGAGCAAGCACAAAGGCAACAGTAGAAAGGAAAAACTCCCTTTAAACAGTAAGAAACCTCCAGCAGAATCAGGCTCAGGACAAGCAGCCATCTGCTTCAACCAGCTGGGTTTGAGAAGACAGGAAGGACAAACAGACATAGAATGGCAGGTCTAGATGTACTTTCTATTGGCGGAAAGACGAAAACACATGCTAAGAATAGAAATAAATTACAAATATGAACAGGTAGAGCACATAAAGACAACAGCAGAGTGAGGAACCAGACTTTGAAAGAGGCACTTGCAACATATTCAAGGCAGAGACTAAAGCAGAAACGTCTTTTGACTTTTTCCTCCACCTAGAGTTTATATCACCCCCAACAATACTACACACAAGTTTTTTTTTCCTGTATGCAGGTAACTTCTCAAAGGTTTCCATGTAAAGAGGAGTATAGTGTGTACATGACCTTAGTAAAAGTACACAGTATAGTGTTCTTTAATGAAGCGTTGACTAAATATAGAGTATATCATTTTTGCGCTCTGAATCTTCATGTTTTTATCTTAGTTGTATTTTTACTGCAGTTTATGAACAACACTTTGTTTTTTTTTTTACATGTGCTGTATAAATAAATTAGACCTTGCAATAACAGATGAGATATTAAATGTTTATAACCTTCTAACAGAACCCTATTTTAAAATATCTGAGCTATCACTTTAAGGAGCACATCCAAACAGAACCATGTGACTGTAACATACCATAATCATCAATGTAATAATAACGCATCATAAATATGATATGATTGTATCATTATCATGGTAAAGTTTCATCCATAATGGTGATACCATGGCACAAAGACAGCTATGATTCTTTTTTTTTTTTTTTTTGCCCCCCACTATACACACATTCACACACATTCACACACACGCATATCATCCTCTCTCTTTGGTATCTTTCTAGTGCAGTGGCCTCCGTTTACCATCCTAACCCAAATTAGCTGGGCAGGCGTTATCCTCTCTCATCACTTGGTGCAGTTAGGAGGGGGCAAAGCAGGAGGAGGGAAAAAAGTGGCAGAATTTCCTCCCTGCCTCTGTGACAGTGCTATCTGACAGCGTTTTACATCTCCCCTGCTCTCCCCTCACTACACTCCACTGTCAGACAAAGAAATTAATACCCCCAGTGACTGTGTTTTAATTAAGCAATTTCATGCAAATTACACATTTTAGATTGTCAAATAATATACTGCGCAAAATTGTAGGCAGGCTGATCTGATATGCATGGTGTGTTATTCTTCCAGGCACTGTGCACACATGGAAAATGAACAAAAATGCTAATTTCTAATCTATTATGCAAACAGTTGAGATACTTACATAGATTTGCACGCGTTTCTCGGGTAAATAGATCTCTTGAATTCTATGTATAGAAAGACGGGTTTTCTTGAGCAGCCTGTGCCTTTGTTATTTATATTATTTTGTCCTCAATTCAATCATATCTACTCTTGCTTTTCAAGCAATGTCTGCTGACTTGTCTTGAAATGCTGCATTCTGCACGATGGGATAAATAAACAGAATAAATCTGAAAGTCTATCACTAAATGCATTTAAAGACAATCAAAGAACAACTTGACACACATACACACACAAAAGAAAAATCTAATTTGAATAATTCCTAATGCAGTCGAATGAAAAAGAGCCCTAACTAATATTAGTAATCCACACTACTCTTCGTCATCTCCCATTAGCACATTGAACTTATTTGAAATTCATTATAATCCACAAGCCTTTTAGTGCACTGGAATCGGTAATGATGACAAAATGAATATAACATTATACTTTATTACAGCCGACTTGATTTAATCTGGGGTTGCCGCCATATGAGAGTCCTCAGAAAGACCCCTCTTGAAAACGACGGGTGTCAAAAGTCAGCGTGTGCAGGTAAGCGAGTCAAAAAGCAGTCCTTATTAACGGAAGGCTTAAGGAGGGGTCTTGCTGTTTCTTTGTGATTCAAATCCATTTAATCAAAGGTTTGTTTCTATATGCTGCCACTTAATAGTGTATATTACTGCATACAATGAAACTCCAATGAATTGCAATCCATCCATTCTCTTCTAAAGAGAAGGAAAAAGCAAGATAAGAGCAGGAGAAGGCGAGGCTAATGGCAGGGTATGAGCAAGTTGTTGACGTGCTTTCTGCATATTCAGAGCAGTGTGCCTTTCATTTGTACAATAAACGAGACTTATTTCCCCCCCTCCTTCCTTTACCCAGTGGTATAATAAAATCTGTAGGAACAATAGGGAAATATGTTCACAGCGAAAGCTAAAACATTGTGGGGCAATTACAGTAGCTCTGAATGTTCCTGCTCGACGTGACGCTGCACACAGGTCCCTCAGCTGTGCACTCCCGCTGGTAATTTTTTTTTTTTTTTTTTTACAGCGTACCACTCATTTCACAAAGTCAACTCAGGTCCAGACCACTGGGAGACAACAGCTTCTTATCTTAGAGACAGTTTGGCATCTTGAAGGAAGAGCAGCAAGACGGCAGGATGAACTTTAAACCAGACAAAAAGATTAAAACCCTCTTTATTCTCACAGCCTCATAAACAGGTGTGTAACTTGCATGAGAAGTTTATTATTTTTTTATTTTCAAATAAATAATTGCAGATGACAGAAACCTCTAGTCTAGTGCTTTCTCCATTAGTGCTGCCATTTAAAATCAAGCTGTGCTTGGTTAATAAACTGCAGTGTTCCAAGGGTCAGGGTGCAACAATTATAAAGAAGTATTTTGGAAAATTGAACAAAACACTAAAAACACTAAACACTAAAAAACAAAGACAACCAACAAAACTTTAAAAAAAAATAAAAAATAAAAAAAAGATTTTAGAAACCCAAAAAGGGAAAATTTGCATGTTTTAAAAACAAGAAAACAAAAACAATTAGGAAAACACACAAAAAGCACACAAAAAAAAAATATATATATACATGGAGATTATTATTCTGTATTCTAAAACTACAGGGTTTTTTATGTAAAATGTTTAAAGTGAATATCTGATGTCTTCATTTTCAGGGTTGTGGTATTTGTTTTTTCTAACTTTATCTATTGTTTTAATGTCTTGTCGTGTTAATTTTGTTATTTTTTTTAATTCTGCTTTGATGCCTTTTGTAAAAATTTCAAAAAATTTTCTGAAATGCGGTTGTGCTTTGATATTTTGCCCATTTTTGTATTTAAATCTTCAAGGTCACTAAATAATTGAAATATGAAATACTTTTATTTCTTTCTGATCATCTTATCAATGCATTCATCAACTTTCTAGTCTATTTTAATTGTCTGCCACTAAAGGCAGAATCATTGTTACCTGTGTCCACGTGCATGTTTTTGATTGTATCTACTGTTAGTAAAATCTCTCGTAAACCAGAGGATGATTTTTAATGAAAAAGTCTTAAAAAGTAATCACCGAATGTGCATCTGCAACTGAACAAATATACAGTACTGTACTTCCAGACAAAAAACTAACAGACCAACAGGGTTTGCTCCAGCAGTTTACAGCTCATTTACTTTAGGAGTCAGCCCAGTTCAAGATGGTCACCACAGCTAGCTGACATTGGTCAACACAAAAATGTCTATACTAGAGTCAGATTTACTAATATTGAGCTAAAGTCTAGTGTGGGAATAGCTAAGAGTCACCCATAACAACATGTACGCCAAGTGCTAACAGATCTGGCAACATGGCTTGAGACTGAATGCAACATTGTTTACAAGATTTGACCAAGGCACCTATTACAGGGTCTTCTCTCGTCACAAGGTGATTTCAGTTCAAAACTCCAGCCTGAAGGCAGTCCTTGAAGGAATGCTAGTCCTTTAAATTCTTCTGATTAGTTTTTCTAATCTTCATTCAGATCAGCCACTTTAAGGCTGCAGTTTAGTGCAAATGGAGGGGTAAACAGTAACGCTTTCTGACTCCTGGGTGAACCTGGAGCCCAGCCGTCCTCTGTGCCATGCCATTATAGTTTCTGTGGATAAAAGCAGAAACTCTAGTGACAGCCAGCGAGACAAGTCAGGGAACCATCAGCTGCACACTCCCGGTCTCTTTCGCTGGATATCGAGCTGGTGATTAGAAGCTTCAGCGTGCCATCTGATTAGCACATGGCAACAGGCCTTATTGATCCCAGGTGGGACAAGGGTAAATGTTTATGGTAAATTGCTCGGGTGATTCGAACACAGCAGTTGGGCATTTAAGCTCGCTGGCCAGGAACAAAGAGAGATTAGAATTGAAATTCAAGCCAGTGTGGCAGGAACAATCCCTCTGCAAAGTAATGGGCATAACGCATTACGATAAACAGAGTAATGGAGCACTGGTAGGCATCACTACAATATATCCCTTTAGTTTGATTATCGCAATGAAATGTCATGGAAAGTTATCCCATTAAAAAAGGGCAAAAACAAGGAAGGAAAGCATTTTTATGATGGCTTCAGAGCGTGAGTAATGAGGTATGCTCATTGAGAGCAAAATGACTTGGAAAGTTATTAGTCACAGATTGCAGGACTAAATATCCCTGCAATGCTTTGTTGTTGTCATGCAAATGCTAGGAGTGAAAAATGAGATCTCTTAAATCATCGTTGGTAAAGAAACACAACCTGAGCATAATTCACAAAAGGGTCGAGAGGGCGGGAAACGGGAAATCATTGCATCCTTTCCTCCCGTTCCTCTTCGTCGTTCCTGTGCGAGTGGAAGAGAAGGAAGCGAGAGGCGGCCGACAACAGGGCCCCAATGTTTTGCCTGCTCATTAAGTCTGCCCAGAGGTAAGCCAATTGATCTGCAATTCATTCTCACAAGCGTTAAATCGATGCTGGGAGACATGAAAAGCTCCGGGTTTTTATGACTTCAGTCAAAGAATTCATGAAACGCTTTGTAACAGCAGATAATGGTAATCTGCCTTGTTTGTGTCTCAGTACTGAGAAATCAATATGGTTTAAAAAAAAAGAGAAAAAGGAGGAAGTTGATTTGAATGAAAACAAAAGTGTTTTATTTTATTTTATTTTTTTTTCATCTTGAGTCTATGTTGTCTTGAGATCACTGGAAAGATGTGTGTCTGTATGGGGCAAAGAAGAGGCGCTATAAAATCTAAATACACTAAGTTCAATTTAGGTTCAATATCTTGGCGGCTGTGGCTCAGTGGTTAGAGTAGTTGTCCTCCATTGCAAGAGTTGGAAGTTCAATTCCACCAGCAGTCACATGCTGAAGTGGCCCTGGGCAAGACACTGAACCCCTCATTACTTCATTGTGTGTCCCATTGGTGTATGAATGTGATAAAGTACTGATTAGTATTTGTATAGATCTAGTAGAGTGCTGTATGAATGGGTAAATGAGAACACAGACTGTTTTGTGAAGCACTGAGCGTCTTGATGAGATAGAAAGGCGTTATACAAGTACAGTCCATTTACCATTTACAGACCTAGTCTTCTATGAGTTTTAAATTTAATCATTTTCATGACAAATTATCAAGTTGTAGCTGTTTGTCAGTAAAACTTCAAAATTTACAGTTTTATGTGATAGCACTCTTAGCCTTTGTTTTGAATGTCTCTCAGCTAATACCATGCTAAATTTTAGCTCAATTTCTGCAACACTGACAGAGTTATAGCAATTTTTGCATTGGCAAACAGTCAGCTGTGACAGCCATGTTGGGTTGACTCCAAAAGTTATTTAGTTGTATATGTGCATCCCATGATTATTTCCTGCATGTTTCATTTAAATGTGTCCAGTAGTTCACAGAATATTATGGAAACACATACAAAGGTAAAAAGTTGCTGTCTATCTTTGCCTTTTGGTGACGAGGAATAAAGCTGCTGCTTTACAAACTTTATCCAACTAAAAGCATTGCACTAACCTAACAATAATTACAGCAATTTCTTCTGAGAGCTCCAGCAACAGCTGCGTACTCAAGTACAGTACGAGACACCTGGGCGATCCATTACCTCTCGTTTCGTATTGATTGACAAAGCAGCAACATAAAATAATTAGAATTGATTCTCGATGAGCCCTCTGCCTGCCATACACAAATCCTCCTCCTCTTCCTCCTCTCCCCATTTCACTTACTGCTTGGAATCTGAATATGGAGCTCGGGTAATTAGGTCACGCTGTTAAATTTTTAATGATCTCTGAAATCATATTCATGCTCACAGTGTGTCAGGTACACGTACAGCCAGCCTGGAGTGATACATCACCATTCTATGACATGAACAGAAGGCCTTAGCCATTTAATTGTATGACCTTTTCGACCGAGCGCCGAGTGAAACCATCGGGAGGAAGGGGGTATTTAGTAGGAAAATGAGTGATTGGGTATTGGTAGGTAGAACAGTGCACAAGCTTGTCATAATAAAACAGATTCACTCGTTTAAGGGGTTGTGTGTATGTGTGTGTTCGTGCAAAGGTGATTGCAGGGTAGGAGTTTGCAGTTTGATCGTGGTGTTCGTGCTCCACTTTTATGAAGCCGGAGGATCAGCTGCGGTCAAGGTTAAAGCTAAAAGGGCACCGGGGGTCAAACGCTGAGAAAACGGCTGGGATAATTTGCAATGACAGACTATCAGCTTGTTTCTGATTCAACACGTAGCAGAAAAAAGTAAAGGATTAAAAAAAGACCACAAAAAAAAAAATCTTGATGTGTGGCGGGGGGTGTTTTTTTGTACTAAGCTTAACCGGTTATCAATGTTACGTAATACATACTTGTACTTCTTCTTCTTCTTAATTCGGCTTTTCCCTCTTCAGGGGTCGCCACTTTTGATATAATTCAAGATTAGATTTTGCATGTTTGATTTCTTAGTTTGCAATGAGTACCTTCGTTAGGCATTCCTCTCAGCATACTAGCAGAGTTTTAGGATTAAATCTTAAAGTTTGTTTTATTTTAATTTAATAAACAAAATAGTCCCATCAGCCTTTGTCTTCTGGTATTGATACATGGAACAAATTGGGACAGATAACAGAAAACTTAACTTTTAGATTTAAAAATGCAAACTGAGTCACATAATACAGAAACCTGTCTTCTATGAGAAAAACAAAGCATTTAGTTGTGTTAATTCAGGGCTGATGGAAGTTGGCAAACACTAAAATGATTTTACAGATATTAAGCTAAACTTTGGTGTGGTACTAGCCAAGAGTCGTACCAACACATAATTCGAGTGCCAACAGATTGTGTGTAAACTTTCATACGTTGGCATTAAAGCAGCAGATATACATTTCTTCAAGGAATGTTTGTTTCGTTTTGATATAAAATTCTGAAGACCATGTTTTCTTTGTTTGCCACAGAAATAAACAGTTTGTCCATTTTCTACAATGAGTTTATAGAAGCCATAAATTTACCTTTTGCATTATTGTGTCAAACAAAAAGCTGCCGTAACAGTAAAAATGTATTTCATTTACGTCAAATTAAGACTAAGACGCCACAGAAACTTAAATTTATACAAACAGGTGTTGAGAACTGGAAAACAATCAATTTTAAGGCAAAATGTTACCAGACAGATGTCAAAGTTAAAAACTAAAACTGTTCTTAATTAACAGTAGGGTTTTTATATTTGTTTCACTAACCTTGTGGTTTTAGTGACTCCAGAACTCAACTTTCTTGAATTATTTTTATATGCACATTTAGGAGGAAGTGCGTTGCATTGTCACTTGAAAATTACTTTAATGTGAAAGGTGGAAAAACATCTGCCACAGTGCCTAAATATGTTCAAGGGATGAGTTTTTAAAATGGAAATTTACGGTAGGAAATGTGATTGGTAAACATCAAACAGTTGACATCTTTATAACAATTTATGTGGACGAAAATGCTCGATTATATAAAGAATTAAAAGAGACCGCTACAAAAGCAGAGGAACATCTTGAGAAACAGAATGAGAGCATTCCAGAGTTGAGTAGCGCCACCTTCGTTCACTTTATACATGTAAGATCCTTCATTAGGGAGTGATTGTCTCATCTTTCGCCAGTGTCTGACAGTAAGGTGGGTTTGATCCTCTATAATTACCCTTCTCCTGGAAATGATTGCATCTCAAGTTTCCAAACTGACATCTCTATTTGGACACAAGTAATCCGCTTTCTCAGCCGCAGCTGATACCTGACTGTAATCTGCCCAGTCAAGCAGGGAGAAACATGGCATTGCGCTCGTCCGCTGCTGTGGCATGGAATACAAACAGTGAAACCTGCAGTCCAGTAATTTATCCAATCTGGGGTTTATGGAGTTCTGATGTGTGCATTTCTTTTTTTTCCCGCTTCATCATCGTTGTATGGGGCGGTGTTAGAATGGTTGAAGGTAAGTTAAGATGTAAATGGTGATAGGGTGTCCAGCCTAGTCAAAGTGATGTAAGACACAAGTCAAGGATCAGATAAAGCTGTGCTATGCAATTCCACCAAAAAGTGGTGGGTACGAACAAGACAGAAGAAAAAAAAAAAAAAAAAAACTGTGCCACTCAACTCTTCAAAAATAAAACACACAATAACGGTATTATGTACCATTTTTAAGTTTAATGTTATACTACTGTTCATTTATTGAACAGTAAGTTCACAAGTAGGTATAACTTTGTACAGAGATGAACAAGTCAACAATAAAGGACATAGAAAGAAAAAAACTATAAGCCCAGTTTTTAAAAAATGTGTCATTGCATCATAAAAATAAGATATATATTTTTTAATTTTATGGCAGCAACAGAAAAAGAGTTGGGACAGAGGCAAGTAAAGGCTGTAAAAGTGAGTGGTTAAGAATAAGAAACAGAAAGAGCTTTTTGCAACAAATTAGATTTACTGTAATGACAAAAATTTGCACCAGGTCTAAAGAAATTTTTATAGACAAATCTCTTAAAAGTAAAAATGGGTAGAGGTTTACCAGTCTGCAAAAAACTGTCTTAAAACAGTGGGATGATTTCAAAATAATGGACCTCAACAGAACATTAAAGATTTTCACCATCCAAATTCAAAACTATTATTTTGTTTTCTAAAAATGGACGAGTTACCCAATATCAATGCTTGATGTTACTAAATTTCATTATGACTAAACATATAGGTTCACAAGATTTACAAAGCACTGCATTTTGATTTATTTAGATTCTACACAAAGTTCCATTTTTCATTATTGGACTTCTAATAAATTGTCAGAAACTAAAGAAAGCAAATTAATAGAAGCATCACCTTAAAAGCGATTTAATATGACATCTTCCATTCATTAGCATGTCACTGTATAAATGGATGATGGACAGGCAGAAAAGGGATTACATCCTCTTCTTAGGCACTTTTTGATTAAATTAAAGTTCAATGCATCAAGCGAAATTGACTGAGGATAGTTGTTGGAGTTGATAAAAATTAAATAGAGGGTTTTAGAGTGCAGTGGTCTGGTGGATGAGGAAATAAATAACAGAGAATAAAACGACTCCAGTAAATAGAGCTGGAGTGTAAAAAGGCCATTAGGCACGAAGCAGCCAACATGACAAGGCAATGATGCCGGGTAAATAGTCTGTGTTTATTTAAATGTCCTCCAGCTGGCTCGAATAATCATGACAAACTGCTGCTGGAGCAGAAGATTAAGGCGACAAATAACACACAGTAATTCAAAAACAATTTGCATCACACATTTACTGGACTAAAATATCCTTTGACGCAGACGATAGTGGCTGATTTGATTTTCAGTCGGGGATTCCTTACCATCAGATGAGCCTAATACTGTGTTTGTTCGTTTTTTTTTTTTTTACACTGTGTTTACATATTTATCTATTTATGTCACCAAGGGAGTTAGTGTGGATGTGTGGTTGTCATGTTTGCAGAATCTTTTCTCGCTAATAAGGCTAAGCCTCCTTCTTTTGAGCCTGGAGCCACAGAGCTAAGCTCTTTCACTCCTTGGTTGGAAATAACGCAGTGAAAAGGAAATCAATATACTAATAAGAGAGGGTGTCACAGTGTCAATGTCTGGCTTTTTAGGATTAAAACAGGATGTGGACTTGTAGTTAAAGCCATAAGTCCACTGAACATCTGACCTGATCGTAGGGAGGAGATCACTTTACCGTCCAAGTCCAATAACGCCTAAAAAATAAAAGAACTAATATGGGAGGTCATGTGTATCGCCCACAGCTGTTCATGCAAGAGCTTTACTTTAAACAAAGATAATCATATGTTGAGAAATGACTCAGTTATAGCTGTTTTGGTGAAATCTTGAAAATAATATGATCTCGTGCAATACTGGAAGGTGTCACGCTCAGAGTTAATGTTGTGCATGACTCACGGCTACTACCACATCAAGTTTTAATTTAATATTTGTAAAACTGACTGACTTATAGCTGTTTTTTATGTTGGCTAGCCGTGGCAGCCATAATGAATTTTATTGACTCAAAAGTTTAATCAGTTGTAGATGTACATCCAATGATTATTTTCTGAAAGTTTCATTAAAATCCATCCAAAAATTCATGAGATATTTTCCTAACAGTCAGCGTGAGGTTAAATGTTTAATGGCAAAGTTCTAAACGAGGCTTTTGTTTACATTTGTTAGCCATCAAAGCTTGTATTGGGATCAGTCTCAGCCACTACCACACCAAGCCTTAGCTCACTAGCTGTACAAGTGGCAAAATGAAAAGCCATTTTTTGTGTTTTTAAAGGTCAGCTGACTGCGGCAGCCATCTTGAATCATGCTGATCCCAAAAGATAAACAGTTGAAGATGCACATCCAAAGATTGTCTCCTGCAAGTTCCGTTACAAATTGTAAAATAGTTTGCAAGATATTCCAGTAACGGACAGAATCACAAACAGATTCACACACAAAATCGTCGGGGGGGGGGGGGGAACAAAAACAAAACCCGTCGTCTTGCCTTTC
>JARVLU010000646.1:7561133-7571837 GCA_031762415.1 Simpsonichthys santanae | reverse complement strand
ACATGAACAACTTTACAGCTTAATGCCAAGACGGGGAACTAAAGACTGAGACTGAAAATAAAAGGACAATACCGAGGGAGAAATGACAAACACCTGGGGAGACGACGAGGATCAGGTGAACGTGGGAGGAGCAGGAACTGACTACAGGAGGGGACAAAACACTAGGAAAACTGAAATACAAGTAAAACAATATACCAGGATTACAGAAATACTAAAACAAATAACACAAAGGACACGAATCACGAGAATATTGGACAGCAGCTGCCATGATATCAAAAGAACGGCATCAACTATAGAACAGCTCTTATCAAACGACTACCTGGAAACTTTGTTTATTAGCTAGAACTCCCAAGTATATAAAACGCACCATCTACAACTGCCCCATAATAAGATTACAACCTATAAAAGGAAGATGAATAGCAAAACTTAGGACAGAATTATGTCCACAAATTGTGTTTTAAGTAGAGCTGTTAACATTAACACGGTAAGGAATGTGATTTATCTAAAATGATTAACTTGTCAATATTACATACACAGATTAATCCATTAGTATACTGTTTATCAATGTTCCCTCTTAAGCTGCACGCCTGAGCAATCACGCACTCTTCGCAATCTCCACCTTTCTGAGATGCGTCCAGAGTGAAGGGAGGGACCCCCCCTCAGTCAAACAGACCTGTGTCACGTGATTTGTGTTGCGACAACGGAGGTTTACGAAGAGGTTTAAAAAACTCAACCAATGAAATTACAGGAGAACTTTCATTCCAGCCAATCAGCGTCTTCTGGAGTTTTGGCGCTACGTAAGAAAGAGCTAAGTATCTATGGCTTCTAGCTCTTTTCCAAGCTTTAAACTCATTGCATATCCAGGAATAATATTTTGCGCTGTGGATTAATCACAGAAGTTTATGGTTGTATGCTGTCAAACAAAGGCAGTAAGTAAGCTAATCCCACGGCTTGTAGCCATTTTTATCATGCTAAGTGTTAGCAAACAGAAGTGCTCGGTATAACTGTGTATAGCTGGATGGTTAAAGAAAAAGTTTACCAGACAGTGGCTAGACCAGCTATGTTGTGTGGTCTGGAGACAATAGCATTGACAAAAAAGACCAGAAAAAGAACTGGAAGTGGCAGAAATGAAGATGTTGAGGTTCTTCTTAGAAGTGACAAGGCTGGATAAGATTAGGAATGAGATCATCAGAGGTACAGCACATGTTGAACAACTGGGAAACAAAGTTGGAGAGACCAGACTGAGATGGTTTGGACATGTCCAGAGGAGGGACAGTGGGTATACTGGTAGAAGGATGTTAGAAATGCAGCTGCCAGGAAAAAGACAAAGAGGAGATATATGGATGCATGGAGGTAGATGAAGTGAGGACAGAGGATGCAGAGGGACGCTCAGATGCTCAGGGAGCTTGTATGTTTGCCCAGACACATGAAAAATTAGAGGGAACATTGCTGTTTATGTTTTGATCACATAAATGACACTTAATGAGAGAGATGACTTAACATTTATTAATGTTAAATAATTAATTAATTAGTTAAATTAATGTTTGAAATAAAATTACTTCTGTAAACCTTGCTGCATATGAAAACCTGGAAAACTGTTTGGTTTGAGACAACAAAACATTTTCTTCAACATTTTATGAAAACCTGCATATTTACATTTCAAGCTTACAAAGTTAAGCATAGTGATTAATCATGATTAATGACAGCCCGAGTGTGATTAATTTGATTTTTTTTTTCATCGATTGACAGCCCTAATCTTAAGGTTTTGTTAAAGGAATACTCAGGATATATTTGAAGGTTGTTATTTCTACTAGTTATCAATAGTTAGTACCTTATTCGCTGTGACATGCCACTGAGAACAAAGTATGGCGAAAAGGACAGAAGTCTTCATCCAGGCTAGGTCATTGGTTGGCTAGGTGAAAGTTCACTTCTTAAAAAATGTCATACTTATGTGAAATATTGCTAGACTAATGATTGGTCAACGTCTACACTTGCATGACTACAACTAAAAACCTTTGTGTTAATAAGTAATTGTATGTGTGCTGAAAATATCAAGTCTTTGGTGCTGATGCTGCTGAAAGTTTTGGTCTGGCAGATCAGCGCGTCTAGTCAAGTCAAAAGTTGACTCAACTCTCAGTGGGTTGATAGATTCATCAGTGTCAGGAAATGTTTACACAGTCTATGTTCAGCACAGATACACCTGAACAGTAACACAGATGGTGTTCAGATGAAAAAACAAATGGTGTCATGCTAGAGTGCAGAGGTTTAACATCAGCTTACATAGTGTTCTTTCACATTGGTATGCCAATTTTGACAGAGTTCTATTTTAAGAATGAAAAACAAAAAAATGGGCCCTTTTTTGGCTAATCATTAGCCTAGCCAGGGTGAAGACTTCTGCCTTTTCCTCTATACTCTGCTCAATAACTCATGTCACTCTTCATAAGGCACTAACTACTGGCAACAATTTGACAGAACATCACTTCACATGTGACCAAACTATCCCTTTAATGCCAGATACACATTGACGACATTATCACCGCCACTCTTCTTGCAAAGTCTGAGCTCTGCTTTATTCAAATTAAGCCCAACTTGAGCCCTGTTTACAAGAGAATAGTCTCAAGAAACATTTTGTTTTTTAAGTTAATTGTTGCAACTCAACATATAAACATGAATCTGCATTAGTTTGCAGGTTGCCAGACAGGAAATGACATAGAATCATATATCGCTTAAAAAAAATTTTTAACTGAAACTATTAAAATAGCAAATATCATATATCTGTCAATGCTGATGTAGGGTTTCAATGAGGCACACATTCAGTCCCAGCATGAGAAACAAAGCAGTTGCATCCAAAATGGCAAATATGTTATTGTTCGTTTGGACAGAGGACGAGCTTGGGCTGGTCCTAAACGCTGAAAAGGGTGAGCAGCACTAAAATAACTTTACTATCAGCTGTTGCTTTCTGTTGTTCTGCTGCTGGCGCAAGCTCAGGAAAAGTATTGACTGCAGCCGCAGGTACAGTGCACGGCGATTACACACTTCTGCGGAGGGATTCCCAGAAACCTCCACACTGAGACCTGGATTCAGAAACTTATGGGTTTAGAGGAAATGAGCGCTGTTGTCACATCGCAGCAGAAAAGCTACAGTTTCACTCAAAACCCATATTGTGTAAACTGAAGTTATTGAAAAATGAACGGTTAAAAAGTCTTAATGTCTTTCATTACAGTGTTGTCTCTGATGTTTGGCTCTCCAACATTCTAAGTTTGTTTTCTCTCCGAGGGGGAACGATGAAGAGGGATGCTGGGAACAAAAAGACTGCTGGATACAGGATTTGGAGGGAAGTCTTGACTGGAGATCCTCATAAATCACTGGCCTCGCTGCTGGATTCTGACAAGCCCGTACAGCTTTATCTGCTGCGTGTGCCCGCCTGCCTCTTCTGTCTCCTGTTTATGCATATCCAGCGGATATCCCACCTCTTCTATCCTCTTTTTGGATCGCCCTCCCACTTTCTTTCTCCTCCCAACACTTTTCCCTGTTCCCATCTCTTCCATTGTCTCCCTCCTGTGTTTGCAACACCCACCCTCCTCCTCCTGCGCCGCTCTTCATCACCCCCTATGATTCTCCTCCAGTAGGTCTGGTCTTCTCAAGGCCTGGACCCTCTTTTTCCTCTTCTGCTTGCTTAATTGATTCTGCTGGGGCAAAAAAAGAAGCTATATATATATATATATATATATATACAAACTTCATAAGTTATTTATGATGCCCTTTGATATGTGTTATATTTAAGAAGGGTTAATATGAATAGGGTTAATCCTTGAGGGGTGAGTTTGTGAATTTTTTATGAAGGACTGACCAGTAAGATGAGATGAAATAAACTCATAAAATTAAAGTTGGAAGTTCAGGCTGCTTTCTGTGGCTCGTCAATGCTTTCACTTAAAATCCAAATTGTGCATTTTAATCAACCTAACAGGAATTTACTTTTGCAATAAAACTCAACTTTCCAAGGACTAATTGTGAAAGCTTGTGTGTATATTTAAGCTTTTATGAAACAGGAAGTAATTAGACATAATAAGTGATAGTAAGGAAAAAGAAAATGCCATTTACTTTCTGGTACATGGGCACAATCTGCATACAAACGCCCACGCTCATGTACGTACAGTCTGTGGGTGCTGACAGAGGAAAGGGGAGACCGTGCTCACAGGCTGGTGCATGGAGGCTTGTGGGGCTGCAGTCCCAGCATATTCATAAATCAGGCCTTTCAGGGAGCTGTCAGGGGCTCCATAATGAGGGTCATTACTCAGGCAGGGTGTCAAAGCTACTATCACAGGGACCCGTCCCTGGAAATCACACTCACTCTGCTCCTTGTTAAATAAACAGTGCAGTATACAAAATGGCAAACAAGCCGAGGGTCAATCTGATGCAGTGCGAGGCCAGGCAGGCCTCCAGAGTAATTTACCCTCAGGGAATACCTCTCGGCTGGGGAGATGGATTACAGAGAGCCCTCAAAAAAGATTAATGGAAATAAAAATACAAAAAAAAAAAAGAACAGACGAAAAGAAAAATTGAAGACGGAAACAAAAAGAGGATATGAGGAATTTGTACAGCGGATAAAACGATGGACTGACGGACAGAACAAAAAATGCTGTCACGACGAGGACAATCGTTGGCGAAAAATTTCCATAACCGCTACCAAAGCTTGTAAATGTGCATTCAAGTTTAAGGCAAAATCCAATATTATCAGAAGCTTTTCTTTCTTTTATGTCTTTTTTCTTTCTTTCTTTTTTTGCTGACATGAAAAAAAATGGCACCTATATTTGGTCTGGGCTCACGGTGCTGATGTAACGGCCTGGTAATAACAGTGTCTGAATCTCTGTTATGAAATATTCATCCTTTTATTGCTTGGATAATATATAACACAATAATTTTAATTTGGTGAGGTGGAAGGAGAATGGCTGAGTGGATAATGGCAGATCAGAGACTTCAGATAAACTTGGACACATGAATTGTCTCCGACAACTAAAGGTAGACAGAACTTGTCTTAATTAAAAAAATATATATCTGCACCATTTTTGTTGATTAATCACATTTGATATCACATATATTACAGAACTCATTTTATTTTACACACTAAACAGTAATTCTCGACATGTCTGAACAGTTTAAGAAAAAGAACAATGAGCAGTTGTTAATATGTATACTTTCCATTTAATATGTGATAGGCACAGTTCTGCTAATCCACTAACAGCAGAACTAACTTTTTGTTAAGCAGATTAGAACTGTCGCTAACTTTAAAAACCTTTAGCGGAATTAGCATCCGCTAAATTTAAATCCAGTGAATTTGTCTGCTAATTTTTACAGGAGAATGGTGATTTACACGGCGCAGTGCAATGCCATGCAGAGCAGAGTACAGCTAAGTGCAACAAGGTGACGTCACCAACTTTGCGGTGCTACTCCTCCTCATATCTACCACAATCTCTGACTCATGGTGTCAGCTTGCAGCCAACAACAGACTTTAACATAAATGCAAAACAAAACCAGAACTGGAAAATAATGTGAAATACACATTTTCACACTCAGAAACACTGTACACATAACTCCTACCTATCATGCTTTGAAATGCTCACACTGTCTCTGGGATGTGACTCTCTCACACATTCCACACATCTTTACTTTAATACAAACAGATTTATTTCCCAGATAATATTGATGATGATACAGAGCAACTTTGCAGTTAGTTTACAAAAGTAGTTAACCACAACGAGAACATAGTTGTGTTCACTTACAAGATTGTCACATTGCAATCTTACAGTGTCAGCGACAGCATCCTATGATAAAAGTTAGCACTTAAGCATTTGCTTTTTTATTTAAATCTGCTTAGTGGTTCAGCATTAGCAAAGCTATTTTTTTTAGTTAGTGAATTATAAGTTGTCAAAGCTAATTTTGTTGTTAGCTGTGCCCACCACTGCTGTGGAAAAACAACTAGATTTGTGAGGATGTATAGGTGCACCTGCTACTAAAGACAATCATGTTTGTTCTCTGTGTGTGAGTGTTCAGTCATCTGTAGTGTTTGCAAAATATCTCAGGAAATAGTGGATTGTAATGAAACAGAACGTAATCAGTGGATGTCTTTCTACAAGTGATTAAAATTTCGAGTCAACCCAAATGGCGATGGCCTCCACAAATATGAAACCCTTGTGAACACAAAAGCAGCTGTAACAGCCAGATTAACGTGTACTGAGCATAAATTTGGGATAGTAGTAGCTGAGCATCCTCTTTAACACATACTTTAAGCACTAAATGTTCACACAAGATGTATTGTTAAAATATTGCCATTAGCTATAACAATCAACTGTGACTTTTATCAAAATATTTCCCAAACCACTGATTGAATTTTAATACAACGTTCAGAAAGTAATTTGCATCTACAACTCATACATTTTTGGAGTAAGTTCTACTGACATTGAACTGAAATTTGGTGTAGTTGTAGCTAAAGTCATCTTTAATCCATATGAATGTTGCACATTGTGCAAAATCTTTGCCTTAAACCTTGATATGAACTCAAACTCAACACTGTGTGTCACATATACTGTACAAGCATGTCTCACGTCTGTTAGCAAAATATCTCACAAACCACTTATTAGAAAATAGTGAAACTTAGAATGTAATCACTGAATGTGCGTCAATAATTATTTACCTTTTGGAGTAAACCCAAAGCAACTTAGCTAATTAAACACACAAAAGGACTACAACTTCATCAAATTTTACAGTTTTTAAGGTAAAACTTGTTGAGGTGGTCACCGTCAACAAGTTCACTCAAGTCAGAGGAATCCTTTAAATCTTACTTCAAGCATTAATATATCTCAAGATCTCACAAATATCACAAGATCGCTCAGTAATTTACGTTTAAACAAAATGGCTCAAAAGACAGTAAGCAATAGGCATTATTTATTTATTTATTTATCTATCAAATAATTATATGCCTCAGTTTAATCCATTTCAGTTGAATTATACCTTAATAATCACCAGGGAAGGAGTTATTTGAGTTAAAACTTAAAAGTGAAACTTGACGTTTGCAAAACCAATATCGTAAAGCTAACACCCCCACACACAGAAAAATACCCACTTAAAGAACATAAACTCCCCTAATCTCCCCCTCTAAAGACAAAGTAAATTATCCATAAGGTTTAATATTCCAGTCACTTCCTCGCTCCTTGTTCTGTTGTACAAGAACAGCCCAACTGTCACACGGGTTCTGTTCAAGGACAAAATATTGAATACTTCCACAGTTGTGTCGATCTGCCCTCTTCTCTGTTCTCCTCACTAACCAAACAGCTCGGAGGTGATCAGGCTTTATTTCTTTTTTTTTAACCCCACCCACTGATTTTCAGCTCATCTACCTGAAGGCAAAAAGATTAATCTTTTACATCTGTGAGTTTTAGACAGGCGCTCATGCTGTGCGAGACACTGCAAAGGCAGCCAGCCCTTACGCAATGCCAATTAATGATTTTGTCATTTCAGTGACAAGGGGGTGCCACCGTGAGTTTTTTTTAAGGTCCTACTGTCACTGTAATATGTGGACATCTGTGTTATTGATAGAAAAAAAGCAGAGGGAGTGAGCAGGATGTTATGCTGTGAGGGAGACAGTAGGTGTGTGATGATGCATCTTTGTAACTAGCTAGCGTGGAGCGAACACTGGCTGCCATGTCTTGGGGACACGCAGGGAACATATGTTGTCTTGGAGCCCCAGGGCTGACACTGAAGATGAGGAAAGACGCTACTTCAAGGCAAATGTTTTCCCAGAAGTGAGGCTGCCACAGCCTATATGGCTCTAAGTATTGACAAGTCTCCTGTGGACCAGCTAACATAAAGATTTGCACTTGAATGCGAAGGCCGGATAACAAAGTGCCCGGGATTCCCCAGTCTGAAGAGAATGGATCAACGTGCCTCACCAAAACTGGATCATTTCATCAGATAAGCCTGGAGGAGATGCTCGATCACACGTGTGCGCTACATCCACCTGAGGCTGCACTGTGGCTCTAACTGCACTTTGTAGCATAAGATGACAAATGCTAAATATCTTGGGTTTTAATGTAAATAATGAGCTGCAGGTGTAACTTTTGCAAGGTTAGCTGAAAAGTGAAGCATAAATGCGTATTCGCCGGATCCTTTTTCAAACACTTTCAAAAAGCGAAAATGGACAATAATGGTTTTTGCTCATGTTCATGTTTCTGCTTTCATCAAATGATCTCCTTTACTTTTTTAATGATTTTTACTAGATTTAGGCTTAATAATAGTTCAAAAACATCTACAACTTGTTAACTTTTGAGCCAGCTCGATTTAAGATGGCATTTGCAACAAATCAAACTTAGCAAACAAAAATGTGTGTATTCTCAGTCAATTGTACAAATATTACAGCACATACATTGAAATCTAACAGATAGCGCATTGTTATTTTTAAGCTTTAATCAAAACTATCATCATAAGATGTTCTTAGTTTAAACTCTACTAGGCTTTTATTTGTGACATTTACTACAGCTTCAAAACAAAGCTAACTGACAAACTATGCAATTCTGCCAAACTTCTTGGTACAACCTGATTTTTAGAAAACTCAATACGTCAGCAAAGTCAAGTGCTGCTCTGAAAATGTACAGTGGGGATTTATTTAAAGCAGCCATGTTTAAGTTCTCTGTAATGCGAGTCCTATTCCTCAAAGAGTTTCAGTTAAAACACTCAACACTCTAATGTAGGACCAGCACCTTGATGGCAGGCTGAGAGCGACACAATAATTGACCCAGCTTAATATCGCTGAGGTGTTTGCATGAGAGAAAAGTGAGGGCCTTCATTACAGCCTCGCTAGCAGAGGGCCTAAGTGTCTCCCTCTTTTTCTTCCTCTTAGCTACATTCAGACCAATGATGAATGGCTGCGGAGATGGACTGCTGCCGAGGGAGAGTTCCTGACGGGCCTGAGCAAAGCCTTGGATGATGAATAATGATTCTGTAGCCATTTCCCCACAGGAAGTCCTCAGACTACAGTCAGCTCTTCTACAAAGGAAATCCGGTTGACAAGCTTACTTTAACCAGGGACCGAACCCTATTATGGCTAGGTGTGGCAGCATATTGCTCTCAGAGAGTGTGAGACATCACCTCATTGAGACAGGATTCATCATCTCATCAAAGCTTGAGCAACAAAGTCTGCTTCTGCCATTGAAGAAAAGGAACAGTCCAGCGGATGAGCAGAACTCTTAACAAAAGACTAACCACCGACAAGTTTCCAGAAAGTGTTGGACCAAAAAATAGGGATTAAAAAAGAGGCATGGAAGGAGCAGGAAAAAAGGGAAAGGAGAGAGAAAAATCAAAGAGCGCGTTTGCAAATTATCTTTGACTGCTCAACGAGGAGCATGTGTTGACAGGGGGAGAGCGATGATCTGATTTACTGACACTGGCGAGGGATAGAAAGAGAGCAAGCAGAGAGGCATGCACGACAAAACAAATTCAATCATCTTGTCCATCATGAGGAAAACCTTAGCCTTTCCCTCGCAAAAGACCCCCCTGGCTTAAATCAATTGCAAACAAACCTGATTTTGCGACGAGACACAGGGGGAATAAACAGTAGCTTTCAATTTAATTCAGCGCCGCGCCGTGGGAAAGGGAAACTTTCATCCATCACTTTCATGTGCCTTGCGAGGCAGCTGCGGTGCAATTGGTGACAGCGGGAAACGGTAAATACGTCTCAAGAAGTGGATCCACTGACACGCTCAACGTGTTTACAGCAGTATACAGCTGGCTGACGGCTGCGCACACAAGGCAACGCACGTTATGATCTCATGCTGCTGTATTCATTCATACTCATCTAGGCACTACAGACTCATGTTCAGGCTGCTGTGTAATATACTGTATTGTTTTACATTATTAGTGTTTAGCATATATCTTAGATCTTTTAGCGTGTTGTTTAGCATTTGTTAATGTATATCTTAGTGTATATCTGAGATCCTTATATAATGTTTCTTTTTATAATTTATATTTTTGCTATGTTTGGGTGCAACTGGGACCTTGAGTACACAATTTCGTTCCACCTCATGTATCACATGTGATGCGAATGACAAGATACTTGAACTATTTAAAAGCTCATGACTCCTGTTTAATGTTAACCAAATGACTCCCAAAGTGTATTTGTCATTTGTGGTAAAACACTTAAGAGGGACAAACAAGTGTATACAGTTCTGTCAAGCACGATAATCTAACTTTTCACATTTTTACTTCAAAATTTGCTCCAGTGCTGCATGTCAATAACTACGTGAATTTACCTTTTTTCTTGTTTGTTTTAGTGTGTCAACTCAGTTAGGACCAAACTCTGTAACCATATGCATAAAGACTAGTATAACAGATTTTTTATATATACTTTTCAATACCTAAACTACTTTTATTATGAAAAAACAAGGTATGTGCTCTATTTCATCATTAATATCACTACTAAGAAGAAAAAAATTTTGGTTTTAATATTTGGAATTTCTCTACTAAATTAAAATACCAGTAGTATTCTTGCAAATATGTTACGTCTTAAATTATTATTAGGACCAAATTTTATGTTATTGTATCTCATGTGAATTTATTTAATTCTTTATTTATTTTGCTGAGACGTTTCGTCCTTCATCCGAAGGACTCCTTCAATCTGAGGAGCCACCAACAAACAGCACACTCCCATAGTGA
>JARVLU010000646.1:7533096-7551909 GCA_031762415.1 Simpsonichthys santanae | reverse complement strand
AGGGTGCTCGAGGGAGCAGATTGTGGAGGTTAAGGGCCTTGCTCAAAAGCACAGTGGGGCAAATGAGAGTGGAGGCAGGTGTGTGTGTTGCACCTTTCCCACTCACATTTTTGATGTTGTTGGTCCAGGGAGTTGAACTGGCAACCAAAGGCTTGCCTTCTCTAACCTTTGCACCGCCACTCTGCCACTTTAAATACTGTTGCCTAAAAAACAAACAGAAAACAACAAAGCAGGTGTGAAACCAGATCTCAGTGGGTGAAGCAAACTGGACACAACACTGGCCAAGAGTCTAACAATGTAATTGTCTGATAGATGTAGCCAACAGACAACCTGTCCAATTTTATAGTGCATTTAAAAATGTTTGAAATATACTTGAGTACTATAAAATATGAAACTTTTATCAGCGAATTTGAATCAATAAAACACCTGACAGTTAGCTGTGTCTGTAACAGTCTTCTCAGGTACAGTTAACAGTGACTCTCAATAACAAATCAAATCCTTCTTTTGGGAAGAAAAAACATTTGTTTGAGGACCCAGTTAAAAGTCCTCCCAAAGAAATAAAGGAAAAGTACAGAGAAAGAAGGTGAAAATAAAAAATAAGTAAAAATTTAAGTGGCAAAGCATCAGTCATCAAGCATGGCTTGATTTTTTTATTTTTTTTTTGCCAAAGCAGTTGCCCGGGTGACGCTTCACAGATCGCACTGACCTTCCACAATTTCCAACCGTCTATCTAAATGGGAGCCCCTTATCTCTTCCTCTCCCCCGCTCACACCCCTTTCTTTGTAGATGTGCACATCTTTTTATTCTAAATCCAGTCATTATTGTTCCTCTCCACTGGCCAGCAGGAAAAGCCCCGCTGAAGTTGGAGAGTTAATTGAGCATGTCTCGCTCTCTGCCTGGCTCTGAGGGCTGCTGCGACCGGCTCTCCTGTCTGCCTGCTTGGCTCGCTGGCTAGCCTCTTCCTTTCTGCTCGATGTGTTTGCCTCGATTGCCAGTGCACGGCCTGGCTGAGTACGTCTTGTCGACCGGACTTCACTTGAGTATTCATGTCTCGGCTGCGGCAGCATCCGCTCATTACAGAGAGAGAAGTGTCAGAACTGGAGAGACCAGATGGCCAAGACTTCTCTAATGTAATCGGGACATGGAACTTTTTTTCTCCTAATGATACGAAACCTGACTCTATTTGAACTGGTGCCTTGTCAGGCCTAACAGCTTCAAGTAAGAAGAACACAGCATCCCTAAAAAACAAGAAGCTAAAACTTACCCAACTGCTTCATTCCCAAAACTTTATCACCATTCTTTTGCTTTTTATGGTGTAAAACTCACCCTTGAGCAGAGATTTCTTAATGTTACCAAGGCAACAATTAAACGCACAAATTCACCTCGAAGATTTAAAATCTAATCAGAAATGTATCTCGCTCCTTTGGGGAGTCAAAGGTGAAGTCAGTTATCTGCCGTTATTTGGTTTCAAACATTCCCAGCAGTATCCAACATCTCGGCCTATTTGATTCACTTTGAGCGTGTCTTTCTCCTGGATGCATTCATCCTCCCTAAACTCCTGAGTTGGAGTGGTTCGCCTCAGGCAGAGGAAGCAATAATGTGAACCCTGGAGAGCTATTCAGAGTGAAGAGGAGAGTGGAGAGGAGCCTCCTCCACTGTTCTCCTCCAGCGGGCCGTTTGGGAGGCTAAACGGCGCCGATATCCCTTATTAAACCATCTGGCTGATGCTAATTAGATTATCAGAGATAAAGAGAAGGAGTTTTCTTTGTACATTTTAATGAGATAATGTGTCAGGCAATTGCGAGGAGAAGCGTTATTTTCCAAGTGCAAAAAGGCTCTACAGGTGAACAGATGAACAGATGCAGTGGAATGATTAATAGTGCTTATCTGGAAACATCTTGCCTACATAAGGGGAAACAAAGGACTTAGGGGTGAAAACAAATACTGTACGTCTTTTGTATTTTTTTTTAATCTCATAAGCTAGGGTAGAATATGGTTTTAGCTGTAATATCAAAGTAAGTCAGGATCAAAGTTAGACTGCAAGTCGTTCAATGTCATGAACAAATATTTGAACATGTCATGATACATTTTTGGATGCACAGAGAGGATGAGCTTACTCTGCCCAGAAAGGCACCTGGCCGGGATTCGATCCAAAGACCTTCTTCTTGAGAGGCAACAGCTCTACCCTGTGTACGTAACTGGGATCCTGTGTACATAATTTCGTTTCATCACATGTACCACATGTGGTGCAAATGACAATAAAGATTCTCTGACTCTACCAACTGAGCCACTGCGCCACCCATATTAAATAGGTGAATTTTATCTGAAAGGTCTTTTAAGGTCTGATCAATGTTTTTTTAGATTCCAAAGCAGCAAGTTTGCCACTCATATGTGTCATGTAGACATTATGAAGGCATAACATGAAAAAAAAAATGCATTTAAAGTGATTTGTTTGCAGAAATATCCATCCATCCATTATCTTCCCCCCGCTTCTTCCTTTTTGGGTCTCGGGGGTCACTGGTGTCCATGTTCAGCCATCACTGTGTGAGAAGCAGGGTACACCTTGGACAGGTCACAAGTCCATCACAGGATAGAATAGCACTTCCTTTGCGTTCTTTGTGCGCCAATTATTCAATAGTTGCCCATCCTCAGATTTTCTCCCCCCACCTATGTGACACAAGGCGACAAATTGATACCTTCTCTGTCCAGCACTGTAGAGTGAACAACACAGCAGTGCTCACACGAGCCATTTGACAGAGTTCAAGTTTAATTTACACATACAACTGAATTCCTTTTGGAGTCAACCCATTTCCAGACGCCACCACGACTTATCAACATAGCCAAACATAAAAATAACAAACTAATTTAATGTTACAGATAATAAGCTAAAATTTAGTATTGTAATGGCTGAGAGTCATCCTCAACACGTACTTTAAGCGCTAACAGGTCACATGAGCTTTTGCAGATTAGGCCTAACAATTTAATGCTTGGCCAAAATGGCTACACCCGCGTCAATCCTCATTATAAGATGATCTTAGTATAAAATTCTGGCATAAAGTTCCTTCAAAGAATGCTAGTCGTGTCATTTAAATTCACTAAATGCTCCATAGAATGAAAATGTCAATGTTAGTTAATATAAACTCTGTGTAGCCCTGATACAAACATAAATCAAAAGTTCCCTTTAACTTCCAAAATCCCCTTTTTAATCACTGAGATATCTTTGTTATGCTTAAAGTTAATCAAATATTACCCTATAACTTCAATCGCATAGCTGGGCCAAATAAAAAAAAAAAAAAAATGAAAAAGGTCCAAGGGCTTGTATGCAGATAGATTTCCAGGCTACAAATGGAGTCTTGCATCTAATGAGAGTAGGAAGGGAGACTATTGATTAGGCCTGTCACCAGAGAAGAACATAAAAGTACACATTCAATAAGGGACTTCATACTCCGTTCGGCTAGTGTAAAGGTTAAGTGCTGGAGAATATCGCAAAGATCAATAATTGTCTACAACTTCACGTATGGTCCATTATCACTGAAGTCACATAAGAAATACCACAAGACACTTGTGGGACTTAGTAGATTTGATAGAACTATTCTATGCAAGCACATTTTGCACACTGCAGTTTCCTGATTATATCTGACAAACTTTAAAACAAAACTGAAAAAGGATGCTGTTCTAATAAAGACAATAAAAGCTGATTTAATGTGGTTATTGCATATTCAGCCTCAAATACTTTAGGTCAGTATCCCGTAGATGTGACATCACATCGAATCAAGGACTAAGTTGGATTGGGTCAAAAGAATGAGTCACATATTCAGACATCTTGATACCCAGAATATCTTGATGCCATGAGCAGGTCCAGCTATTTGGCTTGATTTGTCTTGCTGATCAGGATAACTCCTGGAAAATCTGTCTGAATCCCTTTTAAGAGTAAAGATTTCTTGGCGTCATTTGGAAGAGGAAAACGCAAACCTATTTGGATATCTGGATTTCCTAACTGGAAAGGAAAAAAGCTTGACGAGCAGGGAAAGTAGCAAACATATAAGGCTTTTCTATCATGTTCTGTGAGGTTTTGAACCAATGTGCAGACAGGGCTTGGGGAACTCAGGAATAAAATAAAGAATAATATTTATTTAAATAAACAAAAAGGCTGACGTGGCAGAAAAACGTCTGTGGGGCATGAACAAGAGACACGGAGGAAGACGGAGCATGACGCCTTGGGAGGACGATCCACAAACAAAGGAAAAAACAGACACGCACTAAAGAGACACAATGACGAACACCTGAGGTAATTGGGATTGAGGACAGGTGAGACAGGAGCAACCAACATGAGGGGAAAAAAACACTGAGGAAGGCAAGACAAATGACACAACAACAACAAAAACACACAACTAAAACACAGATTTGCACAGTTTCTACTCATAATCACCATTAGTATTTATTTAGCTTGGACCAAAAGAAGTGCTACAAAACATTTTTTTTTTAAATATATTTCAGTCATTTCATTCAAACAACCCAAAGATAAAGGTATTTATTCACCATATTTTGACAAAATGCAATTATTTCAACCAGTGTACTATAGCTGCCTATACAGTGTCTCAACACACCAATTCATGACTCACATACTTTAAAAGGCCATACTGAAAGCCTAAACAAGTGTCAAATCTTATTGAAAGCCTAAACAAGTGTCAAGTCTACATTGTGTTCATTAACTCAGGAAATGCTACATCTCATAACCAGCAAGGGGAACATTTAAAAAGTAATGCAAGTGTATCTATTTTTACTAAAATAGAGGCTGCACTGTGAAAAAGCCTCTCCTTCCTCTGAAAGTGCAACTGATTGTGGTTCCCTACCGAGAGGTCTGCAGCCCTTTTCCATTTGAACCTATGTAGTCAGACATTTAAATACAGGTATTCTTATTACAGTATTGATATTGAACCCTTTGGATTCAGATTAGTTTTAAATCGCTCAACCTCAAAAACATATTAACTGAATGCTGTGTGTCTGTAAACTTATGTTGAATCACAAGGATCCTGTTGTCTACATTTCAGAATGCATGCTTGTCATTTTGTGGTTTCATTGGGATAGCAATCGTACTTTCAACTTTTAGGTTACGTGAGCTCCACGAAGCACTTTCCCTATTAAAAAAACTGCAGAATGTTGGGAATGAGATGCTGCTGGTTGAAGCCAAAGATGGGGAAAAAAAGGCAACTTTGACGAGATAGCTCATAAATTATTTGGTCTATTCAAAGAAACTTTATTTTGTTAGAAATGTTATTGCTACAAACTCTGTAGAAGAATTATTTATATGTTCCCTCAACAGGGACATTAGCAAAAGAGAAACGCAAAAGTTAAAGACAAAAAGTTTATAAATGAGTAGAGCTGCAACAACAATATGTTGTCCATGTGAGAATCATCTTGAAAAACCTTAAAAGTCGTGAGAGTATAGTTCCAAGAAAAAGTAGAAAAAAATTTTTTTAAAAACTTGAGAGCCAGAATGGACCCTTTAATCCAAAGTGGCAGACTTCATATTGGCTTTAGGCTGTACCTTAAAGAAACTTTGTGCTTTTTTTTTTTTTTTTTTTTTTTTTTTTTGCTTGTAGAACTCTGGATCAGCTGATAAACAAGGTGGCTCTGTGCATATCTGTTCCTGAAAACCTTCATCCCTTTGTAATGAGATCAAATGCCTTCCATAAAAGTGTTTAATTTAGAAAAAGACAAAAGAAGAAAGAATAAGCAAAACTAAACAAGTACCGGTCACACAGGCCTTTGCACTTCTTTCAGGGGCAGTCCTGTTGTATGTTAGTGTAAATGTACAACTATGTTTATGACCACTCACAAATTATCAAGTCTGTTTATTGTTACATGGTGAGGAAATAATGAAAGAGTTTCATCACTGTTTGCTTTCTAATACAAGATAAATCCTTTATTTCTTACTAGCAAATCAAACATTGAAGTCATTAGATGTGAATAATTAGATAAGGGCATAAAGTACAGCTAACTGAATATGAGTTTATGCCTGTTGAATAGATCCTGATCTGCATCGAATCTATAATTCCAATTTTTAAAAAGAGACATCGAGCAAAATGTAATTTAAAACAGAATGCAATGATTTACAGTTTTGCAAATGAACTAACAAACTGCACAATTTTGGAGGGAAAAAGGTAATTGTGAATTTTAAGGCAGCAACATCTTAAAGAGTTGGAACTGTGGTAATAAAAGACTAGCAATTAGTGGTACAAACAAGAAACAGCTGGAGGAGCATTTTGAAAAAAAAAAAGAAATTGGTTAATCAGCAACTGGTCAGTTAAAGGAATATGTTTAATAAGACCATTTGTAAGAGGCTGAAACTCTGAGAAGTAAATATGGGCATATGTTCTTTATACTGTATAAATTTTTCTCAAAAACAGTGGTTTTGTTTTTTTCTAACCATTTTTTTTATTAAACAGTATTTCAAATGTTGTGGTTTTAACATTGAACAATTTTCAATTAGTTTAGTCAACGCAAAGATGACTTCAGTTAAAAAACAAGCCATACATTAAAACACAAAGGTCATCTTTTTTCGTAAATATTTTGTTTACAGATTTGATAAATACGATTCTGTTAAGCTCAGTTAGGCTCAGCTGGTAGAGCTGTTTCCTCAGAGAGAAGGTCACCGGATCAAATCCCGGCCGGGGGCCTTTCTGGGTGGTTTGCATGTTCTCTCAGTGCATGCGTGGGTTTTCTCTGAGTACTCCGATTTCCTCCCACAGACCAAAATCATGCATGTTAGACTGATTAGTAACTCTAAATTGTCCCTAGGTGTGTGAGAGAGAGAGTGAATGGTTGTTTGTCTCTATGTGTCCCTGTGATGGACAGGAGACCTATCCAGGGTGTCCCCCACCTCTCTCAGTGACTGCTGGATATGGGCACCAGTGACCCCCACGACCCGAAAAAGAAGAAGTGGATGGATGAATGGATGGATGATTCTGTTTGATAAAGAATCAGAGCAGCAGTGGTTTGTCTTGCAGGTGGCTCACAAACCTAAAGTGTATTTATTGCATATGGCACACAGAAGGACCCAGTTATTAAATTCATTACAAGCTGTTGCCAAAGAACATTTAACTAACAACTATAACAATCAATAATACAATTTTGTTAATAATTCACTAGACAGAGTGACACAAAAGTCCATTAGTGATGCTCTGAGACAAAACATGTAATTACTCTCAGCATAAGTCTGATCTTAGAAATGATGTTTTATTGGTGTGGTGTGTTTTAAAAATGTATGATACAAAATATTTATCTTTATTTTTCAAAGGCTTGTGATGCAAATCTCTGATGGTGCGCTCTAAGTGGATGCGTCTCTTCAAAAATGTATGCGCTGCACAAAGCCTACTGCCGGCATGCAGTTTGAGAGGCTTTTTTCATGAATTTGTTATGAAATGCTGGTTGACAAATACGAAAACATGAATATTGAAAACATTGACAGCATTTTACTTTATGAGTTGACACATTTAGTATGCTGACTAAAAGCCTACAGTTCTAAATTACCCCTGCGCGTGTGTTTACGTTTGTGTTGTATGTCTTAGCCACCCTTCCATAGAGGAAGAAACACTTAGAAAACATCCTCAAGGCTTCATAAACACACTTGCATTACAAAGATAAGATGCTGCTGTGCACACTGTGCAATTTAAAAACATGCACTCATTGCATTCATCAAAACTCCCATGTCTTATTGGAGTGGAAGTGCATTAAGCTTTAAAACAGGAGGCTAAATATGGTCGAGTATGCATGCACGGAGCAGTAACGCAGACACAAAAGATTACAATTTAAATGCTTTAATACAAGCACTCGTTACATTCTGCAAATGTACAACAAAGCAGCCAAACAGATGTAGAAAGAGCCAATGATAAGCACATTTTGTGCCAATCTTAGGAGTTTGTGAAAGTTTGAACCACGGTGCAAGCTGTTTGGAAGACAAATCAAAAACTAGACTGCATTTCCTGTGAAAATGCTGTGTGAATGCTTATTGCTGAATAACTTGCTGAAATTAGCTAAAAACACAGCTGAAAGATATCTGAAAAGACAGAAAAAAGCTTGAACTACCAGAAAGAAGCAGAAAGAGCTGAAATGAGCTGTAAAAATATGAGGAATTAGCTGAAAAACTAATATTGGCATAAAACAGCTAAATAGTATTTGAGAGGTCAGAAAAAGCTGAAACTAGCCAAAAAAAATGATTATTATTGTTTTTTTTGTTTGTTTGTTTGTTTGTTTTTTAATGCTGAAAGGTGCATAAATTGAAATTAGCACAAACAAGTTAATTAGGCTGAAAGGAGCATAATTTACTACAAAAAAAAAACCTGAATTAATCTGAAAACGGCAGAAATTTGCTAAAAATAATGTTAAAATAAATAAATAGAGTAGATGAAACGGTAAAACAAGCTTAACTCAGCAGGAGAAAGCAGAAAAAGCATGTTTGCTGAAAGACGTAGAAATGAGTAGAAAAAAATGGAAATTATCTGAAAGAAGCGGAAAGTAGCCAAAAAAAAAAAAAAAAAAACAGTTGAAAAGTAGCTAAAAAGAAAAGCTGAAGTTAAAAAGAAGTGCAGAGGAAACTCATCTGCTGAATTGGGCTGAAAAAGTTTGGAACGAGTGTAAAACGTGGAATTACCTGAAAATGTTAAAATTAGCATAAAACTGCTAAACAGTAGCTGTTACAGCAGAAAAGGCTCAAACTAGCATAAATAAACTGAAAGGAGCATAACAAGCTGAAATTAGCTGAAAGAAATTAGAAGAACAAAAATGTTGTAGTTAGTAGAAAGAATGAGAAAGGAGAAAAAAAACAGCTGAAAAACAGTTGAAAGTAGCAGAACGTTTTGATATATGACTTGTTGAAAACGCACAAAAATTGTGGAACGAGAAAGATGCTGAAAAACATACAGAAGAAAATTGGATCTCAGTTGTGTGAAAGCTTCATAAACATCCACACACTGAGGCTAACAAATACTGCAAGTTGCATTTATAACTTTTGTGGAGTTAAAAGGCGCATATCTACAGCAATTTATAATTTTTAATCCCCATAATTATTCTGAGGCTGACACCTTACTGCTGGGAATTCCACTTCTTTCTTTTTCGCTCTTTTAATATTCAATGTTTGACAAAAAAAAAATGTTGGGAAAAAAAAATCCATGTAACCCTAACTCTCTTAGATTGTCAGAGAGGAAAATGATAAAAAGCACTACAACGAGTGTGATTGAACATTGTTGTGTGAAGATCAGAGTCCCAAAATCACACCTGACAACACACACAAAAAAGTTTACACGCGTACGCCTGCCCTCACTCACATACAAACTTCCCTGTGCCGTGCTCTCTGGGGGTGCTGCTTTATTAATGAGTTTGAAACATAAAAAGAATCCGGAGGACGAGAAGTGTCACTCATCAAAAAAGGCTGGTTTTGAACAGTCTTGGCGGATGTTAAAGAATTATTCTCTTTCATAAGGACAAGAGACAATCGGTGATTGCCAGTTTTTTTTTTTTTTTTTCCAGATGACCAGACCACGATTCCTTGTTCTCAGACATTGCATGAATATTGTATGCAAAGTGTGCAAAGTTGGGCTGCCTTGTGGGAGCAAAGGGAGGGCTGAAGGCTACACACACACGGTGCTGTTCATTACGACTGTTTGCAATAAGGAAGGGAATATGATTTGGCGGCACACGAGTGGTATTAATTTCATTGATTAAACACAATGTTTTGGGTAAATACAGATAGTTGGCCGCGTACGAGCTGAGCAGGTCAATGGAATTGATTTTTTGGGGGGAATAAACTTTCAGTCAGGTTCAATAAAAGCAGCTTTTTCAAACCTGCCAAGGCCAGTGAAAACAATTCAAGACGTGCCACACACAGTCTGTATCATTAATATCAACCAGCAATCATTTGGCCTACAGTTGTTTGACTTTAAAAAAGATAACTCCAATAAGGTCTGCACACTTAAATAAACGTACATGAGGATGACAAATCTACACACAGACACTGAAATGCACACACAAACCAAGCGATGCTCCTGTGTGATCTTGCCTGTGCCTTCCTGGACTGGGACAAATAATGGAGAGGGAGTCGACTGATGGATTTTGAAGCTCTCCCTGTTAGTGACACAGTGTCAGCTCCACATCCCCCCCAACTCTCCCCCAACACTACCTTTACTAGCACAGCATAGGGAACAAGGCCTTTGAATAATAAATACTCCAAAGTTTCTATACAACTCCAACCACAGATGCCCATCCAGCAAACAATGTTGATGTGTGGAGGAAGTGAGCCCCTGGAAGAAGTCTGAATGAATACAAGATGCGTGTTCAGAAGCCACACATGACTGAACTTGGAGAGCTGGTGGCCTGAAACTTCAAAATCCGTGTGTACACAAAGACAACTGACAGACATAAAGACGATGGTAGAACCGCAAGGTAAGCAAAAAAAAAAAAAAAGTTGTATGTGTGTAAAATCTGAAAAAGAAATCATCAAATGGGTATATTTTTATTGAAGAATCAATGGAGAAACAGTGGCAAAACCAACACATTTTTGACAAGTTCAGGACAAGATTTTTTCTTCCAAAGCAAAAAGAAGTCTTACTGTTTCTCAATCTAGATACCAGTTCTTCAAAATAACTTTCTGGGAACAATTCTGTATCAAAAGAAGAAATGATACAGTGCCCCTTTATGAGCTCAAAACGCCCGGACCAAGCTTCACTTTGCTTCAAAGGTAAAACGGAGCACGGTGGGGTTTATATGACGAACAGCATACCATTGTAGTAGTTGATGTGTCCATCATCAGCCAATATTTAATCCTCCCGTTCCGCAGCGTGGCCTGAACATGACAGAAAATCATTAGCCACCGTGGGCCGTTAACTGTCACATGAGTGATTGAATAGGCAGTGAGCCGGGGAGTTTTGTATGGCAGTTAAACATCTGTCCTGAAGACTCGTGGTGGCAGACCATTGAGGTCAATGATGAGGCAGATTTGGCAGGCAGCCACTCCTCCTCTCTGAGGGATGAGGATCTCTTGGCGTAGCACAGCTGAACGAGGAACAAGTTCAGGTCAAGTCCGTCAATTATACATCAGCTGTGGTAAGTCGCATAGTCGAAGTGCTCAAATGCTGTTTGTTGAACGTCTTTGAGGAAGTAAACCCCTTTTAAAGATTCCCTCTGCTATGTAGCTACTTAATATACAATTAAAACACAAATACTGTGCTTTATAGGCAATGGCTTATTTATTTAGTGTTTGCTGAAGGAATGCATATTGCCTTCTGCTTTTCATGACAGAGATTTAAACTAAAATCAATACAAACTGAGAAGGGATAAAGTTGTTGCCATTTTGGTCAAATATTGTAAATTATGTTATGAGCAGTCTTGTGATATTGTTAGAATTTATAAGATGTGTTAGCACTGAGAGAATGTGTTACTACTACATGAAATTTAGCTCATCTAAAACCGACTGGTTTATGGCCTTTGTTGGCTCAAGTCGATTAGGTGCGGTGGCCATCTTGATTTGAGGTGATCAGTTTAGATATACAGCAAATTATGAGAGTTTCACTAAAAGCTGTTCAGTGATTCACATGATGTTTCGCTAATGAAGAACCTAAACCGTAAAAACTTTACGATCTATTGCCTTGTGATCGGTTTATATGTACCTTTACACATGAAATAATTATTACTCGGAGAACAAGCCTTTTATTTTATTTCTTACTATGTTGTCTTGAATTTTCAATATTAGTGTAATGTGATTAGTGTGCATGTTGCATTTTCTGTTGCAGCTATTATAGTTTTTTCTACAAGTTTGGAAGTATTTGGGTGGCATTTACAGCGAGACAATATTAGTATTTAGCTGACAAAATTACATAAGCTGCATTGGGCTCTCAAATTATTTGTATTTTACTTGTAAAGTATAATCACATAATCATATATATTGTGGATAATTACTTCAATCTTGGCAACTATAAAATTTACTACAAATACATTGATTTTTTTGTTAGAATGATTTAAAAAAAAAACTGATCAACCACATAGTACCCCATTTTTGACGTTAAACAAGTGTGTAGTAACACTACCCTTATGGACCGTCTTAAAATATCACTGCATAGAAGCGATGGGATATTATTTTCCATCTAACACCCACTCTTTCACCACACATTCTGAATTCTTTCCTTTCTTTTCTTTGGCTGAGCCTTGACATGCAGACCTAGGTGGTCTTTGCAACCTATACACACGACTGGTTATGTTCAACAAGGGCCAAATCTCCATATTATTCCCAACTGGCCTCTGTCTGTGGCTCAGAGAAAGTATAAAACCCTGCTTCATACACTCTCTTCTTAAGAAAGTGAAAAAGGGACAAAGGAGACGGGAGCTCGGGCTCTCTGGGACAACCATTTTGTCAGGATGGACCAAAGATCTCGTTATTATGAGATAATTTTGCCTCTTCTTTTTAATCCACACAGCATGTTCATTAAAATCAGAGCTGCTAAATGTTTCTCTTCATTTCTGTTTCCTTTAAATGAAAGATTTTTTTTTTGTGGGGGGAGAGCGAGAGGGGTAGGAAATTGTCAAATTATAAATGAAGCTGCGACTTCAATTATTTGCTTGGTTTGATAATAACGTGGTTAATTTTTGAACGAGGTTAATTACAAGATACTCTTATGGAAAAAATAACTCATCACATTTTTCCTGCCTAAATTACACTGGCATGAATATGTCAAACACTTTCTTTAATTAATTCATAATTGTTAACAAATATATGAGTAAATAGGGGGCATTCAAGCTCAGGCCATGTTTTGGGATGATGAATTTGAACCGTTTCTCAACACATTTTGCAACAATAATCACAATATGTAACTTCTCACTGGAGGTAAACTGGATCGTTCCGTTTTTTTCAGCATCCAATTTATCTCATGAAATGGGCAGATATTGTAGTTACTGTAAGAGGTGTTTTTCTGTGTGTGTGTGTGTGCACGTGAGCATGATATAGAAAGAAAGAGACAGAGAAAGGAACAAACAGGGGCCATGAAGGTGTGATCGCTCATTCCCACTGGAGCTGCTTGTTGTGGAGCTCTACAGGGCATGATTATCAGGCCCTGCGTGATCCTTCAACTCTCCGCCTGACACTTGCTGCCTGTTTCATCCCTGCCTCCCCTAATTCATCTCTCTAAATCGCCTCCCTTTAACTCCACACTTTATTTCTTTTTCCACGTTGCCACCGTGTTTTATTTACTCCCGCAGCCTCCTGTCTGTCTTCATAATGTGCTCCTGCCAGCCTGATAAATAAAGCAGTTTGTCTTTTTACAGTGCCCAGGACGCTTACAGTTAATGTCTCCTCATCCACCTCTGCTATTTATCAGACTTCAGACATGCATTCACTATGTGTGTGGGGGGGGGAGGGGGGTTTGAGTCCCTCGCGGCACATTTCAACAAGACTATTACATTTCATGTGAGGAGAAATAAGTGGTATCTACACTACAAGCTTCGGGGGTAAACGGCTCCTTTAAAAAAAATAGTAGAATTAGCATTTTTACATAAATATTTTAGAAATTTTGTATTTCGTTGACGCTCTCACTCAGGCACATTGGTGACTGAGTCAACAGATGTGGCTTTCTTTGCTGTGAAATTATCATCACTGACTGGTTTCAAAAAAGAAGGAGGACACTGATGTTCATCACAGGTTCTGAAAACTGACCCAAGGAATGGATTTTTATTTATTTATTTATTTATTTTTACTTCACAACAATAACAAGCATTTTTCCTTCATTGAAATAAACATTACATTTTCCTAACTGTTAAGAATATTATAAACCTTTGTGCTAACTATCATTACCTGGTTATTTGAAAGCATCACGACTGTTCAGAAATAAGTTTACGAGCAAACCTATGCTTTTTATTTATCAAAAGATCTCTAAATACATATAAGGATGCACTCAAATGCATATTGATTAGAGAAGTGAACTGACAATCAACATACAGCAACACAGGAAGTTATCACCATATTTTTTGGACTATAAGGTGCATCAGATTATTAGGCGCAAATCAATGAACAGATATGTTTTCATACATAAGGCGAACCGGATTATAAGGCTCAATGTTGATTTTTGAGAAGATTTAAGGATTGTAAGTGTGCCTTATAGTCTGAGAAATAGGGTACTAAATTGATCTCAGTTCAACAAGGAAAATAGTGATCTCACTTAATTTAAACCCATACTAACTTTTAGAAAATATTAAGTGAGGAAAAAAAAACTTCTGGAACAGATACTGAAATGCATCAACTTTGCAAATGTGCCACACACTATATACTGTAGTTGACTTTTTGACTCAATAACATGCTCAAAATGACAAAAAAAAATTCATTGGAGCAGGAAAAAAAGGACAAATCAGCAATTATAAAGATAAACAAGAGTATAAAAGAGTGATAAAATGCAACATGGTTAGCAGAAATGAAGCTAAAGTCATCGATGCAGAAACAATCAAAGTATTGGTGACAACAGTTTAGACGGTGAGTAAGCTGTGTTTGAATCCGAGCTTAATCTCCTCTTGTTAGTTGGACACAAGGGACTTAGGGTGACTTAAGGGGGCTAAAATATTACCATGATGGCGTCCTTTTATGCTCCACCCAACAGAGTTCTTTTAGACATGGTTGGCTTAAAACCACCTTGTTAACAAAAAAGAAAATGGTGAGAAAAAAAATTGCTCTGACACTTCTGCGGTGTGTGTACTTGAAATTTTCAAACACTTGTCTTTTCTTTACCATAATAGATGTCAGTTTCCTCTGATGTAGCTCAAAAAGGGTGGTGGGGGCATGGGGGTTGCGCAACACGCAAGGTCTCACACACTTCCTGCATTCGGAGCTATCACTCAATAGCGGGGATCTGTGTTGTTCGACATCAAACAAAGGAGACATTCGTAGCATCACCTGCGGAGCGCTCCGAAGAGATGAAGCAAAATATCTTGAAATCACTTGTCCAAGACATTTCCCCCTATTAAGGCTGACTCCACGCAGGCTTTAAGGTGGAGACAGGCCCTTTAGATAAGCTAACCAAACCCAAGTGTTACAGCTGAGAGATCTCACACACTCAGTCTGTGATCTGTTACAGAGCTCCTTGCAATGACGGGCCATTAAAATAATAAATAAAAAAAACTCAAAAGGCTCAAAGTTTAACAGCGTTAAATGAGGATAATGATATCAATTTGGATGTAAGACTAAAAAGCAGACATTACATGAATGTTTAATCTGTTATATATATAAATGTAGAACACGGAGGGATGTGTCAAGTGCATGGATGACCTATTACTTTAATTCTCTGTATTATTTGAAATGTTTTATATATAAATATCATTTAGGAAGTACTAAAAATATTACATTTCTGGTCATTTTTAATCAAACATCTTTTATTTTGTGTCAGTTTGGCTGTGTGTGCCTATTGTATCTGTTACAATGTGTATATTATCTCACAACAGCACTTCAGTTCTAGGTGTGTTTTGGTGTACGTGTGTGTGTACTTGTGTGTGTGTTGTAATCTCAGCAGCAGATCATGTTTTCCAGGCCTCAGATGAGGCAAAGCAGCTTTGGCAGCGGGCCGTTTCATCTCAGGCACTGGGGCCCAAAACAAAGAGAAAATGATTGATTGGATGATGAATTATTTAGAGGTGGAGAGCTGAGGAACGAGCAGAGCCACGCCGGCGAAAAAGAGAGGAAGAGCAGGAAGCGAGTGAGAGGAAAAAAAGAGTGAGTTCAACCTCCCTTTATCACTCGCTCTGCTTGTAGAAGGTGGGATTTAAAGCAAAAAAAAAAAAAAGGAAACTTGGCCCTAATTGTGCTAATGCATGTCACTGCAAATTTGCCAAAATAAAATATTGATGCAGATGCAGTGACAGAGCTGTGGAGGGCTGAGCTCTGATTGGAGACAAGTGTTTTGGCGTGTGGATCTATAGGACATCTGAAAAGACATGTAACACCTAAAAAAAAAGGAGAGCAAACACAGATTGATGCATCACGTTACTTTCTCCACATGTTTACATATAAACCCACCAACAAATATTATTTGAATGGCAGGACAAAAACAACACTTTCACTAAACATCATGCAAAAAGCAAGTGAGTGAATCCAGCCACAGACTTTTACGTGATGCCTGGTTGGACCACAGGGGGCACTGATGTGATATGTGAGGGAGAGACGAACGAGAGTTGAAAGACAGGAGGAGTAAAGTGGAAAAGGAGAAAGGGAGGAAGAGAGGTGCAATGAGGCAAGGCTACAAGGATGAACGCCAAGCATCTCTCTCTCCATTTTTTCAATATCCCGTCCTCATGAAATTTCATTTGGATTGTAAATGTTCAGTAATTTACCATCATAAATGTGTAATGGGCCCCTGAATCCAATGACATTGTGCTGGCTAATCAAGTCATTTGAAAATGAATATAGATCTATTAAAGGGAACTCAGCATTTCTCCTTTGTTAAGACTGGCATGCTGTCAAACATGGGAACACTTCCTGAAAGAAAGATTCGGATAAGGAGGAAATTCATCTCTTAATCTCCTCATCGGATGTTTTGATCTCTCAGCTGCTGCTAAACTCTGATTTGTTTTGGCATCAGAAAATGAACTAAGAGAGGAGGAAAAGAGGCTCATTAAAAACAGAGTGGGGACCTAATGAGACTTCATTTTCAGCTGGGTAAAAAAAAAAAAAAAAACAAAAAAAAAAATCAAGCAAAATTAAATTTTTGAGTTTTTAACTGTTGGTCCCACGACATGCAGGCGAAGAATCGTCTTAACACACACACGCACACAGTAGGATTACTACTTCTTATCTGCGAAAGACAGAGCCCGAGGCGCTACCTACAAACACTTAATCAAAACCGAGTTCAACTCGTGGCAGCTTGTGACTCTTAGAAATAGAGAGTGATGAAGAGTGCGGAATGCAAATTGTAAATGTGTGAAGTCTGCCTGTGTGTGTGTGTGTGTGTGTGTGTGTGTGTGTGTGTGTGTGTGTGTGTGTGTGTGCGTGCGTGTGTGTGTGTACACAAATAGAGGTTTGGTAACCCAAAAAAAAAAGTTTCTAAAGCCTCAGATGGAATTCAATGATCCGATTGAGCAGGACACATTTATGTTCACCATGAAGAAGTTTCCAGGTCAAGCAACACGTATTAGGCAGTTTTCAACAGTGCATATAAGAACGAAGACGCAGACAACATCTTAGTGCACCGTGATAGACAGCATCCAACATCTGCAGGGTGCATGTAGGAGCGTCCATGTAGATAATGTCACCGTAATCAATGGAGGGAAGGAAAGCCACAGTTACAAGGCGTTTCCTGGCATTCAGATCATCTTAATTTTTAAGATTTAGAACACACTAGACTAAGGTTAAACATGGTTCTAGTGAAAATGAATAAATAAATAAATGAATGAAACAACTAAAATTATAACCACCACATTATTTTCCATGCTTCAAACTAGCTCCTTAGCAACACTGGTAGTCCAAAAATAAATAAATAAAAATTGATTAAGGGTGCATTCACACCAGCCATGTTTAGTCCGCTTTAATCAAACTCTAGTCCGTTTGCCTTGAAAATCTGGTTTGCTTGGGGAGGTGTGAGTGTGCAATCGAACACTGATGCGGACCATAAAAGTGAATTCTAGTCCACCTAAATACCTAGGTCTTGGTTTGGGTGAAGTGAACTCAAATGCGGTTCGAATGTATTGTGAATGCAAGTAGACCGGAGACCGCTCCAAAAGCAGGAAGTGGACTACAGCGCAGGACATTCTGTGTAAAGCGTAAATACAACCAAAACAAACATGCATTTCTCGTAACTCATAGGAAGCAGTCAGCCACCTTGTGTGAAAAACATTCTCCATGGTCTTCTGCCTCATCTTCCGCTCATGCTGAGTCCATTGTTGAAAAATGACAAAACAGAAATCCTAAAACTGCTCAAATCTGACGCCGCCCCATTTTTGTTTTTATTTCAAGAAGAAGTGTCTTCTTCAGAGGTTTTTGTAATGTTTCCTTCAGTAGTTCTTGGTGCAGCGCCACCACAGGTGGTGTGGGGGGCAGGTTGGCTCAACTGACTCAGTGCAGTGCAACCTGCACCAGCTGAACATGTAAACAAATGTTCTGAATTTTGGTCCCCAATCAAACCCAAGTCCACCGGACTATGTGAAAATGACCTAAATGTCTCCAGAAGAAGTTGCCATTTATTTCACTTTCATTTATCTAGGTCAGTTAAGAACTCATACTCATTTACAGTAATAACCTGTCCAGTATTTTTTCCTGGTGAACTATAATTTAGTAACCAAAAAAAAAAAAAAAAGGCCAGGACCTTTCTGGGTGGAGTTTGCATGTTTTCTCCATACGTGGGTTTTCTCCAGGTACTCCAGTTTAATCAAACAGTCCAAAAACATGCATGTTAGGCTGAGTGATAACTCTAAACTGTCTCTAGGTGTGAGTGAGAGAGTGAATGGTTGTTTGTCTCGTTTTGTCTCTATGTGGCCCAGTGATGGACTGGAGACCTGTCCAGGGTGTCCCCCCGCCTCTCGCACAGTGACTGCTGGACACCAGTGACCCCTGCGACCCCAAAAAAGGATGAAGCGGTTACAAGATGATCTGTTCCTGACATGCATGTTTTTGGTCTGTGGGAGGAAAACGGAGTGCCTGGAGAAAATCCACACATGCACGAAGAGAACATGCAAACTCCACCCAGAATGGTCCCTGGCCGAGATCTGGTCCAGTAACCTTCTCACTGAGAGGTGGCAGCTCTACCAACTGCTCCACCGTGTCGCCCAACATGGGAAAATAAGTACTAAACATAT
>JARVLU010000646.1:7511838-7525526 GCA_031762415.1 Simpsonichthys santanae | reverse complement strand
AATCTTTAAAACATGTAACACAAAATGCTCTCAAATTAAACATCTAAAACGAATATTCTAAATGTACTGAAATAAGAGACCACAACCCTATTTGGAGTTTGAGCAGAACTCTGTAAAAACAAAAATTAAACTTGCCCTATCGCTGCACTTCCCTTTGAATTCTGCTTTGTCCTTTCATTTGTTTCTCTTCATTTTTTTTTTAAATACCATCATTTCATTGCATTGTTGACCTTTTGTTGATCTGCATATGACAAACTATTTTTGTTTTATTGTCTGCTGAGGAAATATGGCTCAACTGGTTTCCGCATTACCTAACCACAATGCAGGATTCCATACAAACTTGCTTTGTGCATGCGCGTGCATGTGCGTGTGAAAGTATATCAATTTGTATAAAACAATAGATAAAACTAAATTCAGTAATCAATATATAACACCTTGACACAGAGGGCTTTCCTTGAACATAATTTCAAAGCTTCCACTTGAGTCTAACATTTCCGACATGAACAGATTGTAAATTGAATATGTCAACAAGATTATACGTGCAAATGAGACAAAATGTAGGTGCTTTAAATGCTGGTGTGAAAGTTCTGCGCACGGAGAGCACCAGCAGCATTTCAAGCTAAGGAATGCAACTAATGCTGTTGCATCCAGCTCGCCAAGACGACATAATCCACAAAACAATCGTCAAAACAAAAGTTACAAAAAAGGCTTTTCACTGAAGTGGTTTTAGCTTATCAGGGTCAAAGCTTTCGGTCTTTTTCAAAGACTAATACAGTACAGTATATATATAAAGAAGTGTTTTGGTTAGAAATTAAAGCCACAACACAAACAGCCTGTCCAGTATGGCTACTTAAGAAATAATGCAACCAAACAGACAGAAACAAAACTAAACTGTGAAAAATAAGGCAGATCGTTATTAGGACAGTAACACTGACAAACACTACAGAGAGAGCAGAAGTTTCTTTTCTCACACACAAACACAGCAAGAAGAAAAAAGCCCTCAGAGTGCTGACTGACAAAGATGCCCTGCAATATAGATGACAAGAACAAAGCTCCCCATAACAAACTCCAGTCATATTGAGAAGATTTCCTTTTCAATAATGAATCGCCATCAGCATTACACGTCAATACTGCCTCTGTGTGTTGTGTGTGTGCGCGTGTGAGGGAGAGAGAACGGGGAAAGAAAACATCTATCCTCAACGAGAACAAAACCTCTATATTTAATCTGCGCTGAGAAAAAGCGGGCATGCAAAGTCAAAAACAAAACGGGAGGATGGCAAGCTGCAGCTTTTCTGTGGCATGCAAATCACATCCGGACCAAGCAGCTGCTGTGAGCTTATCCCCCCACATCTTTTATGATTGACAGGAATGTTAAAATGTGTAGATTATAAATATTTATAATTGACTTAATATTGACTGTATTCTCTCTGTTTGGTTGAACTTGTAAAAGAAATAAAAAAGAAGAAAAAAAATAAAGGAGCTTTTTTTTTTTTTTCCAGAAAGAGCTCAGTACAGCAATCCAATGCATCTGGGGCTCCATTTTCAGACAAACAACCTCCCTCTCATGCACCACATTTTGATACGTGTCTTTGTCTAAGTGGGGATGTTTTTTTTTTTTTTTTCTTGTTGAGGATGATCAGAATTACATTGAACTTTCTGTACTTGTTAAGCCTCATTTGGAGTTGGACTGGTCTTGGGCACCCTTTACAAGGTTATGACATAAGAATTAGCCGGAACGTAAATAGACTATGCAGTAAGGGTAGTCTTAGTAAGGGTGGCATCTAACAGGGCTAGGTTAACAATTGTGAGAAAACAGGTGAACTTTAGATTGCAGTTCCACTGAATTCACAATGTTTGTGATTAAGCAGCCAGCGAGCCATGCAGCCACGCTTTGTGTGGCCAACCTGGCTTGGTTGCTTGTGCACAGTTCACAAGACTGCATTCTAGGTCATGTCCATAAATTATGTTTGATAGTTCCACAAAGGTTTTGAGCATCCACAAAACTTAGCCACAGTGGTTTATAATAGTTGTAGATGGTCTTAAGAGGAACGTGAGAGAGAATGATGGCAGTGAAGGTGTGGGGCCCGCACACCATGCCTTGGCTATTATGACCATGACAGGGTCTCAGGAACAGCCTACAGCAAGCCTGATGCCAATAGCTGTGTTTACATACATACATAATCTTTACCATCTTCCTTTTCAGGTTGCGGGGATCACTGGTGCCTATATCCAGCAGTCATTGTGCAAGTGGCGAGGGGCACCCTGGACAGGTTGCAAGTCCAGGAACACATAGAGATAGAGTCCAAATAAATTGTAGGAGAGTTTGCCAAGTTTTCCATGATCCAGTTAATCTCATGCTGCTTGTAGGGTTGTCATCATTGTAAAGATGTTAGGTCAGCACAGTTACAACTTTCTACACAGGTGAAGCAATGGTCTCCTGAAATCAGCCAAACACAAAAGCCAGATCTTTTTTTATTTTTATTCTTTGTATTTGGTACAGTTTCAGACAAGAAGATAAATATATATATGTGACACTGAAAGTCATAGATTTAAACTTAGAGTCCAGTTTTGATTCAAAACTTGGGTTCAGATGGAAGAAAAGTGCAGGAGACTTGGGCCCATGCAGAAACTGGGTGGGCCTGACCTCTAAGAAATTGAAATAACTTTTGGACTTTGACATGAATTGCACTATGGTGAGCTCACTGCTCCGTTTCCAACTCTCTCTCTTTCAGCTCCACATCAAAAAGGCCCATCTGCAGAAGAAAAGACCAGCCAAGACAGCACACACCCCCCATCTGATCCTCAAGTTTCCTCTGCCCGGCATCCGGGCACGACACTGCCCACCCTCTCATCAATTTTCCCTTTTGATTTCAACACTGACAGAAACTAAAGACGTCTTCCAAAGAGTTGTTTTTTTTTCCTTTATTTTGCAATATGTTGTATTTTACAACAAAAAATCTGATCAAATACCAAAAAAAAACAAAGTTTTTAACGCATCAAAGTGCAGTCAAATAAACAATAGAAAAACGTAACTGTTTTAAAACGTACAGAGCATTAGGAGTTAAAGTGAGGATAAAACCCAAACCCCTTCAAGCAGATTAAATTTCAAATCAAGCAGGCCATGTAAATGATGTGGTGACAGGGGGCCCTGTGCAATTTGTATGCCAGGCTAGTGTTAAAGCAATTAGGCAAAACAGACGGTAAGAGCACCAGGGCTAAGCACGGGTAGGGAGGAAAGGACGAATATTTCCATATTGTTCTTCAGGACATAAGCGCATGCGCCTCAATGCGTAGGCAGTTTAAGATTGTTCAGCACTTATCTTGTTTGTGGTTTTCTCTAAGGAAACCAGAAGGTTAATGGAAGCTAGACTTTGTTTACTGACAGCCTATCCTTTCATTTAGGCTGGCAAAGAGACGGGTGGGGGAGGTACTAAAGAAATTTTGTATAAAGAATTAAAGAAAAAAAAAGAAAAGAAAGAAAGAAACTTACAGCGCACACGAGTTACTTTGGGGAGTCACAAAAACATTTAGTGGTAAACAAGCCCAGAGCGGAAACTCTGGATACCACGTTGGGGGTGGGGGGGATGGGAAGCAAACTCATTTGGGCAAATCTCTCAGGTGGAGCCATCAAAAGCACTGTTGGTTTGTACACAGAAACATGGCAGAAAGGACCACCTGGAGACGAGAAGTGACATTTGTTTGAGCGTAAATTACTCGAACAAGCATGCCGGGGAATGGCATTTATTACTTGATGTTTCCCAGAGGAACTGGTGTTGGATGCTTCCAGTTCAAACATGCAGTTTTAATACACAGACTCCTAAAACTAGAAAACAAACAGTACAGTGCACAGGAGCTTGTGTACTGTGAAATGAGGGTCTTTTGGGAGATTAAATGGGACAACAGCTCGTTCTTGCTAGCAATGTGGGATTCCGTGTAGGAGTAGGGTTTGAAAGGATGCCGTTTTGTTTTATAATTCAATGCACTGTCTAAGTTACAGTTTATCAACAGCAACAAAAAAAATAAAAAACCCTGCACAACCATTATCTTTGTGTTTGAACTACACTGACTAAAAATAGAGATAAAAACGTATCTTAATGGAATCTACTGTGGGAAAAACAAGCCAGTATTTCATCTTTTGCTTACAGTCCCAGTTTTCCATCCATCCATTATCTTTTACATGCGTCTTCCTTTTTGGGTCACAGGGGTCACTGGTGCTCATGTCCAGCCATCACTGTACAAGTGACAGGATAGACCCTGGACAGGTCACAGGTCCATCGCAGGGACACATAGGGACAAATGAGACAAACAACCAGTCACTCTCACTAGGGACAATTTAGAGTTACCAATCAGCTTAACATGCATGTTTTTGGTATGTGGGAGGAAATCAGAGTACCCTGGAGAAAACCCATGCAGCACGGAGAAAATATGCAAACTCAACCCAGAAAGGTCCATGGATGGGATGTGAACCAATGACCTTGCTGAGAGGAAACGGCTCTACCAACTGTGCCACCCCACAGTCCCAGTTTTATCTAAAAAATTAACCTAATGGTATTTTTATGTCAACTGGGTGCTGATTAAAGAGATGGTCTAACAAAATGGAATTCATCAAAGTAACAGGTCTATCAAGAAGAACAAAGTTGGGGTAAATTTTAAGGGGTTCTTTTGGTCAGAGACCAATCAACCTAATACCACACACTTTGATCAGTAAAACTGGAATGTAGGTTGTTACTGCCACAGCCAAAGGTCAAAGGTAGTAATGTTTATTTTTTTGTGAAAGTCAATGCAAGTGTATATCAGTGTATGTTTGTTTGCCTATAACATGAGCAAGATATTTCATGAAGCAGAGGCCAGATTTTATTAAAACTCTCAGAAAATAATCATTAAATGTGCATCTACAATTAATTAACTTTTAAGGTTACCCTGATTTGAGATGGTCACTACAATAGTTCAACTGTAGCAAATGCTAAAACGGCTATATTTAAGTTAACAGATTAGCTCAATTTTGGTCCAGTCCTGGCTGAGGAATAACCCCAACACATACTTTGAGTACTACACACTGCTCAGTATTTTTACTTAAAACGTTGGCATTACCTGCTAGAGCCAATCCTGTCCATTAGCTAAATATTTCCCAAACCCCTCAAGAAATTTTAATGAAACTCTCAAAGTAATCTAAAGCTAAATAGCATGTAGAGTCAACCAATATTTAGATGGCCAGCACAGTTGGCAGTAGACAGCATAACAATGGCTAAAACAAAGTTAAAAAAAATAAAAATAAAAAATAAAAAACATTAAGTCAAATTGTACTGCATTTGAAGTAAAATTGGAGAGGTAGTAGCTGTTATCCTCCAAAAATTCTTACAAGAGCAATGTTCAATTTGTTTCTTATTCTAAAAACTGTCAAAGCTTCTTTTTACAGAAAAGCTGCCCAAGTTCTGCAAGCACTGAAGAAAAGAACCTCAACTCTTCTGAGAAATATCCTTCACCACTGTCTCATCTTTCCTGTTGCACTGGAAAAAGTTGCCTGTCTGGGAAGGATTTGTCTTCATCCATTGTTGTTCTTTCTTCAGGCCTAAGCTACGAGTCTGCTACATCATGTCACTTGTTTCTCTTGGCTACCAGCCAGGTTTCATTGTGTTGCTCAGTTGTGAGGATTTCGTGATGATGTCTTTCTCCGACTGCTTCGACCTTACTTTATGATAACTCTCTGTCATCTCATGAAAGGCTTCTTTTCTTCCTTTCTTTCGCTGTCTCGATATGAAGCCTGCTTCTGTGCTTCAAACAAAATGCCGCCTCACCTGCTTCTCTCAGACTCGTTCCATGAATTCCCACAAAGCCCATAGGCCATGTCGACCATATGGTGCTACATAGTCTGATAGATTGTACTACATCGCATACGTTCATGACGATGACTTGTACAGGAACTAATTAGTACTCTTCTTAGAAATTCAATTTAATCTAATATTCACTTAATTGAGCTGTTATATTAGTAATGTTTTAAAGAGTTTAGTACTATTGTTTTAGAATAGTTCCTCTATTAGTTATATTGTGTGTGTTTTAAGCACATTATGAATGTTGGTGGAGTTGAAATATGTGAAGCAAAAACTGAATATTTAATTTGTGAATTACTTTTGTTTTGTACTTACCGTACACCTTTCCCTTTTCTAATGAGGACTTATGTTAATTGTGTTCTTATATAAAAGTAAACTCAAGCCCTTTTATTTATATTTTCATAGTATGAAGCTGTTTTGGGGCATTCAGCTTTAAAATCAAAAAGCTGCTGTGCAAATTATTAAACTTGCTTTGGGGAAAATTTGTTTAATTGGGTATAATTTCAAAACACAGTAGGGAGGGAGTATCTAAGAAACTATCTGACATAATCACACTATACACTGTGCACATCCTACCATGTGTTCTTAATTGGCTTTTCAGCATGTTGCACAGTTAAATGACATGAAAATGTGACAAAGCACTGCATAATTCTATCCCAAATATCCATATTTGAGCTTTTATTAAATTAGTTCGGTGATTGTTGACTAATACCAAGCATGGGAAAAAAATAGCAGTCAGCTATTTTAATGTAATGAATGTATGTGTTAATCTTTTATATACCTTAGTTCTATTTTTTAACATATAAGACTATTTTTTTAAGTTAAAAAGACCCTTAATATGCAGTTTGGAAAATGATATTTTGAGGTAAAAAATAACTGAATCTATGGATGCTGGGGTGTGCACTATATGTATTTCGGGTAGACTTTAGAGAAAACCGTAAGTCCTATAGAGGGGAGAGATGCATTGCATTAAATAAGAGAAAAATCCCTGTTTTATGTTGAATTTGTATGTGTACCTAAAGGACTTGTGAGGGGTAATAAGAGTTTGTGTGAAGAATATAGTAATGCTTTAGAAAAATCAAAATTTAAAGTGTGTGGAAACAACTAGCAGATGATTGAAGCTGAAGCTCAACGGGTCTTTTTTCATGTCTTTCAACCGGCCAACAAACAACCATCAGTGGACGCATACTGCAGAAGGTCTAGTGATCCATCTGAAGCTCAATAAGACTTTTTTCATGTCTTTCAATCAACCAACAACCAACCGCCAAAGGTTCAGTGGTCCATCTGAAGCCCAACAGCATGTTTTTGTTTGTTTTTCAGGTCTTTCAACCAGCCAATGGCGAACCGTCAGTGGATGCGCATGGCCAAAGGTCCTGCGCTCCATCCGGAGCTCAACCGTCCGACGAACAGCCGTCAGTGGACAAGCGTAGCAGAAGGTCCAGTGGTCTATCTGAAGCTCAGTGGGACCAATGTCTTTCAACCGGCCAATGAGGACCTCCGAGTGAAGACACGCCGATAAGTAAAATTTTGTAGCTGCATATAAGTATGTTGTTAAAATTATTAGGTTTAAGAATTTAGAACAGTACAAGAGTGTGGGAAGGGTTTATAAAGCCTTTATATATAAATACTAAAATAAATATAACATTGCTACTTCGTGGATTTTCACTTATTGTGGGGGATCTGGAAGCGAACTCCCACAATAAACGAGACTTCTGTATTGCCAATCAACATGCACATTTTGGTGCTTAATTTGCATGCTTTATTTTAAAACTATGAGGAGATAAAGGACAAAATCTTGAACAAGAAAAAATAAATAAAATAGTAATAAGGGTGTTTCAATGCTTATGAATTGGCATCTTTAATGTGATGTCAAAAACTCAAATAAGTGTAAACAAATGCAAATCTTTTATCCATTTGTGAGTATGTATATACATTTTTTAACTATAAAATATACTGTCACAAAATACAAACAGTGAACAGTCCAGATCCAAAAGAAGGCTGGTTAGACTGACTTGGAGTTTTGTGATAAACAACAAATCTCCTCTCAGGTACAGCTAGATGTTTTATATTTGCGCTCACCTGTCACATACAGCCACGTCCTATTTTTCTGTCTATCATGAACAAGGTTCATGCTTTAAAACAAAGGGCCCACTAACAAAGCTTCCCATGGAGAATGACTGGATTTCATTGCTATTTACATACAGATGCACTTGCAAGAATTTGCATAATGTTTTTTTTTTTTTTTTTTTTTTTTTGTAGCTGGGTACTCAGGGGAGCAGCATTGTAACATATTGGTGCCTAATGAACTCTGAAAAAAAATTGATTTTCCACAGAGTAAATTAAGAAATGCATTATAGCTGTTAACGCAATCTTGGGGGAAATCGTAGCCTTCCTCTGCTAAACTACGCTTGATAAGTAATAAATTACATGTTACACTTATTTGCTTAAATTCATGCTAATTTCACCCAATTAATGCTTCACTGTAGTTCTGAGAGTAGCCACTGGAGATTCAATTATTTATTGCATTTTGGCGTGTGTAAAAGCTTGTGTTCTGTTGTTGGCACTTGACGTGTGTCAGAATATAGTAAATATTGTTTCTCTCAGTTTTCTATATCATTCCTGGTTTTGTCTGAACGCTGGTTTTGCTATAATGATGAAGAAATAAAAATAAACTACTTTTTTGTTATTATTGAAAGAGTTTATATAGTATTTTTATAGTGGGGCTCTTTGGTACACAAGTTTGAGTTCAAATAAAGTGTCTTGTAGACTCTTGTTCAAATGTTACCAAGTGTAGACAAGTTAAATACTGTACAGTACAATCATGTCTGTTTTGCATTAGCATGTTAGCATACTATGTTAGTTTGAGTATACAGTACTTGAGAATACCTACATTAAAGTTTACACTAAAACTGACATTTAAATTTCAAATAACTGTAAACTAAACGTCTTAAAAACAATAATTTAAAAAATGTTTTGTACAAGATGCACAAGTTTTGTTGAGCAATACCACATATTAAGTATACAGTATACTGTATATATTTTTTTTATTTTATTTTGGTTTTTGCTCTTAATGTTAGTTTTGGGGGCGTAAAACCAATCTTTAGTGTCCTGCTGGATGGGGTATTTTTCTTTCATTCTTCTGGTTTTCCTGAACAAAGAAACTGCTGTTGTCTTTTTTCCTAAAGAAAGGAGTCCTATTGTTCATCTCTGGAAAGGTTTCTTCTGAGAATAGGGTCACCTCTTTGGCTTCAGGTTGAGAGAAGGCATGTAGATGAGCACCTACTGCTGGTTCAGCTCCTTTGATTAGACCAAGAGCTGATCACTTTAAAATTAATCTCACTCTTTAAAACTATTTATCCTAAAAAATCCATCTTCTTAGTTCTGGTTCCATAGAACATGACCATAGGTGAAGGTTGAAATGTAGGTGAACAGGTAAACAGTATATTTAAATAGTGCCAAGTCACAACAGAAGTCATCTCAGGGCACTGTACAAAAACATTCACATACATTCAAAAAGCCAATTAGTAAAAGTTATCGACCGTATAATGAAGCCAGCAGATTTCAATAAATGCAGAGCTTCATCTTTTGGCTCAGCTATTTCTTCACCCCAACAAACTGAAGCAACAACCTCATTACTATGGCTGAAGCCTTGATCTGTAGAGCCATCTTCTGCTTCATTCACCTTTACTTGATTTGAGGTAAAGACTTACCCCCAACCCAGGGTGATACTCAAGCTTTTTTTGGTTGAGAACTATGGCCTCAAGATTTAAAGGAACAGACTCCCATCCCGGCTGCTTCACACTCGACTGTGAACCATGCAGTCTTCGGCTATCTACCAAAAAATGCTGCAAAAGATTGTGGTTCAAGTCATGTGTAAAGACCCTTGTGCACCTCTTACGATGGTCACAACACTCAGTTCAGCTCTTGAGTTGAACACTTTTCAGCTCTTCTCTTCATACAAGATAAAACATCTAATTCCTATATCAGTACAGTCTGAATGGTCTCACTTGTGTTTGTGACCAATAGAAGCACTGGTGTCCATACAAATGAGTTTTATTTTTTTGACTGCAAGGGTTATCCCCTAACTATCGTACAGAATGCAGTTGGAAGGTATTTTGCTGAGAAACATTTGACACAGTATTCGACATCAAGTGACAGCTAGAGATTGTATGTCTCTTGTACTGTATGTGCTATAAACAGAAGTACAATTTGGTGAACTTAAGTGTATATTTGAATGTCTTGAGTTGTAAAACTAAATCCAGTGTTTATTGGGAATTTCCTGAGAGCCTTGATGGTGTGAACTCTCCAACCTCATTCTCTCTCCAACTCTTATATACACAAACTCAGACCAGTTTTAGCTGCCTTCCTCCCCTTCATTCCCTCTACCCTCCGTTGCTAGCAGGCAGGGTGACTCATTGTTTACAGGCCTTTTCACTCTGCTGTCCTATCACCCTGCACTGACGCAACTTTTCCATTTAATCATAACCCTTGCATGTGGCGACATGACACTAGGCCTGGCCTTGCACTTCCTCCTTGAAGTGTCCCCTGCTTTTGTCCACTTGGTAATCGGACTGGAGCTGGCTGAGGCTTTTCACAACTTATCTCTGTAGTTCTTATTTTAGGCATCTAAGTGATGCTTGTATCTAGAGCAAATTTTAAATGCACATGTGGTTGATAAGGCATGATAAGAAACAATAATAACATATTTTGAGTGAAAAGGGGTTGCTTTATATGGTGTAAAAACAGACATCAATGTCAATTTAATAACATAAAACATAAAAACAGCTAAAGAGTGACCAAAGTGCTTTAGAAATTAGTCAAATTGAAATTAAAACCAACAATAAGAACAAAGAAATACATCTTGTGTCACTAAGGAAACAAGAACGTTACCAATAAAATACTATCCGGAGATACTTGTTGCAATTGGTTCAAAATTAATTAGCGAATGAATTAAGTATGAATGTTCATTCTTAAGCACCTTATTAAAAAAAGTCAGAGCACAGCTGAATGTGCTTTAGTGAATAGTTGGCAAAGCTGCTGGGAAAAAATCAACTATCAAGTTAGGCTTTGTTTCACCAGGCTGCAGGCGCAATTAGGCCCTTGTATCCCTTTTTGTACAAAGGAAGAAGCTTTTGTTCCACAAAAACACACACACACACACACACACAAAAGAATATTTATTATAATACTGCCAAAAAAAATCATAATTTTGTTTCTCTTTCTTTTAAGTGCTCTCTTTATTCATACTCTAAGGCATCCACTTAATATCCAACTCCATCAAACCAATATTAAAAGCTTAGCTGGTGATACTTTTTCAAGTAAATTAGAGAAAACAAAATCTCCCAGATTAGTCAATTAAGTGGCACATTAGTCCAAGACTTAATTAAAAGATAGCAGGACATCCAGTCTTTAAGGGCACAGAGAGGCGTTGGGCCTGTTTAAACAACAGATTGAACAAATGGCACTTATTAAAAACTTGACGGCGAGTCACTTGACACTTCACATATGCTCCGTACCTTGAGCTACACAAACAGAATGTCAGCTCCCTGGGTTCATGCTATATGCACATCTCCAGGAGGCAAAGAGAGAAGATGCAATTGTCACAAACCATCCCTGCCTGGAACGTCAGGATGCCGTCCTGCCACCAGCAGCTTACAAAAGACGAGACGTAGCATTTAGCAACTGCACACTTTGCACCACTCATGAATAGTGATAAGTGTTTTTGAAGGTACAACTGAAGTTAAAGTCATACAAAGTAACTCAAACAATGGTTAAGATGCATCTTGTTCATGAACACACCAAGTGTTTGAGTAAGTTAGACTCCAAAGACAATTAATCCTCACAAACACACACCTTATATCAGATAATGCTGGTGTGTGTGCATGCTTCATGTCAACTCCTCTTTGAAAAGCATTCTTAATTAAACCTTTTGTTCTGCCGAAATGACAAAAAAAAAAAAAGCAGAGCGAGGCGAGCAAAAGGCAGTTATTGTGTTCGAGCACCGAGAATGACGGTACACTAAAACATCACAGTTCACTGCTCGTGTTTCCATTTCGGCGTCACTTTCTACCCGGAACAATGCGACAGCTGACAGCTCACACCCAAGAATTATCACGCTAAACTGAATTATTTCTGCCACGTGTTAATTTATTAACAACCTGTGCATGCCCTAATGTAGACGGCATTTGCATATACATTTTTAACCTGCGAGCTCCGTCGTCTCGAGAATATTTCAAACTGCCTTTTGTTGCACTATAGGCTTGAATTTTGAAGGATGGTGTGGAACGGAAATAAAGACACAAATCTCACATACATCTGCAAGGCGCAGATTCTTTAAGGGCAGATATCTGCACTTCATCACCTCGAAGCGTATGAGTTGTGGCACCTTCGACACGAAGCCTCTTCCTCCTCATGACTTGTTCTTAGAGAGCTATAAGAAAGAGCTATAACTTCTACTTTTAGACGGCTTCAAACTGCAGCTGTTTTATTTAGGTGGGTCTTCAGAACTATTCAGTTAAAAAGGAAGCACAAAAGTATTTATTTTCACCAGTGGATGCTCGAGTTCAATCAATACATGTAATGTATTACTACAACCTTTTCTAGACATGACAGAGCAGATTTTAAATGTGCACTCTCATCAGTAAATCTATACTGTACAGTAAATTTTCAAGTCACACAAACTGCACATACAGAAGAAAAAAATTACCAAAAAGGTCTGTTCAGCAAACCAAGAAGAATAAATGTCATGTACAAAACCAAACACCTGCATAACTTTTGTCTTCACTATAGATCAGTATTTTCTCCAAGCATTTTTACATATGAAGCCATCACTGTGCAAGAGGCGAGTTACACCCTGGACAAGTGTCCAGTCAATCACAGGGACACAGAGAAAACGAGACAAACAACCATTCAATCTCACCTAGAGACAAGTTAGTTATCACTTAGCCTAACATGCATGTTTTTGGTCTGAGGGAGGAAACTGGAGTATCCAGAGAAAATCCACACATGCACGGAGAGAACATGCAAACTCCACCCAGAAAGACCCCCGGCTGGAATTTGAACCGGGGCGACCTGCTCACTGAGAGGCGGCAGCTCTACCAACTAAGCCACCGTGTGCTCTTAAACAACTGAGATGGTCAAATAGAAAATAAGACAAATATATTTAAGAAAAAGTACCAAAAAAAAAAAAAAAAAAATACTACAAGTTCTATGAATTAGACCTTGTTTTTAAAAGAAACAGAACTATTTGCTAAGATCTAGACTGTGCTGGCACTGGGATGCAGCAATGTCATGACAAATTACACACGTGAAAGTACCACACCATCATATTTAAAAAAATTATGTTATTAACTTTTATTTAACCAAGAAAATACCACTGAGACCTCAGATCTCTTCAAAGGGAGGCCTGGGCATGAAGGCAGCTGAACATTCATGTGGTTGAACTGTGAGAGGAAAACAGAATTAGAGCGGTCATTTCTAAACCAGGTCCGTCCCGCTCCGCCTGATCCCAGATTCAAACTGGGCCGGGCCATAACAATATGCAGGCTGAGTCGGTGTTGGGCTTTTGATTGCGTTAGCGGACGCACATGGCTGATGATCCAATTATATAGCAACATGGCTTGCCATACAATCGCCAGCCACATGTGGCTATTTGACCGCACACTGACCGGCCTTGAAAGAGGTAAAAAGTTCAGTTCAGCTTCAGATGGACTACTGCCAGCGATCCATCAGCCCAAATGGACGTTCATTCAGCCACTGCACTCAGTGGATGCATGCAATCGATGACCCAAACAGGTGAGATCACAAAATATCTGACATGTCAGAGCAGGGTCCATGTCTGAATAATGCAGAATGCAGGCA
>JARVLU010000646.1:7496388-7511771 GCA_031762415.1 Simpsonichthys santanae | reverse complement strand
GCTCTGAACGTCTGCCCCCGTGACTCAGCCGTACATGACCAACGACCGTTAATAACCATATAAGTAGTCAAAGCTAAATTAAAAATGTCGGGAGGGAGATACGGGTTCGGACCTGTAATTACTGTTAATTCGTTGTGTTGGGTCAAATTTTTTGGGCCCGAATGCAACTCTAACTGAAATACCTGGAGAAAACCCACGCAAACATGGCAAGAACATACAAATTCCACACAGAAAAACCTCAGGTCTAAGCCAGGAACTGAACCCAGGATCTTCTCCCTGCGAGGCAACAGTGCTAACCATTAAGATGATGTGCTTGAAGAGACAAGCAAGTTATCAACAAGATGACCTTTAACAGGTCACGGCCACAGAATGTGTGTTTAACTTTTCTGTTTGAGGTCCAAATCTGTCTTCCAAGAGAAAATGCCGGCCAAATTATGAGGAGAATCAGACAAACTGCAGTTTTATTTTCAGAGGAAGACATTGTGTTTATGCAAAGCAATAAAGGTGTTAGGATGTTTTGTTTTTCAAATTCAATTTGCATCCCCATCAAAGCCAAAGCCTGTATCCTCACTTGCTCAAGACAATAGTACTGTATAAAGAAATGCACTTCCAATAAATCTTTAGAGCCCTCTGCTAATTTGCAGTTTAAGTTGTTCCATTTTTTTTTTTTAAGCCAGCAGATGTTGTCGGTGCACACCTAAAAACTCTCCCCACGTATCGTATTCCCTGCGGCGTGTGAACACAACCCTCTGCCAGCGTGGAGTTACCCTTTTTTAATCTGCTCACATATCATCACAAACAACCTGTCACCGCGGCTGTTTGCTGCTGTGCAGCGAGTAAACAAAGATGCAACAGGAGATGTGTTTATTTGTAGCAGATGAAACAATTAGAGGAACGTGACAGACAAAAAAAAAAAAAAACAATTGAGGCAAAACATCTGGGGTTTTACTGCTGCTGCTGTTGTCATTGTAGTGGGAGCCTTGCTGAGACAAGCACAATAACAGTCACAGTTTTGAAATGTGCTTTTATGCAGGATTTTGAACAACTGACAAACAACTGGCACTGTTTATTTGCAAAAGAAAAAGGTTATAAAAAATAATAAAAGCTCAGCATGGATGTTTATATGATATTTTTCCCCTCCTGGTTTTACATTGTACTTTTTCTTGTTTGTGTACTAGGTTTAGTGTCAGTTATGTTAAAATATTGGGGAGAAAATGTGCAGAAAGAGAAGACCTACAGTTTTCCCACAATAGCTGAAGTTTTTTATCCATGTTCTGCGTGGAAAAGGAATCCTAAAGTTCCAAACACCTCCCAGACACTTCTCAAACCAAAATAGTGAATATAACAGATGCAACACAGGAAAGAAAAGTATGTTCAAGTCATTCTGCCCTTCTGTTCGTACTGTCAATGGTTTGACCTGGAAATTCCACAAAACATAGTCAAAAGGGGAGAATTGGATCCTTTCTGTGCTGCCTAAATTACACCAAAAACAAGCCCAACAACCACCTGCCAACCACGCTTGACATCCAAATGACTGCAGGCCAGCAGAGTCTCCATTCATTTAGATGACGACTAAGAAAAAAAACAATCGGGAAGTGTTGTTTGGGAGGCTGGCATCAGCAAATGACATGTAACAATGGTGACATCTAATTTATAGCTCAAGGAGCGCGTACAAGCAAATAAACAGGCACGCCTGATCCGCCCGTCCCTCTCAATTTGCCTCCACCACGGTCCGTTGCCTTTTACATGCAGAGGCGAAAGGAAAATAGAAAAAGTTGAGAGTACCGGTAAACACTTTGTGCTGACGTCTTATTTACAGGTCCAAGACTCCCAACTTCACTTTGCTTCTCCAGGCGCACATCTTTGAAACTGAAAAATCCTCTGACACAAGCACACAAACACACCACAGCATAAAGGCATCAATAAAAAGCTTCCACCTGCGCGTACACTTGAAAATGCTACAATGTATTGGGGGGATGTGAGGAAAGATGCGTTTTCCTGATTGATCTCCGTGTTTTCCTTCTCTTTTCTCTTTCCTGACTTGAAGGCAAGATGTCAAAGGCACCTTCTTTCCAGGGCACTGAAACTTTGAACCTAACCATGCCCCCATACAGGGGGGGTTTGTGAGCTCCACTTCCATGATCTCGCTAACTGCCACATGTTATCTTCGCATCGCGGCGGTGACGCCTCCAGGTAACAAGGAGATTAGAAGCAGTCGGAGGCCCATCTACAATACAGCAGCTAAGCTTTAGCAAAAGGGGGTCTTTAAATATTTAAGGTATGAGCAGGATCACACGTTGCATTTCTGGCAAGAGACGGGAACAAAGAATACAAATCCTTCCCTTGGAAATCATTTACATTTCGTTGCCGAAGCTCTGTTCTGAGACTGATGTAATTTGGGAGTGTTGAATTTAAGTTACTGGTAGCAAAACTGTATGCAAACTTCACCTGACGTGCAGCAAATTCTGCTTTTTTTTTTTTTTAAACAAGATTAATTTTTTTAATCAAGCTAGTGCATCAAACAGAGTAGCAACTATATAAAAAAAATTCTGCAGGTGAAAAAAAAAGCAAACAACGCGTGGTGTAAGAAGGCAATTTTCTTCGGCCTCTTGTCAAAGCCAATTACAGTTCTCAGGTAATGACCCTATTTGCATTGTAAACCAGGCCCATGTGCAGGAGGGCTAATGGGGCCACTACCTGAGGTGATTAATTGAAAGTGACATTAGCTGAACTCGCCTCTCCTGTTTTTTCCTCCGTGCACATCCCTCTGAAGAATCATCTCATCATATTTTAATGTCACGCTGCAACTCCAAACAGCGAGGTCAAGTCTTTTCAAACTTTGACGTTTGTTGAGTGATTGGGGGGATGTTTGCTGTACACAAATTCAACACGGAAACTTGATTGTGTACGTGACATCATTTTTAAACATTACGAATTAGAAAATTTAGCAAAAAACTTTACACACTAATAGCTTAGAAACAATTGCAACAACTTGCGTCTTCTTCTCTTGGGCAGAGTGAGTAGAAAACTGTAAAGGTGCTGATATGATCGTATGATTGCTTTGAATGAGTCAAAATATTTGAAAGAATCAAAATGAACGACCACAATTACAGCAGCTGGTTCATGTCTGCTATCGTGGATCCTTTGGATTGAAGAGGGGTCAGGGAGAACAATCACATTTTGACATTTTCTTTACAAAACCAAAAAAAAAGTTATTAATTTTACCCTCTTGTTCTGTTAAATTAGTCATGATTTTAAAAAATGACCTGATTAGCATACACCTATTTCTTTTGTAAGTAAAACTCACAAAAGGTCGCTGAAATAACAAGAAAGTGCAACTGTTAAAAGACTAAATCAACTAATGAAAATCTGAGATAACTTTTGAATGTCAGTTCACTAGAACTGTTTTAAACAAACTAATTGAACTGGCCTTGACCAAAAGGGTGGTGGTACCTTTAATTCTGAGGTAATCACAGCAATCAAGCGGTTTCTGTATCTCTCTCTGAAACTTCTATATCTGTCCACTAATGTATTTTTGGCCCACTCCTCATAAGGAAACTCCTCCTTTGGTTTGAATGATGCTTTCTCCACACTGGATGTTTCAGCTCCTTCTAAGGATGTTCAGTAGGATTTAGAACAGGGCTCAAGACCACTTCAGTTTGTTCTGAGCCTTTCTTGGATTATTTTTGTTGTTGTGTTTTGGGTCATTACCCAGTTGGAAGACCCATGACTGGCGACTACAACCAAGCATTTCACACCTTGTGCCAGTTGCAGCAAAGCAGCCCCAGAACATAACCAACTTCCTCCATGTTTTACTGTAGGCGCCGTATTACACTGCCTGGCCAAAAAAAAAAAAAAAAGGTCACACACTAATGATTTGTTGGACCACCTTTCACTTTGATTACAGCATGCATCCACTGTGGCATTGTTTCAATAAGCTTCTGCAATGTCACAAGATCTATTTCATCCAGTGTTGCATTAATTTTTCACCAAGATCTTGCATTGATGACGAGGCACTAGGCATGATGGGTGCATCACATCACCTGCCTCTTCTTACCCTGATGAACCTATCACTCTGGAACAGGGTCAATCTGGACTCATCAGCCCACATGACCTTCTTCCATTGCTCCAGAGTGCAACCTCCTTAGATGTTTTCTCGGCTTGATGCCAATGATTTGACCCTTCTCAAACAGATGCAATGTGTCTTTCTACATGGTTGTTTAAGAAATGAGAACCAGCTCATTGCATCAGTTGGATGTTAAAACAACTTGTCAGCTGAAAGATAATCACCCAAGCAGTAATTATCCAATAGGAGGCTCGTACCTATTTGCTTAGTTAAGTCCAGGTGGCGACTTTTTTTGGGGCCAGGTAGTGTATTTTCTTCAAAAGTTTCATTTTTTGGGGTTGTGAGCCTCGAGCTGATGTGACTTGTTGCTCCACTTTTGTCTCATCTGTCCTAAGGGCATTATCTCAGATGCGTTGGCTTGTCAATATGCATTACGGAAAATTTCTGGTTCACTTTTCGATGAATTTCTTTCAACACACGGTGTCCTCCTAGGTCATCTACTTTGGGTTCCCTTCGGCTCAAACAGTGACTAATGGTGAGATTTGACACTGCAACACCTTGACCTTGGAGTTCACCTCTAACCTCTGGAAGTTGTCATCAATTTTCCTTTGATGGCCATATGGGAGGCCGTCTCTAGGCCTCTGGACCTAATCTGTGGGGCTGAAGTCACAGGAATTTCAAACATCTTGAAGATTATATAATATTATAACCTTACCTGTAACATAACTGTTAGTTTTCTTCCTAAGCTCGAGACAACTCTCTCCTAATCTTTCTGTGGTCAAATTTCAGTGTGGTACTCCCCAAGATGCCAAACAGCACAATGACTACTGTACTTTTCAGCATTTAAATAGTGAAATGCTAATTACAGAACACACCTTAGTTTAGCATGTTTCTATGGTTAAATTAAGGCCAGCTTCATTAGTTTGCTTTTTAAAATAATTCTGTGGAACTTAAATTAAAACCCAGTGACTAATTTTCAGTGTTGTAACTCTTTTCTTATCAAGTATTTTCAAGTAATTTCAGTGACCAATATTTTTTTTAATATTTCTCTATAGAAAGGGTACCAGTGACCCAAAAAGGAGGTAGGTGGGTGGATGTATACTAATTTGTCCATGTCTGTATATAATTTTTTTTTTTTTTTTCGAAAAGACATTCATTTTCTAGCCAAAGAATATTGCTCCCAATTGGCGCTTCAAGAAGGGAAGAATAAAGAGATGCGACTAAACGGAAGAGCAGGCCATAGCCGCGCTTTAATTTATTTTAAAACTCTAAAAGAAATGACCTTGTGATCAGAGAAGTGCAGACTTTCTTCCCAGACAGAAAACAGAAACAATGAAGCGGCCCTAATTGTGACATTACAATCCGGCACACAGCAAGCTATCAGAGGGGGATTGATTAGAAGAGTAGAAACGTGGAAGACTTTGTGAAAAGGTCATTGCGCACTCCACCTGAAATTTTATTTCTAAATTTGTAGAAATAGAACAAAGTACAAAAGAGAAGGGAAAAATACAACTCCTGTGTGATTACAGACTTTCAAGACAGCAATATTTTTTTCCAAAAGCATTAGTGAAATAAGACGGCAATTTCCTGAGGTCAGGGTGAATCCAGGTGTCAAACGATGAGGCAAAATAAGAAGAAGATTCTTTTCTCTGCCTCTCTAGCAGAGGAGCTGCCATGAAGGTTAATTGAGAGGTTAATGGGAGGTAATGTTGGCTAAAGGTCAGACGTCTGTCCCACCCAGCAGGAGGTTCATGCTCCCTGAGGACCTAACTGAATGTTGTTGGCTATGTACCCATGTTGACGCTGTCCCACATGTTAGAACTCTTAGAGGACAGGAAGGAGACACCATGATGAGGCCAATCACTTTTAAATGTACACATTAATTTCAAGAAAACTCAAAAATATGATCAGAACTATGACATGGGTGCAGAATGGCATAAACAGTAGTATTATATGTTAAGCTAATTATTTGTTCCAAACCCAGAGCTCACTGTTTTTTGCAAAAAGGCATGTCCAAAAAAAACCCATGTGTCATGAGCAACAAACTCTTTCCTGTAGCTCTTTATGACAAAAAATATGGTTGAAACATGTATTGACAGAACACGATCACTCTAGCAAATGCATTTTGGATAAGGAATGCCAAAAAAATTGTTTTTTTGACACAGTAATTTATGTTCAGTCAGCATTACAAAAACCCCAAGAAAAATACTTCCCACTGTAAAACATGGAGGTGGTTGAAGCTAAACAACGGTATTTAAAACAGCTTCAAATGTAAAATGTTCATTCTAATCAAATTCAATTCAAAAATACTTTGTTAATCCCAAAGGGAAAAGGTTGTTGTAGCTAATCCTGGTTTCATTAGAGTTGTTCTAAATGCTTATGGCTTTGTGCAGGAAGGATCTCTTGTAGCAGTCTGCCCCACAGTGGACCCGAAGAAACTATACAGATGTCGATCCATCCACCCAGACCCAGCAGACCTCTCAGTCCTCTTGGGCAGCAGGACTGCCTGAATGCTGGGCAGAACTCTTCCCCGAGCGATGGCCATTTCTCCCAGTAGCCTGCCGAACCCTTCGTCGCCGTGGACTTAACTGCAGGTGACGGGACGATCTTGGTCCTCATGCTGTTACGAGCCGCATTTCCCACTACCTCCAAGATCTCTGAGGTCAGGCACTCAAGCACCCCCTCCAGGTAGACGGTAATGCATCCACAGTACCTCCTTTTCAACTCATTTGAGATTTGGGACTGTAGTTGAAGTATTATTTGAACATTTGAGATGTTAATCAGAAGATCCCAGTTGTAGAAAAACCACCTTGTTATGGCTATGCATCATAACAAATATCCAAAAGTAAAAAAAAAAAAAAAATTTCAGTAAATATACTTCCAGCGGCACAGCATCAAACTGCACACCAATTGCGGCACAGCAGAAAATTGTAATTTAAAGGAGGTTGTTGGTACACAAATGAAATATCAAACAAAATGCATGGGCACAAATGGTAAAATATGAAGCAAAGCAAAAATTTTTGTAACTTTTATTTTAAAAAGATGGTTTTATTTGAGATTCTATATATTGTGCAAAACTAATAAAATGAGCTGTGAACTCACGGTAAGCAGTTACGCATAAGATAAAACGACTAAACAAAAAAAAAAAAAAGCAAAAGTAGACATTTACCGTACTATATTTCTCCTGTAATATAAAATCTTCACATTTTCTACATTCTTGACAGTCTTGGACACACTTGTGGTTTGAGCTAATCATAAACATGAAAATGAGGTTTACTTTATGCAGATTATCTCTTAAAGAGGCGTTTACTCAATGTCCTTGTAACATTGTACTATTAGGACGGGCTGTGCATGACAGCACATTATCTTTGATGGAATTAGAAAGGAACTTTTTTTGCTACCATTTAGTAAGCAGTGCTAATGGGGGCAAGCATTAAGTATCATCACTTCAACATCAAAGCAGTTCCAAGACAAGAAAATGACTCTGCTGGTGACTCACCATAAACTCAGCTTGAGATGCACAGAATTAAGGAACAGAAAATGTGAAGACAACTGCTGTTTTCCTGCATTAGTTTACCATCTAAGCTTGACGTTTTAAAATTATTTTCTTGGTATTATGAGTCACTGGGGTTTGATACTAAAAAGCTACTAATATAGCAACTAGGGTCATCATTTTTTGGTCTTTTATCACTAATAATGCAGAGAAATCAGTTCAATAAGTCATTTTTTTTTACACAAAATTAAAGGAAAATATGTATACCTTAAGACAGAATCCCATAAGGTTACTACTGGTGGTGACCAGAACATTTGCTTGAATGTATCGCAATGGTTACCGTGTGTGTCAAAGTATTTGCTTCATCGCAGGGACCAATGAGGTCTTGCCCCCTTGAGATCTGAACAGGTTCACACAAATATTTTAATACAAAACGTTATCCAGTTTTACAATAAAAATGGACTTAATTTCCAGTAAAACAAAGTCTAACTACAATAGCAAACCAGGGAATGTGAGATGAAATACTTCGGAGATCTCAAAGCAACTTGGCACTACAGTTTTACAAACCACTATGAGCTCTTCACTAATTGTGTGCAGTTCTATTGTGCAAAAGGAAATTTAAATAAACGATAATCCTAAGGAAAGCCTTATCAGTTTACACCAGACAACACTGTTATCTTGACAGTTATTCGATGCACTGAACTCTTAAAACTTTGTCTAATCTGCCCCAGAGTGCTACAGTAGATGTGTAAATGGAAGCCTGTTTACAGATCTACAGAGTAATGTAATGTATTAGCCATCACAAACCTGTTACAGTGTTGTACAGTACTGAGAATGCAACATGAATTGTTGCATTGAAAAGCTAATATATAGGAATGTTTGTTCAAGATGACTAAAAGAAGAAAATGAGATGCATTTAAACAACGATTCTGATGTGAATACAAAAAAAAAACTTAAAAGCAGTTTGTCATAATACTTTTTTCTGGAAATGATGAAAATGTCATATTCATTTTAGAAATGAAAAATTCTAAACACGTAAGATTTAAGTGACATGTTGATAGATCTGGGTTTAGTTCTAGTCTGCGCTGAGCTGGTTTTGATGGAGAAGCCCAGTGTCAAAAACACATAAGCATGCTGCAACCTCACATTACAACTATCACTTTCACACACACATACACACACACACACACACACACTTCTGTCAGTCTGATGATTTCAAAGTGACTAAAGCAGAAGATTCCTTCAGTTTTTCCCCATGTTTAGGGATCAGTCTGGACGTCAAGGAATCCTATGTAGGGAAGCAGATCCCGCAGCATTCCATGCATATTTCCAGGCAATCCGAGGACTCGCAGCAGGCGTCCATGATGCCACAGTCCATGTCACAGGGGCAGTTGCAGTCGTCGCCCAGGTCGTCAGTACAGCAACAGCAGCAGCAAGCCTCCGATGTGCACGCGCCGCACGAAGCCTGGGCCACCACCATGTTGCAAAGTGTCAGGAACTCACAGAAAAGACAGGCCAAGATGCAGTGAACGCAGCAGTCTGGGTCCAAGGCAAACCAGTTGTGGTGCCAAATGAAGGAAGTGAATAAAATAAGAACAAAAATAAATAAAACACTCTAATAAATATACTTTTTCTTTATAAGGGTATCTTTAAGTTGTACATTTTTGAATTTGATTAAAAAAGAAAGTGCAGAGTAAGTAAGAGAGACATGCTGAAAACAGGAACAGCAATCTGAGGCTGAAGCGTGATGGCAAACGGGCGAGTTGAAGAAAATAGGAACATTTTTAAACGGAATTCTTCCCCTGCTGTTTTGATTAACAGCCTGTTAAATAATTGTGGCATTATCATGCAAAACTGCAAGGTTGATAAAACAAAGACGATTATCCGAGCCCAAAAGTCTCACCCTGACAAATAGGTGAATTAATGCCGGTGATGCTCACACCTCTGATTACCATTTAACCTCCACGCAGACCCTTCTTTGTGTTGCTGGATCAAGCCTTCAGTTTGTTTCTCCTTTGATTTACAAATGTGCCCATTAGGCTTCATAAATCTGATTCTCAGCAGCAAAATTAGTTACGTTTTAGAAAACAGTGTTGGTTTGAATACGCTACAACATGGAAAATAATATAGATTTTAGTTGAAACTTTTACCCAAGATGTGAGTAATGTTAGATTATTAGTAATAACATGCATCAAACAAAATATATGTATTACATTTAAACATTTACTTGATCTTTATGATAAAAGTTTTTAAGTGTGATTTTCCTTAAAAAAAAGAATTTGAGCATTGAGGAGTAAAAAAAGTTAATACTGTGTTGAAATCTTTACCTCACACTGTTACATGTGCTAAGTAGATAACAGCAGTCAGACGCATCATCACCATCTATATTTTTAATAAGTGAAAATACCATATTTCCGGCGTAAAAGTCAGGTTTTTTTTATTTATTTTTTTTTGCATAGATTTGTCAGTCCTGCGACTTATATAGACTTTTTTTTTCCCCATATTCATAACACAATTTTTGACTGATGCTTTAAATTTAGAAAAACTACGAGTTTTCTCGTGCCCGCTTGCTTCACTCAGCTGGTGCAGGCGGAGGAACACTGGAAAGCTCATGGTTCCGGCCACGATGGATGGATGGTTGGATGAATGGTGCAACCCCGCCCATGTGAAATGAAGCTGTTCTGACCATTAAAATGCATTTATTAAGGAAAAGTCAAACTGAGACACACCTTTGCTATAATGTTGAGTTACTAATTGTTTCTAAGTGTTAACCTTGTTAAATTTCTAAAGACTGCAACAGCGAGTCCTCCCGTGCACACACACTTCACTCAGTTGGTGCAGGCAGAGGAACGCTGGAGAGCTAGTGGTTCCGGCCACAATGGATAGATGAATTGTGCCGCGCCGCCCAGGCAAAATGAAGCTGTTCTGCCCATTAAATAAACGCAACAGGTCAGCGGTGATGCATAATAAATGCGACTTATATGCCAAAGCGACTTATGGTTTTTTTTTCCTCTTCATGATGCTTTTTTTTTTTTTTTTTTTGAACAGATGCAACTTATACTCTGGGGTGGCTTATACACCGGAAATACGGTACTACAATAATTTCTGCTGTGCTTTAAATTGCCCAGAGCGCAGAAAGACAGCAGGATTAAAATGAGATAATTAATTTTATTTTCTTAATCTCATCCACATGTTTTGATCAAATTTAACCATCAAAGCACAAACTGAAGGGGTGGAAAGTTGTCGCATTTCACAATAAAGGCATAAAAACAAACAAATATATTTAAATATGATGTGTGAACAAGTCTCCCCGCGTCAGAACTTCTGTTGTATTCGTATTTTTCAGTGCATGAACTCGACTCACACCCCTCGCAGCTGTCTCGTTTTTGATCAGAGTCCAGAGCTGCTTTGGACGGTTAAAAAGACACGATGTGGATAGATGCAGAAAAATAGCATTACAAACAGGGGCGCATTTGCATAACTTTCATCAGCCCATCTCCAGCCATCAGAAGGAGTCTGTTACTGATTGGCTTAGAAGGAAAGCAAAAAGGTGGAGAGTGTGGAGGACTGAATGTGAAGGCGAGCCGAGGCCCTCTGAACACTCATGTTTGATTAATCAAAGTAGAGGGGAGGATTTTTTTTTTCTCTTTTCCCTAATTTTGCAGTGCTGACGGCTGCAGAGCTGACCAGAAGCACCGGCTGATACAAACAAGATAGCGAAGAGGAATATGAAACGGGCAAGCGTGTGTGAAGTTTGAATGCATCTTATTATCCTTATCTGAGGCCAGGGAGTGATGGAAGATGCATGAGAATATATCCCACACTGTTGAACATCAAGAGGGGATATGCAAACTGGTGCAACAATGCCACATTTTACAATTTACTGGGATCCGACGCAGAGAGCTGCCTGGAAAAGCCAGCGAGTACACGTGGACACAGCTGCATGCACAAAACCTGAAAGTTCAGCCTAACAAACTCTGAAGGACCCAGAGGGTATAGCCATGCCAGCTTTGTGAACGTAACAGCAGAATGCGAATGTGATACAAACACAGTACATAGGCAATAAGCAGTGGCCAGCCATCTCAGCTATTCACTTGGATGTATAATTCAGCACCAGCGATTAGTCTGGTTCTTACAGAAGCCAGTGTGGAAAAGGGGAAAGAGAGAGGGGGGTCGTACATTGTACACAAGAGAGCTGGGCGCAAGGCACATCTCTATGAAAACACAGCGAGACAGACAGAAAGGCAGAGTGAAACCAAGCAAAGGACAGACGGAGCAGAGAAGACTGACAACGCTCCTGTTTAATGTCAACGTGCAGAAATGAAGCCCAGAGTTTGCCTGGGCCAAAAGCAGCGTCCGGCCTCTGAGGAAATGCTACGAGACATCTGGAAAGCCAACATCAAAAAAAGGGAGGGGAGAGGCTTGACACAAAACAAGCTGGAAGGGCCTCAGAGCAGCAAGCTGTGCAAAACATTCAAACTCAAAGAAAGAGAGAGTGGGCAAAATGGCTAGACTGATCAGACAAAGCCTTGGTGGCCAATGGAGAGCACAAGTGAGTAAAGAGTGCAGAGGATATGGGATGGATTGTGAAGGTCCACCACATGCAACTTAAAAGCAGCTCTGTTTATAATGCATGACTGAAGGAAAAGTAAAAAAAATCAGAGGAGTGGAGCTCAAAAAAACATGGCTAAGAAAACAGCAAAGGCAGGGATTTAAAACTGCACTCAAAGCAAAGAAAGGAATAAATCTTTAAATGAGGCTAAAGCTGCTTGGAAACCTAAACTGATTACACACAAACAAACCAAAACAAAACCAAAAAAAAAAAAAAAAACTAGCTGGCAAGAGCTGAGACAGCCCACCCTGATGCAGCGTGGTAAATTACCCCTTCTGTATTATCGCACATTGGCTCCGGTGCCAGCAGCGCGTGCCAAGAAACACAGAAAGCAAGAGATTCCCCAGGAGCTAGCATCTACTAGCTCACGCCTTTTATATCCCGTGTTCAGAGGGCTGTTTAGGAGGCTAATTTCACAGGCAAACAGATTATGTTAATCCATGTAAACATTCAAACACAACAGCTTGGCTGGTTTCCAGGGGGAAATAAATAGCTGAGAACGAGCATATTGATTCTGAAAGCTCGCACGTCTTCAAATAAGCACACAAAAACAGTCATAATGAGACTTGTTGAGCGGCTGCAGTTGTTTTTCTGCACCAATTAGGATGTTACGAACATGACAACTCTGAAATAACTCTGAGTGCTTCCTAGCTTTATCCTCAAAGTGTTGTAGATGTGTGTGCGCGTTTAGTTTTGTTTATGTGAAAACGGTTTGATGTTTATTTCCAGCACATAGGCCACGATTTTCCCCTCATTCAAAATTGCAGCATGTTCTCATTTATGCCAACGTGGAGTTAAGTAATTAGACAAAACGTAAAAAGACTTGGCTTCAAAAAATACGTTCAAATAAATAATAATCGCTAATCTACTTTAAAGAAATATGCTTTAACTCAGATATTGCGTGGAAGAGGTAAAGAGAGCTCAGTCCATAAACACACACATATGAGCATGAAGTGGAGAAGCTGGAGGACAGAGGCGACGGGGCCCTATTAATGAGGGCCAAGGTGTTGCTGACGGGATGTAGGAAGAGCCAAAAAAGGCCCAGAGAGGTGTGAGGGGCCATGAGGGGCCTGGCGAAGGTTGGCCACGACTTATAATAGGCACCCCGTGCTCTCAGGCCTCGTTAGACGGTCGCACCTATCTCCCCAACGGAAAAGGAGCGGCCAGCCGCCTTCATTACCGCGCTCACCTCGGCCTTGCACCTGACAAAGTGACGGCTTCCCTGCGTGGCAAACGGACCCTCTGACTTATTGTTAAGGAAAATAAAAGCCACAGGAGAGAGATAAGATGTCATTTGCTTGACGGGAGTGATAAATACGAGAGGTCATGCACCGTCATCATTAAAAGGTGAGAGATGGTAAGAATTTATTATCAATATTATATGGAGGGCTGGGTTCATGAGCATCCAAAGAATAACTCCATTTGGTTTAATGCTGTTCACATTTCACTGAACTACAGACTACTTTATAGTACGTTTTTACCCCGTATCTTGAGTTAGACTAAATGTTTATAATTTTGCATTTGAAGATTGGTTTATTTTATACCATTGAGAATTCCTTGTTTTTCATTGGAGTCGTTTTATTTGAGGATCATTGTGCAAAAAGAAGCATATATTTTAAAATTCATTAAAGTAATACAATCAGAAGTACATCAAGTGTTTAAAAAGTGCTTTGGAAGCTTCTGACCACATTTTTACTATTAAAAAAAAAACTGCTTTTGGGGCTTTTGATTAAGTCCTGCAGTTGAAACTGACCCTGACACAGGTAAAATTAATTTATAATCATTAGAAGAAGTTGAGACGAAGATAAAAAGTATGCCAGCGATAAGAAGTTAGAGAAGTTAGTATGCGTGTTAGCAGTTCTGCACTTATATAATTTCTTTTTTTTGATGTGGGGATACTCACCCTCTGGTAGAGGAGGTTTCTGTGAGCCCAACGAGCTGCCTTTGCTTCGCCTGCTGCCATCACTGTTGACTGACAAGCTGGACCTCAGCTTCCTCTGCACCCTGTGCGACACGGGCGTGGACGGCTGCCTCCTGGGCTGCTCTGTCATCGGCGCAGTTGCAGCTGCGCTTGTTCCAGGCCCTGACGTGCTCGCAGTCCTCGCACCGACGTTGGCACCACAGGTGCACGTCCGCATGGGCTCAGGGCCTCCAAAACCAGGGTTGATGCCATTACCGTTACTCACTGTGGGTGTGCCCATGCTGCCGTGGTAAAAGCCATTTGGGTCCTTGGCAACGTCTCCATCGGCCACTTCAGAGGACTTGAGATCAGACTCAGACTGCGGTTGGGCTGTTGAGGGAAAAAAAAAAGAGAAAGGATATCATTTGCACTACAATTTAATAAAATGTTTGAGGATATTTCATTTCTAGTGCCATTATTTAAGGATTGCTAGATGAACTTCCTCTGTAGAACTCTCTAGTCTTAAGATAAAACACAGACAAAAAGTTGGAAAATAAAATAAACTAGAAATCCCAACTTGATTAAGCAAAAATACATTTTAATGAGTGCCAACAAAAGACTACCAAAAAACCTCCTGAGGTAATCTAACTCCCGTCTCCTTGCACTTTTTTTTCTTTCTCAAATTTACTTTTAATGTTCAACATTTTCAATGGAAAAAGCCAAATCCTTCTTCACAAATCATGACAGCGTTTTCTAAAGAAAGATCACATGAATTGTGCGACTAATGTTTTAACCCGGAGTGTCAAAGAGAAGCAGACATGCAGCTCCATATCTTTCAGTATCTGTAGTGAAACCAGACTTTTGTGAGAACAAGTTTCTCTGCGAGTTGAAACGGTCTGACTGTGACAAAGAAAACGAAAGGCAGACTGTGATAGTGTACAAATTTCTAAAATGGCTGCTGTCTGCAACAGTAATGATCTTTTTCCTCCGCTGAAAGCTCAGAGATGGCCCCTACTAGACTTTTGAGTGTATGTGTGACAGCTACAGAAAATCAGGAGACAGCAACCTGTCTGATAAGGAAAAGACAGAAAGGATGTGATTGAGTAAAGGAGGTGGCATTTTACCGAGGGGAACACCTGCACATTCAGCTCTACTGGGAGTTCCTCCTGCATTACCTCTCTCTCCAAATCACAGTCTGTACATGTGCACACGACCATGTTTAATTTCATAGGAGTTTAAAATAAAAATCTTGGGGAATCAAATGGAAATACAGAATGATTATCAAGTTTGTCAAAATATTGTGTTCAATTTG